>JAUCMU010000060.1:850669-882774 GCA_032275025.1 Enteromius treurensis | reverse complement strand
ACTAGAGGACATTTAAAAACTGAGTGAACCGTGACGGCTGGGACTGACTCCCACTACAGCTTGCATCAGTGTTTACATGAGAGACACTGAAGCTCTGTTCGCTCAATCACAGCACAACAACACCATCTCATGAGCTCAGAGAGCCGGCGCTGTCATACAAGCACCACAACATCATCATTCATTTGTTTGCTGCAAGTTAAGGCAAATCATTTTCACTGTAGAAGTACAGTAGATTTTATTGGGTTTATGCAAACCAAAGCTAATTTTATTGGGAAATCAGCCTGGTTACAAACTTTCTTCAAAATATCTTCCTTTGTGTTCAGCCGATTTACTGATTTCCCAATAAAATTAGCTTTGGTTTGCATAAACCCAATAAAATCTACTGTACTTCTAAAGTTTCTAAATAGCCAACATGAACAAAGCGTTGTGGAAAAACCTGTTGTGCACAATATTCCACATGCCTTCTATCAAATGATTGATGCTTCTCACTTTTTAGCAAGTACAGCTGTAAAAACATCAGGTGTCATTTTGCTATGAAACTGAAGGAAAAAAATGAAGAATAACTTGTTTCAAGATGCTTGCGCTTGCTGGACTGAAGCAGCTTAGATTATCCATGCATCATTCATGTTATAAAATCTTTTGAAGAACATCACTATTTGATTGCATTGCATTGTATGTTTTGACCAGCACAATAAAAAGTTTTGATTATAAAACTAAGATTTAAAGTATGATCTTGATTAAAACAGCACTGTATATTACATGACAGTTGATATTTATATGCATTATCTGCTTTTTTTTTATTTCCTACCATAGATATATCAAAATTTAATTTTTGATTTTAGGAACTTGTTAGAAACTTCATTTGGACAACTTTAAAGATGATTTTCTTAATATTTAGATTTTTTTGCACCCTCAGATTCCAGATTTTAAAACAGTTGCATCTTCATCAAATATTTCCCTACGCTAACAAACCATACATCAGTCAGTGGAAAGCTTATATATTTAAATGATTGAAATCTCAAATACCCTTATGACTGTTTTTTGTGGTCCAATAGTTCATACACAGTAATTAAAATGCAAGACCTTCATATTTTACATTCTGCGTAAAGCTTCAATAAACTGTCCTGTTTAAAAAGGCTTTGCAGGGTTAATGACAGCAGCACTCAAGCTGCATCACGTTCTCACCAGTCTTTAAAAACATTGTCACAGAAGTACTTAAATTCAATGAATGACCTGGAAACACTGCAAAATCTGAAACTTATCCTGCATTCTTTGCTTAAAAGTGCTCAGAATCCTACAAAACTGTTTATTTCCTGGTTTAAACGAAAAGCAAAATCCCAGATTTCCAACATGGACTTTTGGACTCCACCGTACGAGCACCAAACTAAACAAACAAGCACTCAAACCCTAAAAAGTTAGGTTGAAGACCAAAAACCCTAAAATATAGGCTAAAACTTTTGTAAACATTTGGCATCAAAACAAGCGACATCACATCGAACACAATACTGCCCATTGAAATGTGTGTCAAACACAGCCTGCTCTTACTCTGAAGCTTTTGGTGCTGGGGGACGGGGAGGAAGGCGGCGAGTCCGACAGGGACTTTCTGGAGCGAGAGGAAAGGTCCTTGCTGCGTGAATAGAGCGATGACATCTCTCTCCTGTAAGATAGGAAGACCCCTGATAGACACGAGCACCCTCTCAGACCGCTGTGGAGACGGCCATGACCGCTGGACGTGAAGAGATATGCTCAACAGGTGCAAACGCAGAGGTCCAGAGGAGTCGCTCCGAGACTGACAGCTGATCTGTGTTTTCTCTCCTTCTCGATCATTACAGAAAAATGAAAACAATTAGAAGCACCTCTCTGCTTCGCTATCTCCACTCCCTCTATCTAGCTCTATTTCTGTCCCACACCCTCACTCACGAACGCATAAACAACAGTTGCGTCTCGTCTCGTCCAGCTGACGTTCTCTCTTTGACACTCACTCATTCATACGAAGGCACAATGAGAGCTAAATAAGGAGAGGACTTTGCTTTGTTAACTTTACAGACGGCTGAAAGCCTCCCTCACTTTTCTGTCTACTTACAATCACTCCACACAAACACTGAAAGAACAAAACTGTTTTCACTCGGACCCACTCAGCTCCATCTCTCTCTCTCTCACACACACACACAGTTTCTCTCTTCATAAATCTCAATCCTTTCACTTGTTTGTTCTCTCATATCCCTTCTGCATATTCTCTGGCTCAGTACCAGGTGGTTAAGGTCACTATTATATCTATTATATTGGAGTACTTTTATAAGAAAAGCTCTGTAAAAATGTTACAGTAAAAATCTTTCATTGATTAAAGGGACATTTTAATTCTGTAATCCTGCTCAGCTTTATATTGTTAAAAATCTGTTCCAAAAGCACAAAAAAGAGAGATTTTGAAGAAAGTGCTAGTCACTCTTTTCCATGCATTTACAATTTATATGGTCACTGGAGAGTTCAAGATTTAAGAGTATTAAAACCCTTGTTATACTGTGTATACATGAAGTACTTTTTAGGGATTTATTCATACATCTTCAAATCTCAGCCCCCATTCATTGTACAGTATTGTTTTTAAAGAAAGCTCTCAGAAGTGGCTGTGTGCAGCGACGGGTGCGATGCCCAGGAGCCCACACAAACGTTGTGCCAACGCTGTTTGAAGGTTTTGCTCATGGGGTAGTGCGAACGTTGTCAGAACGTTTTGCGCAGGGCCCACGCAGACAATAATCCGTCCCTGCCTGTGTGTTGCATTACTTTTGACTATAATTGATTTACATAGATATTTTTTTATCTTACATTATATTTAATTGGGTTCAAATTTGTAGTGTTCATCTATGAAGAGTTTATTTGCAAAAACAGATAACTTAAAATTTCCTTTTTTATTATATTTTAGTGTGTAAGTTAGCTAATATTTACCTAATCAAAATAACCCAGCTGCAGTTTGACTGAGATTAATTGAAATGCACAATAAAAAGAACTGAAAAGTGAAGCACAGATCGACAGTAGGCTGTCACAGTAACATTATACAGAATATGCAATTATGAAATGTAAAATAAACATGTACAGTAGATGTTGACTGACACATACTGAAAACAATGATGAATCCATAATGACATTTTTCAACCGGACCTGAAAATTGCCTACAGCGGTCCTGTCCCCGACTGCCGACTAGCATTTTCCAGTCATGCCGTATGTGTCATGGAGTTGGTCTGAAATGACATTTGAATGAAGAGACTAACTGTCAGAGCTAATGCTCAGTTCTTATCTCCTGTCCTGCACTCCCTTCATTCAGCTTTAGTGCCGAATCAAATATGACAGATTACTGAGACTGCAGTAAAAGTCAAGCAAAAAAAAAAATTTAAAGGAATAGTTAATCAAAAAAGGACAATTTTCGGAAAAAGGTTCTGACTCTTAAGTCATCCAAGATGTTGGGTCAGGGTTTTTTTTTCCCATCAAAACAGATTTGGAGAAATGCATTTTTCCATCAATTGTTCACCAAAGGTTCCTCTGCAGTGCATGGGTGCTGTCAGGATGGGTGTCCTGGTTCTGAAGGGAAACGCGCCCTTGATCAACCGAAATGCGTTTATGTTTGCATGAATCATTCATGATCCAGCCTCACCTACAGAAGCAGTGAGTGTAATGTCTTTTAATGAATCTTTGCAAATCTCCTTTCCTAATAATGTGCTAATTAGCAAGTTTCACTATGAATACGGCTAAACAAAGATCCTCTGAGCGACTAGGAAAAGAGGGGCGGGGTCAGCGGAGCTCGTGGAGATTTAAAGGGGAAGTACATAGAACAGAGTGATTTCTAAAGAGCTAGTGTTGACAGGGGAAAATGAGCGTTTTTTACACTATCTTTGAGAAATGTTAAAACAAACTATATTACAAACTATCCATTCAGACCCCAAAGAATCATATCAGCTTGTGGAAAATCGGCTTTGTATGACGCCTTTAAGTAACTAATAAAGTAACACTAATTTCAGAGTTACTTTTTTTAAATAAGTAACGCCATTTACTTGTTTTCCCATTTATTGACCGACAGCTCTTGTGTTGCCAAATTGAGAGAAATCAGGAGTAAGTGCAGAGGTGTTAATTGTACTGTAGTTCTAGACTAAATATGAACATGTATTTATTCATCTCACCTGCACAAAACACATTCAGTATTCCTCAAAAAAAATGCAAACTCTGATTATACAAACCTGCAATAGTAATGTAGCGCGTTACTTTCTAGATAATACGTAACGCATTATCTGTGCTGATGAAGAAAAAACACATAAGGCATAATAAGGCTTAAGCTAGTCCCAGACTAAATTGCATGTCTTGCTCTGACATGCAAAATTTTCTCATAAGGCATGTTTGTAAAAGTTGCTTAAATATCTTAATTAAAATAATGCCTAGTCCTGGCTTTAAGCCCCGTTTGTGAAACCGGGCCGTAATGTATAACTTAATGCATTACTTTCCATAAAAAGTAACTAAGTAACCTAATTAGTTTGTTGAGGGACTCAAAATTGTGATGCATTGCTTTTAAAAGTAACTTTCCCCAACACTGGTGACTATAGTTGCCTTTGATCTGTTTTTTTTCCCCCTGATACACTGATCAGATAACATTCTGCTCATAAGTGTGTAAACACTTGGATACAAGAGTGACAACATCTGGATACAGGTTGCATGTCAATGACAAATGTAAAGCAGCCTTTATGTGAGTTTTACTCGTTTTTAAAATTTCTGTGTTTTACTATTGATGTAGACAGAACTACTAATAAGACTTTATTAATTCTCAGCTCAGCAACTTTACCTAAATCTGTGCAAAAACCACATTCAGTCTGGCTCTGCTTATTAACTTTCAGTCAGGATGATGCCACAGAAGACAGCTGTTTTCGTAGGTAGTGGACAACCTGGCAGTCGTCTAGGCTTTGCACAGCAATATTGTCTTACTCAGGAGTGCTGGTAATGTCACACAGTTAGACTCAAGACGTTTTCAATGTCAAGAGCATCTTTCACTTCTACTGTCATCCTTTTAGCACCTTTGTTTTCTCAACATTCAATTAGGAGGACATTTAGACAAGTCCTCAATGTATTCCCCCTAGTAACGTACAGCTAAAAAACTATTACATAGCTAAAGACGGTTACTTTTCAAACTCAAGTTGACTTTAGTTTCCTGTGACAGTATGACTGACACAGCATGAGGTTAGTAGCTTTGATCGGCTGAGAAAGTTCAGACAGGCACTGTGGCTTCACAACAGATTGCTATCCATCTCCAGCCAGCACTGATTAGCTGGACTAGGTCGTGTCAGGACAGTGCTGAGGTAAACAGTAAATCATACACCCCTCCTCATCTCTTTAACCTGCCACACGAGACAGCAGTTGCAAACGCTCAGAGAGAGACTGTAAATTTGCTGCTGGCTGGCAAAGAGTGGCTTGATGGAAAAGAAAATGAGCTGAGAAGTGTGTAAACCCGAGGGTTAAATGAGGCACTGCTGTAGCTCAGGTGACTTAATGCTCTTGTTTGTCTGTATTTAATCTTTTGTTCAATCTATAGTTAATGCGTCAACTAACATTAACTAATGAGTGATGCATTTGTTAAAGTTTTCAGTAACACATTAACTAACATAAACAAACAATGAACAATAGAGTATTTTTTCATCTTTCTTAACATTAGTTCATAAAATGCAATCATTCATTGTTCGTTCATGTTAGCTCATGTTAACAAACACAGCTGGTGATTTTAATAATCCATTAGTAAAGCATTAACTAAGATTAATAAATACTGTAGAAGTGTTGTTTATTCTTAGTTTGTGTTAACTAATGTTATCTAATGAACCTTATTGTTTTACCAAGCATTTATTAATCCTTATTAACATTAAATAGTGAAAGTTATAAATAATGAAATGTTAAACAATGTCAAGTTGTGCAACTTCCCAAAAAACGTACTGACAATAATTAATGAATTCATAAGGTTTGTAAAGAAATATTTTAAATATAATGAATTTTTCTTATTGTGAGCACAGTTCAGTACGTACTCTTGACCCTATATATTCAAACACTTAAACATGTGGGTAATGCTTTATTTTAGGGTCTCTTAACTAGTTGCTTTTTAACATTCATATTAATATTTGCTATTTTTTAGACTGATTAAAAAATATACTGTAGTATATAGCATGGGTTTTTCTTCATGGCCTTATTCTACATCCCTAATCCTACCAATACCTAAACTTAACAACTGCACTAACTATTGATAAGATGCAAATTAGGAATTTACTAAGGGAAAAGTTTGTTAAAAACATGTGTGGAAACATAAATCAGATCAGGTGTTCTTCCAGTTTCACAGAAAGAAGAATGAGAAGAGGAAACAAACATAAAAGACAGTGTCCCAGTCAGAAAGAGAACCAGAAAGGAAAGAAAGATACAAGGAAAATGGGAAATAAGGGGAAGTAAAGTGATGCAGGAACTAGTTGGTTGCCTACAGGCTGTCTGCCTAACAAGCATAAAGACGAAGAACCAGCAGCTTCCCCTCAGGTCTGCAGAGAGACAGCACAGACAGAGAGTGGTGCACTGTGGGACAGGGAGACGGTCAAAACACTGTCTATTTCCGTCTCTTGTGTCTTCCTTGCTCTTTAGCAGATGCTTGTCATCCAAAGCAACCTTGAGTTCACTAATTGAATGGACAGTTCCAGTGGAGCTACCTGAGATGCGTTTTGCTCAAGGGCACAAACAGGAGAGCGTTTTCTCTCGCGTCTCATTAGCAGCCCAGATCTTTAACCGTTAGTCAACCACAGCCTCTCGCTGTTTCTTTGGTTCACTGACTACAGCTTCTCCCTCCTCCTTCACTCTCATCCATTCATCTTTTTAAATCTGTTAATCGAAGTGCCAGTGTAAATATATTAACAGATGAACATTTCAATGTAGGGGGCTAAAAGCTAATAAATCTTTTACCAAGTCATGTGTATGTGTTTGAGGATGGAAGGCTCTGTGTGTGTATGTGGTTATCCCATCATCAGAGTCACTGGTGCGGTTAACTGAGGAAATCCCTGCAATCACAGATGCCCATCACTGCACACAGACTCTAATCAGAAAGCATTCATGCACACACACACATTCAAAGCACAATCTGATTCAGCTTTCAATCCCAGGGACTCTCACATTCATACAGTGGGTATGAAAAGTATTCAAATATCAGACCTCCTTATATTTTTTACTCTTTGTTATATTTCAGCCATTTGCTAAAATCATTTAGTTCATTTTTTCCTCATGAATGTACACAGAGCACCCCATATTGACAGAAAAACACAGAATTGTTGACATTTTTGCAGGTTTATAAAAAAAACAAAACAAAAAAAAAAACTGAAATATATCACATGGTCATGAGTATTCAGACCCTTTGCTCAGTATTTAGTAGAAGCACTATTTTGATCGAACACAACCAGGAGTTTTTTGGGGTTTTCATACCTGGATTTGGGAATCCTCTGCCATTGTTCCTTGCAGATCCTCTCCAGTTCTGTCAGGTTAGATGGTAAACGTTGGTGGACAGACATTTTTAGGTCAATTGAATGCTCAATTGGGTTTAAGTCAAGGCCGTTCAAGAACAGTCAAAGAGTTGTTGTGAAGCCACTCCTTGGTTATTTTAGCTGTGTTCTTAGGGTCATTGTCTTGTTGGAATGTCAACCTTCGGCCCAGTCTGAGGTCCTGAGCACTCCGGAGAAGTTTTTGTTCCAGGATATCCCTGTACTTGGCTGTATTCCTCTTTCTCTCGATTGTAACCAGTCGTCCTGACCCTGCAGCTGAAAAACACCCCCACAGCATGATGCTGCCACCACCATGCTTCACTGTTGAGACTGTATTGGACAGGTGATGACTAGTGCCTAGTTTTCTCCACACATATCGCTTAGAATTAAGGCCAAAAAGTTCTATCTTGGTCTCATCTCTGGAGCTCAGACACAGTGATCTTTGGGTTCTTCTTTACCTCTCTCACCAAGGGTTCATCGTGAGCTGTAAGGTCTTGTATAGACAGGTATCAAGTCCAATCAGTATAATCAAACACAGCTGGACTCAAATGAAGGTGTAGAACCATCTCAAGGATGATCAGAAGAAATGGACAGCACCTGAGTTAAATATATGAGTGTCACAGCAAAGGGTCTGAATACTTATGACCATGGGATATTTCACTTTTTCTTTTTTAATAAATCTGCAAAAATGTCAACAATTCTGTGTTTTTCTGTCAATACGGGCTGCTGTGTGTACATTAACAAGAAAAAAAAATTACTTAAATGATTATAGCAGATGGCAGCAATATAACAAAGTGAAAGATTTAAGGGGGTGTGAATACCTCCCGTACCCACTGTATGTGGACAGTGGAGTAATAAGCCAGAGAGTGTGCAGGCGGTCAGTCTGCTGGAGCATGTGTTTATTTTGCAGTAATGACTAACTGACTTCATATGATCTCTTATTTGTCTCTATATCTTTGTGTGATCACACAGAGTTCAGAAGAGACTTGTAGTAAAGCTTTGATGCATGGCTCTGTTTCTCGTCTGCTTATGACCAGCAAGTCTAGACGGCAGACTGTTTGTTTTCATGTTTAGTCTGGTCTGCTTTAGCTGCAGGACATGAGTGTTCAGTGTACAGATTTATAATCATTCAATACCCATTATGGCAGATCATGTTTATTCTTGAATTTAATGTACTCTGATTTTTATCGTATTATCGTATTTTTATTAAGTTCAATGTGGATTCAGTTCAATAAATGACAGTCTTGCAGAGTTCATCAATTATTGCTGAATTGAATTTGTTTCATAAAGCGGCTGTTCAGAAGACAACAGTAGCTATGTCTCCATCCACCTGCTTTTATGTACGTTTGGAATACTGCATTGAAAACACTGGATGGAAACACCAAGATGGTCATAAATTAAAAAAAAATGTGCATCAAAAACACATTTGACTCTGATAAACTTTTTATCAGATCTGAAAAAATGTGCATAAATTAGGATGGAAACACATTTACTGAATTATTTCCTCCATGTGTATGGAAAAAGTCAGGGGACTATGCACTATGAGACAGGATAAGTTGAATGATCCCATTCACACAGCAGCTACATGTTGTTATGATCATTCTGAAAAGGAGGAGTAAAGTCTGTCATCTTAAGTATTTCTGTGTAATAACTGTCTGTATAATAACATGACTGCGTACCCAAACAGCAGCGTCCACCTTTAAAAGCATTGACCGAATTTATTGTTTCATCTACAGACTAATTTGCCTATATCATATATCAAAATGATTATATTCACTGCCTTCTCCTATGTACTTATTCATTCTCTTTAACTCATTGGATGAAAACGGTGCTTTATTCACATATGTTTTATGTGATTATTCCAGTTATGCG
This sequence comes from Enteromius treurensis, assembly GCA_032275025.1. Classification (NCBI taxonomy): domain Eukaryota; kingdom Metazoa; phylum Chordata; class Actinopteri; order Cypriniformes; family Cyprinidae; genus Enteromius; species Enteromius treurensis. Next base: position 873,376 of record JAUCMU010000060.1, on the reverse strand, counting down.
TTAAGTTGAATTAAAATCTTTGGATGGAAGCATAGCTAGTGTCATTATTTAGCCTTATTCATTTTGTGCAGAAATACCATGTAGTTTGATTTGGACACAACCTTTAAGCTACGATGCCTATTTATTTAATTTTGTCTATATAATGAATAGCTGAATTGTTTTGTTTTATTTTCTTGCTCTGCCAATTAGGCCACATTTTATTTTATTTTACTGTTCAGTCATATTTTATTTTCATTTTTTATTATATTTTATTTTATTTTATTTTATTGTACTGTTCAGTCATTTTTGATTTTCATTTTTTAATTTAATTTAATTTAATTTTATTTTATTTCTGGACAATTTTTTTGTTCTTACTGCGCTGCCATATGTTATTTTATTTTACTGTTCAGTCATTTTTGATTGGCTCTTTACTATGTTTAGGCCACGATGTGCTATTTTTATTATTTTGACTTCATTCCAGAGCGATGTTTTTTCTGTTGTTTGGTGTGGTTGCAGTCCATCAGCCTGATCGAGCGTGGGAATCCGTCACGGAGTCTGGAGCAGGTGTGTCGTTGGGCGAACACCCAGCAGAAGCTGGACCCCGAACACGCTGAGCATCACGACCATGCCATCTTCCTCACCAGGCAAGATTTTGGTCCCGCAGGTATGCAAGGTACTGTGTTTCTCTCGATCGAGGCTGTGCAGAGTAAGTGCTTCTTTCTGCTTCTGTTCTCCATTGGTTGGCATCCAGATGCCTGGGACATCGGTCAGAAACGACCATCAAACACAAGCAGCTAATCTGATGTAAACTGGGCATCGGTGCCAACCGGTAGCAACCAAAAATACTCTGACCGAAGGAGGGTTTTTGGCATGTAGAGGAAAAGAATACTAATCTTCCTAGTTTTTCAGTTTAAAAGTTTACTTTGTATGTAGTTTGATGAAATCTTAACTATTACTGTGTTTCACAAAGTTAAAGCATTTCTTGCATGCATGCTTTTTAAAGGGACAGTTGACCCAAAATATGCCATCATCATTTGCTCATTCTCTACCTGTATGAGTTTCTGTTGAACACAAAAGAAGATATTTTAAGCAAATCTAGTAGCTAAACTATGGACGGCAGCTGTGTAAAACTGTGGAAGTCAATGGCTGCCGTCAGCAGAGGGTGAGTATATGATGACAGAATTTTCGTATTTTGTGTAATATCCCTTTAAAATGAGTAGATCAAAACATCTCTAGTAGTAGTAGTAGTAGTAGTGGTGGTTGAGTACCTGGGCTAAATCAATTGGGGGTAAATAGAAGCGAGTGTGTGAGGGACAGGTTTACTGTCTGTGCAAAGGTTTGTGCTGTTGTGTGGTTTTGTTAATCAACTGATAAAGCACTGAAAATGCATCCAAAAAAGAATAATTATAGCAGACTGACTGTACAGTACATCTGTGTGTCACAGCCTCGTTTTTATTCACATCACATTAAATATAATTAGTCTATGACTAAGATCCGTAGCTGAGAAAATATGTTTAAATTGCTTTTCACAAAGATTTACAATATTTAGTTATAAATGTCATGACAGGTTTCTGTAGTCTAAATTAAAGCAACATGTCATATATTAAGATACAGCAGTAAATGTCATTGCATTAGATCTTTTCTCTTCACTCTTCATGATTGCTGAAGTCTCTGTGTTTGAATCAGCTGGTGAGTCTTACATTAACATGATGCATTCACCGCAACTGAACACAAATCTACTCCTTTAGGTTTTCACGATTGCTTCTTAATGATGTCTGTGTGTCATTTTCTTTATAATACACGACTCCTGATTGAGTGTCTTGTAGTAATGCCGTGACATGCACACACTGTGCTTGACTCTTACTCTTTTTGAAGTTTAGGGGATTGAATGTGTGTTTAGGTTTCGTGATCCTCGTGTGATTTGTAAAGACAGTCAGTAATACCTGTTTTGTGTTTGGCACGTCTGCTGTTGCTACGCCACGGCCTCTGTTGTGCTCATAACATCGCAGAACGGCAACCTTTTACCCCGAGGGCAAACATCACACTCCCGTCCCAAGCTTTAAGCCTCATTCAGAGCCCAGATATAGACGAATGCTTACAGTAACGCTCATGACTGATGGTGTTTGGGAAACGTCCAGCACCTGAAGCTTGATGTGGATCCTCTTCTGCGGTCAGATGAAGTCAGGCAGTGACTGGAAGAGCCTGATTCAGCGCTTTCTGAGTTATTAACAGCGCCAGTGAATTGGAAAGCTGTTTTATAGCTGTCAGATCATTCTTTTTATTTAATAAAGTGTCTGTGCTTCATCTTCAGATGTTGCTCATCCACCCCAGGGCAACAAACTAAATATTACATTTTTATTTTAATTTTTTTTACATTATATCTGAACGTTATGTAGAATTTTAATGGTTAAAAAAAGGATTTAAAATGGTTTAAAACCACAATTTGTGTGTTTTTCATTGTTTTCTAGCCAACCCAAAATTTTAAATATATACATTTTAGTTTTTTGTTTGGGTTTAAATGTTGTTTTGTAGCATATGTATATTATTATGTGATGTGGAATTTTAAATAAATTAAAAGTTAATTAGCAAAAACAGACTTTGCATTTCAGTTAATCTTAATTGATCAATGTGCAGTTAATTTTGATTAGGTTGAAAAATATCTAAAAAATACATCTAACTAATACAATAAACATAAAAGCATAATAAAAAGCATGATTAAACTTCAAATATATAGTTATAATTAAATATATTGTTATAAAATAAACTAATTAATTATGTATCAAATATAATAAACTCTTGTTGTTTATTACACACACACACACACACACACACACATATATATATATATATATATATATATAAAATTACAACTTTTCATTATTTGATCACAATAAACACAGTATATTAATTTAATGAATATTATAAATATGTCTTTCAAAAATCTGTAATATTTAAATATTATTAAATTATTATGAATAATGCTATTAACATGTGTTTGTTTGTATATATTTACATGTCGTCATGACAACATACAGTATTTATGGTTGTTAAAAGGCAAAGACGTAAAGAAAGCAGTCCTCTCCCGTGTGAGCCATTGCTTTAATCTCAGTCTGGATCCTGGATTAATGTCATCGAGGACCCTGTGATTACAGCACCGCTGACGCTTTACAACGCTTCTCCACAGCAATGCAAAGCTGCATTCACCTGGAGGACATTTATCTGAGGACAGATAAACAGCTCAGCTAGCAGCTTCATGTCTTATGCAACCCTTCGCTGGCTAATTACACCTTTGATTTTTTTCCCTTGTTGTTGTTATTCTGGTTATGTAAAAAAATCCAATAAAACCTACATGGCTGCTGGGGATATCACTAGTATGACAGATGTTATCAAATGATGCTGGATGGGCTCGATAACTTTTGATGCTTTAACAGGCATTAAATCACTGAGCGCTTCATCAGCTTCTCATAATCTGCATCCTCTGCTTTTCACCTGCATGCCAAAGACTGTCGGGGATTTCAGGAGCATGAGAGTCTTATTAAACAGAGCCCAGACTGGCTTTAACCTCTGGAGCGGCTCAGCTAAACTAAAGCTCTAGCACTGCACATCTCTTGATCGAGTGTCGGTCTCTGTCTGTGCTTTCTGTGGTGTTTGTGTGTCGTACGAACACGGTTAAACGCAGCTAGTAGTTGTGTGTGATTGATGGGGAAAGCTTTTCGGGGTGCAGCCGCTTCTGCATTTCTACATGGAGGCAGTAACGGAGAACCTGTATAGCTAAAAATGGGAAAAATAAGTGGCGTAAAAATTATTTTCATTCAAAGATGTATGTTTTTAATGTCATAAATACTTGAAACTGCAAGTAAAAGTGAATTAAATTCATATTTTAATAATCTCTATTTCAAATGATCTTCATTCATGTTTTTTGTTTTAAACTGCAGCAATGTTAATATGAAGTTTTTATTTATTTAAACTACTTGTATTTATGTTTTATGATGACGAATGAAATATTTATGACCGTTCAAGTTGATTATCGGAAGGAAATGAATACTTTTATTATTTAAGGATGCATTGCATTGCTCAGAAGTGACAGTGAAGACATTTATAACGTAAAATATTTCTATTACAAATAAATGTGCTATTAATTAATCTGTGAGTCCTGAACAATAAAATGTGTCAAATATATGAGGAAGAACAGCTGTTTTCAACATTGATAATAATCAGAAATGTTTCTTGAGCAGCAAAATCAAATGATTATTGTATTGTGAGTAATGATGCTGAAAAAATCAGCTGCGCATCACAGAAATAAATTATAGCTTACAATATATTCATATCGGAAATGGTTCATTTAAATTCTAATAATATTTCACAATTTTACAGTATTTCTGAGCAAATAAATCCAGCCTTGGTGACTTTTGAATGGTTGTGTGTGTGTTTGTAATAAACAGCAGCTCACTCGAGCATAGCAAGGAAATCAGTGAATGACTTCTTTTTTGAAAAGTCACATATAAAGTTCAGAATTGCTGTGTCGGGCGTCCACGTTTTGTGTGCTTTGGTGTGCTTGATTTGACAGCGAGCCTGCGGCTCTTTGATCGGGTGGGAATCTTAGACTTTCCAAATGAAACTCACCTGGCTCTGATCTGACTTCTAGAATGTCCCGCATTCCAGTTCATCATCGTTTCCCTTTGATCTCCGTCTCCCAGGTTACGCCCCGGTAACGGGCATGTGCCACCCGCTGCGGAGCTGCACGCTCAACCACGAAGACGGCTTCTCCTCGGCCTTCGTGGTGGCGCACGAAACCGGACACGTGTAAGTTTACATCTGCTTTTCAGAATGCTATCAGTATTTCAGATCCTGTAGGTGAAGCATGCATTTCCAGGAAGGATGGTGTTAAAGCTCTGCCAGGAAAAAGCTACTCATTCAGCTAGTTTATGAGGCATGATGAAATACATAAAGCATCAGTTGTAGGACTAATATGCATGAAAAGCAGAAAGAGCTGTGAAATTGCTCAGCGTGTCCATTGCATTATGATCAAAATTAGTTGAATGCATATTGAAGTATAGGAACATTCCTGGAGGACATGAGCATGGTATGAACATGTTCCGCTGAGATGAATGCTGCTCAAGAGCGCCCCCTGTAGAACAGAGCACTTCCATGAGAAAAAAAAAACTGGCTACAAGATGTTCTATATTTTCCGGTTCATCCCAGGCCTTAAGTAACTCCTCTCAAACATGAATCATCTTCTGCCCTTCGCTGTGGTCTGTTTCCTCAGAAGGTGATTCATCAGCGATGACTGCAGATTTAGTGTTTGTTGTGCCTCTATGAAATCTGACAGCAGTCACATGAGCTGGAAGCTCTGGTTTCATGAAGTCAGCAGAATCCTGTCTCGTGACTGTACATGCAGGATGTTCTTCTTTAAGACTGTAGTTGATCAAGCTGCATATAGTTTAAAGTGGTTTAAACACTATAAGACAACCACTTGACCGTCATAAGCTGATGTATGTGGAATGAACGAGGACACTGGATGAACAGCAGTGTACAGTAGACTGAGGTTTTTTTAATAATGGATTGATTTGATGTGAAGAATGTTTCTATATGACTCATGGTCAAACGTCAGCAGTGGAAAAGGAAAACTTTTCTTGAATGTCATTACATTAAGATCAAGACAAAAAGACTTTTCTTTTCTTTTGATGCGTCAAATTGATGCTGTAAAATTAAAGTCTATTTTGATTTAATGTTGACTTAGATGATGCTATTTAAGCTGAGTAACAACTTTATAAATATATTACTAAAAATGTATTTAAAAATGTATTTAATTGAATATTTTTAGCATTTAATTGTTTTTTTAGGATTCGTTCATTTGTAATGCGTCAATTTTTTTTTATGGATTTTTTTTTTTTTACTTTCTGTTCATCAAATCATTTTATAATCAGCATATTAGAATGATTTCTGAAAGATCCTGTCCCTAAAGACTGGAGTAGTGATGCAAAAAATTCTCCTTTTCATCCCAAGAATAAAACATTTCACAGTATTTTCAAAATTGTTATAATATTATTGATTTTACTGTATTTTTAATCTAATAAATGCAGCCTTGGTGAGTAATGTAATTTAACTGACAGCAATAAAATTAATGCTAAATGCAATTTTAAAACATTGTAATAAACAATATTACACTACAAATAGGTTTCAGTCTTCCCTAAAAATCATCTGTATTTTTGGTTTTAATTACAGTTGATTATAGAGTCAAACAGATTCACTAAGATGAAACCCTGTTTGATGAGTCTGACCGCTAGTTTGCTGATTGTGTTGAATGTTTCAGGCTGGGAATGGAGCATGATGGCCAGGGGAACCGCTGCTCGGACGAGACCAGTATGGGCAGCATCATGGCTCCTCTGGTCCAGGCTGCGTTTCACCGCTATCACTGGTCCCGCTGCAGCAAACAGGAGCTCAACCGATACATCCAGTAAGAAACTGAGGATTCGAGAGATGAAGCGTGAACAGGGAGTGAAAACCAGTGACAGAATCTCTCCAGAGAGAAACGCTGTGAACATTTATAAATCCTCATGTTGTTCCTTTTTGTGTTCAACAGAAGAAAGTCATCTCTTATTTGAACGGTTGCCGCTTACATGTAAATATGTATTATTTCATTGAACACTAGTCATTGAACAACAGCACCACTGTCGCTCGCCTTCAACATCAAACTTATTTTAACGTGTTCAAACAAGCTGCATAAACCGTTTCATATAAAGTTGCATACTTACGAAACTAGAACCAAACTAAAACTTAAACGAGACATTTGTAATAAATAGTGTTGTGAATAAATGATTGGAAAATACTGCCATTAAACTGCTCGGCGGGATGACGTTTATTGTCTCCAACAGTGCCTGTGGGGAGCAGCCGGTGTGCTTTATGTCATAGAATAAAAGTACACTGAGCTTGTGTGAACCACCAACCTTATTTTAGATCAATGCTATTATTGAAAAAGAAAGCCATGCATGTTTTATTTGCTGATCTGTGTTTGTGAGCAATGCACTGATCCCACTGTATGTCTTTCAGCTCATATGACTGTCTTCTGGATGATCCGTTCGAACTGAAATGGCCTAAACTCACAGAGCTTCCCGGCATAAAGTACTCCATGGATGAGCAGTGCCGCTTTGATTTCGGCGTGGGGTATAAGATGTGCACCGCCGTAAGTCCTCCAGCATCTTACTATCTCTATATTTACCTACTGCGGCTAAACCTGTTGCATCTTTAGGAAATGTGACTCTATGAGTCTGTGGCTCTCTCTTCCTCCAGTTCCGTACGTATGATCCGTGTAAGCAGCTGTGGTGCAGTCATCCTGACAATCAGTACTTCTGCAAGACCAAGAAGGGCCCGCCGGTCGACGGCACCGAGTGTGCTCCAGGAAAGGTCAAACTGCACCACCAAACAACTGAATGAAATCACATTTCTCACACAATCTTCAGAAAATGCTTGTATATTCAGTCGACTCAAGAACAAGATGTTGTCAATCTCGCATCAGACTCTTCGGCAGCCAGCTATTTGTACTTGGAACAAAACCAGTCATTGTCTAAATCCATAATTACTTTATTACAGACTTTGATCTGTGGCTGCTGAACACATTAAAATCTCCAATTTCCTCACTGTTGCCTAGAACATAACCCACTTATATTTAACATCTCAACAGAGGAATATTTGACCTCCTCTTGAACAATAACCACCCATCTCATAACTTAACATTAGCCATCTATACTTCAATATCATACTTGAACAATAGCCATTGATATTTCAAGCAATTAATTAAAGAAGAGCCTTATACTTAAATGTAATAATTGAACAATAGGATTATTATTTTAAGATTAATTGAACAATATAGGTTGATATTTAACTTAGTTCAACAATAGCCATTAATATTTTAAGATTAAACATTAGCCATAGATTTTTTAGCAATTCAGTGAACAATAGCATTGTACTTCAATTTTTTATTACATAATTGAACAATAGACATTCATATTTTAATCTCTCATATGTCAGCTAGTATGTTGATATAGGACACGGTGTTCATGTATAGTAATGGTTGTGTGTTAGTGATCCTGGTAAATGCGTGTGTGTTGCAGTGGTGTTTCAAAGGCCACTGCATCTGGAGGTCTTCCCATGAGCCCTACGGTCACGACGGAGGCTGGAGCTCCTGGGGGAAGTTCGGCTCGTGTTCTCGTACCTGCGGAGGAGGCGTTCGGTCTCGCAGCCGCCAGTGCAACAACCCTGCGTGCGTAACAGACCCGTTTACAACAGCTGGTGAGCGAGGGAAACGGCTCTGGTATTCATGAACTCTCTGTCTCTGCAGGCCTGCGTACGGAGGTCGTGACTGTCCAGGGTCCACCTTCGATTATCAGGTCTGTAATACGGAGGACTGTCCTGGCCCTTACGAGGACTTCAGAGCGCAGCAGTGCGTCCAGAGAAGCAACAAATACCACAATAACATCAAACACACCTGGCTGCCTTATGAACACCCCGACGGTGAGTGAAATGCTGCTAAATCCTTTTTTTGCACTTTATATACAGTTATGTGTAGCAATTCACAAAGACCAGACAAAGAGCATTGAGTTGAATGCAGCTTATAAAGAAGAGAAAATGATGGTATTTAAAGACACACACCTGGACATAATGACACAATCAGACAGAAACTCACAGGTCACACATAGCACAGTGGGGAAGGAAAAACACAACAGAAGTCCATAATTGTGACAATATACTAATATATGAGATATAATATATTTAAATTTGCATTTGAACATTTTTATATCGTGAAATAAGTTCATATTTTTGAGGTGCAGGTAGACATATCAAATATTATAATTATTCAATTATTGAATTATTATATATTAAAGTGTATAATAAGTATACTCAAATGTATTTGACATGCTATGTGCTACAAATGCATTTTCTTATTTTTAGATACTTAATAAAATGTCCTGTAGTTGTACTTTCAAAACTGGTATGCAACAGCTACTGTAGTTTTGTACTTCATGCACTTTAATTGTGCTTATGTAGTGTTGAAGTACAATATACTAAGTATATCTAAATGTGCTAAAGTGGAACTATTGCAGGGATACTTTGAATATTTTGTATAGCACATTATATGCATATTATTCAAAGATCATACGATCCTCATCAAAAGTGACATTAAAACACATTTTAGATTTAATATAATGAAAAGTGCATTGTGCAGATGTAGTATGTCAAGGAAAAGTTTAATTATAACTTTAATATGTTATTAGAGATTAAATAAATCTAATTTAAATAAATAACTTTTTTACTAGGGATATTCAACCATTCAATTATTAAATTGATTCATTTTTTTTTTTATTTGACATTTTTTGTGGTTAAATAAACTTTTTTTTTTTTTTCTAACCTTAAAAAAACATGTATGTTGCTTGAACCATGGATATCTGAGCAAAACGATAATTAAAAGTTTGGGGTTGAATTATTACTATTAATAATATTCTATTTTAAATAAATGCTGCTCTCTAAATGTAGCACGCTTTGCGGGAAAATATTGAGCAGCACAACTGTTTTCAACATTAATAATAAGAAGAAATATTTGTTGAGCAGTAAATCAGTATATTAAATGATTTCTGAAGGATCGTGTGACACTGAACATCACAGAAATACATTACACTTTGCTGTATATTCACATAGAAAACATAAAATTTCACGTTTTAACTGTATTTTTGATGAGCAGAAGAGACTTAGTGACCTTGTTTTACCTTTAAAAAAATATTTACCCATCCCAAACATTTGAATGCTGCAGAAAAATTGTAACAAAACATCTATTTCACTTCCAATGTTTGTTTTTTTTTCTTGTTTTTTTCTGTCATGTTATTTTTGCCGCCTGGTTAATTTCTGCCTCTGATGCCTGGTGATGAATTCAGTCTTCCTGAATGAACAGGACCCTGGCTAAAACCATGAAATTCACCCCAGACACGAGACACTGAGAAGGACGCGGGAACACAATGTTCCTGGCAGAAACCGGATGGAGAAAATAAGCAGCCTGTGAGAAATACAGAGCGAGAAGCAGAGAAACATGAAGAAAAACGCTGCATACATATACACCAATATACTGTCGAGGCATCAGTTAACGTTACGTCTCACTGACTCTCATTGTGCTTCTCTTTAGCATATTGATTTGAGTCACGGCTCACCTTGAGGCACGTTTCTATTTTGTACATCTCTCATCTGCATTTCATGAGCTGTGAGCTCTTGACAGTAAGTAGGTGGTCATTTAGCAGACACGTCTATTCACAGCAGGACTTCATTACCGACAGGCTCCATGAAATGACTTTTAGTCCATGTCTGCAGCTCATCTGAACGCTGTTATGTAAGCTGAAGGCTGCTGGCCCTTTCTCTGCGACACTGGTTTGGTGATCTTCAAGGGCGAGATGTTGATGTCTCGTGTCTGTTTGTGTGTTTCAGAGGCTCATAAGTGCGAGTTAAGCTGCCGCTCTAAAGAGACGGGCGAAGTCGTCTTCATGAACCAGGTGATGCATGATGGGACACGCTGCAGTTACACAGATGCGTTCAGCGTCTGCGCTCGAGGAGAGTGCCTGGTGAGAGCCGTGTCATGCACATAAACACAGTACTGATACATCTGATCCGTTCTCTAAAGCTGGTTCTAAACCAGTGCATCTGCTTTAATGCAAAGCGACTGACAGATGAGGACAGTGGAAGCAATCAAAACCAACAAGTGCTATGACGAGGCTCGGTTAGCTTAATGTAGTACACACTTTTTTTTGATTTATAAATTGTATAATGAAGAACAAGAAAACAGGTCGAATAGAAAACGAATAGAGCAAGCTAGTGCTTTTGTTAAAGGGATAGTTCACCCCAAAATGAAAATATCTGAGCGCTATCTGACCCTCCGTAGACAGCGACACAACAGAAATCATCCCAGGTCCAGAAACGTAGTAAAGAATGGTCGAGTTAAATGATGTTATTTTTGTTTTCTTGGCACAAAAAAAGTATTCTCCTATGGTTTCTGGACCTGGGATCATTTCAGTTGTGTCGCTGTCCAGTGAGGGTCAGATAGCGCTCAGATATCATCAAAAATATCTGAGTAAATAATGAAGGAATTTTCATTCCGGGGTGAACTAACCCTTTAATTGCATCATAAATAAAAAGAAAACAAACAAAAAAGTTTTTGAATGGAAACAAGCAGTAAATGAATAGAGTGCAAGTCTAAAAAGAGCACGTTTTTGTAAAGAATAGAATTAGAATAGAGAGTGCTAGAGTTAGAGAGTCAAATAAAGCCGATTCCTGAAGATAGCTGAGAACTCGGCTGCTCACATTTAGTTATTTACATAACTTTACTGCAGTGTATTATTGATCCAAATAAACAGATCTATTATATTATATAAAACAATCATGCATAGTCTCATGTGCCCACTAGGACCTCGTTTGTTTGATTAGAAATACAATAAAATTGTAAAAATGAATGGATTCCTGTGATCCGATCTGAATTGTCAGCATCACAGAAGTCGTAACAATGTACTGATTTACTGCTCAAGGAATATTTCTGATTATTATGAATGTTAAAACACAATATTTTTGTGGAAACTGTGATGCATTTTATTTTTCAGGATTCACAGATGAATAGAAAGTTGAAAAGAACAGCATTTATTTCAAATAGGAATCTTTTGTAGTATTATCAATGTCTGTCACTTTTGAGCATTTTAATGCCTTCTTGCTGAATTCTGTCATTAAGAAATAGTAAGTTTTACTGACATAACTTGTTGAATACATGACTGCAAGACGTCGGTGAATGTTTTTTGAACAAGTTTGTTGAAGCAACAGTGATTTAAACTCAAATTGACCTCAGAGACACATTATTGATGGAGCACGCCTTCTCTGTTTAAGTGTGAATGAACGGCTCCTGTCTGTCTCTTCTGATCAGAACGTCGGCTGCGATAAGGAGGTGGGGTCGTACAAAGAGGAGGATAAATGCGGCGTCTGTGAGGGAGATAATTCTCACTGTCGAACCGTCAAACTCACGCTCGCTAAAACCCCGAAGAAGACAGGTACACACTCACACCGAGAGCAAACACACTCCTGACCAAACCACGCTTCATTATTTACTACTTCAGTCTTTCTCTGTGGCTTAAAAACACACGCCTCAGGACAAACACAGTTCATATTTGACTTTACTTTGTTTTGAATCTCTGAGCTCGTGTTGAGCTCCTGCTGAGAGACTGATTCATCAGAGTACTACAGTAAAACTAAATTATTTTAAAAGTAGTGTAGTCAAATGATTATACTCATCCAAAATAAGTTTGTTTTTGTTTTTTTACAGAATATATGTGTGTGTACTGTGTATATTTATTATGTATAATATATATATATATATATATATATAAACACATTTGTGTATATATTTAAGAAAAATATGTTTATATAATAAATATATTTAAATATTTACATGTAAATACGTGTAGCTATTTTAAAAATATATACTGTGTATGTGTGTGTTTATATATGCATAAAAAATATCAAAGCACAATCATATATTATGTAAGTAAAAACTTTTACTGTGATGTGAATAATCACGATTAATCATTTGACAGCACTATTTTAAAACCAAATGAAAAAGTGTTACTGTACATGGGCAAAAAAAAAAATAAAAAATATATATATTTATAGACAGTATATCAAAATAAGTCTAGTTTGTATTTTACTTCAAAATCATTTAAATATTTATTTTTGTAAAGATTACTACTTTAGTGCTAAAATAGGCCTTATTTGCTTTATACAATATGATTTTGTGATTATATAAGCAGGACCTTTTCTTCATGAGGGTTATTTGTCAAATTGTTTCTTGTCAAACATGTAAAATGCCTCGGGGGCCAAAAGTAACGATCAGCTCTGTACCTCTGAATCTCTACAGCATCTTCATACTGTACTTTCTTGTCTGGATGAATCTCACCAAATCAATCTCGCTTTAAAATCAGAAAAATAAGGTTGATTTCTTTCGGCACAGTAATGAGAATTGGTGTGGTAAAATATGTTTTATTATTATTCAAATAACTTCATTATTAGTGCTAAATATGCATCATTTGCTTTCAGCAAAATACAATTTATCCTCTTTGCCTGAAATCGGAGCGAAAGGTCAGGCTGTTTATTGTCAAGCGGGATGACTTGAGCTCTCGCTCTGTGTGTTAGGTTTGCTGAAGATGTTTGATATTCCTGCCGGCGCTCGGCACATTGTGATCGAGGAGAACGAAACATCGCCTCATGTAATTGGTAAGTACCTGTGCATTTTTCAGGAGGAATCAATGCTTTTCTCCAGTGGCACAAACCCAGGGCATCATATTGAGACCAATTACTGCCTTCCCATCATGCTTGGTGTACCATTTTAGATTCCCCAGCATCTCTCAGCTTTGCTTAAGCAGCTTGTTCTAATGTTTGTATTTCTTTCTTTGTTTTGAATCCCTGAGCTCATGTTTAGCTCCTGCTGAAAGCCTGATGTATTATCAGAGAAAATATGAAGTGTTTAAATGTGAAGAAGTTTGAAATTAAACATTTTAATTATAAGATAAATATGTGGTGTAATATAAAAACATAAAGTAAGTAAAATCAATGAATTCAATTATATTAATGCATAAAATGTAAATGTACTATAAAATGTACGATAGGTTGAAACATTTATTATTAAATGATGCCTGTTGTTTTGAAAGGTTTTCTCTGGTAATTAACAGAATCCCACAGTTGTTGTTAATAGAGTTTGGGTCATATTGAACCAGTCATTTTCCTCTAAAGATGTTTCTTTCCCTTCTGTCTGTGCATGTGTTCCCAAGCCGTTAAAAATCAGGTCACTGGCACTTTCATCTTGAACGCCAAGGGAGAAGAAATCACGTCCAAGACTTTTATTGAGAACGGGCTGGAGTGGGAATATTCGGTGGCAAATGGCAAAGAATCGCTGAAGGCCATCGGCCCGCTGCATGAAGGCATCGTGGTGCTGGTAAGAGCAGCCTAACGCTGGTGGAGTTTGATCGAGTCGATTCGGCAGGTGTTGAGTTTGTCGCTCTGAACAGGTTGTACCTCAGGCTGAGGAAACCAAGATCAGCTTGAGCTACAAATACATCATTCATGAGGATCTTCTGCCGGTCATCACCAACAATAATGTGCTGCTGGCCGAACTGGACACGTACGAGTGGGCACTCAAGAGCTGGTCACAGTGCTCCAAACCCTGCGGCGGAGGTGTGTATGAAGCATCGTTACAAACATATTTTAAAATGTCATTTATTATTGATGCAAAGCTGAATTTGTAATTATGAGATGCACAATGTGCGTTTGACCAGTAGTGTATAAATGCACATTCGTCAGGTGTCCAGTACACTAAATATGGCTGTCGGAGGAAGAGCGACGGGCGTTTGGTTCAGAGGAACCTGTGCGAGATCAGTAAAAAGCCCAAACCCATCCGGAAACGCTGCAACACCAACAGCTGCAGCCAGCCCACGTGAGTAATTTCAATATTTAATAACACGTTAAAATCAAAAGTTGTAACTGTTATTTAATGAGCTAACAGTTGTATTTTATTTTTACAAAGATTAATAACTTCTGTAGCAAATGTAGCAATTGCGCATTATTAATGTTAATGTATGATCTCATACGATCTTATTGTAAGGTTTTGTGTTGCTTTATAAAATTTAAAGGGATAGTTCACCCAAAATTGGGAATTCCAAACCCAGTTCATCTTTGCAACACAAATTAAGATATTTTTGATGAACTCAGAGTTATCTGACCCTCCATAGACACCAAGGATCCTAACATGTAGCAAGGATGTCATATGAAGGTGTTATACTGTACGATGTTGCTGTTCTGGAACAGCGTTGGAAACTTAACACTGATTTCTAGTCGTGTCCTCTCTTGGAAGCACTTTCACAACGACACACAGCTTCTCCAGAACATGGCGCCCGCAGCAACACTACAGACAGAATAATAGCTCCGCCTTCTTTCTTTGAAAATAAACCCACTCTGTGACGTAGACAAGTGGAGGCGTGTTCTTCGGGAATCTTATCTCTGCACTAACATCTTGTAACACTCCTAAGAGAAAGGAAAACTTGAAATTGCATCATATGACCTCTTTAATGATGTCCTTGTTATGTTTCTAGACTTTGATCATGTTAGGATGCTTACTGTCTATGGGAGCGTCAGAGATGTCTCATAAATCGTAACTTGACACATGGATGTGTGTTTGCGTGCAGGTGGGTGGTGGAGGAGTGGGGTCCATGCAGTAAATCCTGTGGGAAGCCTGGATATCAGTCTCGTGTGGTCCAGTGCATGCAGCCGCTCCAGAACGGCACCAACAGACCGGTTCACACCAAATACTGCAGTGAGGAGCGTCCAGACACCCGCAGGACCTGTAACAGCAGCGCCTGTCCGTCTCTATGGAGGACCGGAGCCTGGTCACAGGTCAGCTTTTATTTACATGTCTCCTTTAAATGATACGTTTTTCTCTTTTTTTTTGGTTGAAAGAACATACAGTACAGTAACAAACTGAAGCAGACAAAATCCAGAAGAACTGATGCTTTGGGAAAGATACCCGCAAAGCTCCAATACTCTTATAAATAATCTCATAAATAGATTTTCTTTACCAATTAACTTCTGTTAACGAAATGAAATCAACGTTTGGTGAGCATCCTTTGCGTTTAAAGCAGCTTTTGTCTTCGGTGCAGGTAGCTTTCTTGAAGCGTCTCGAGAGGCACTGTTCTTCTGGGCTGAGTCTGTCTCAGTTTGTTCTGTTTCTTCGTGTCTTCATCACCAACAAGGTTCATTTACTTCAGATGCAAATCATGTTTAGCTAAAAACAAGAACAAATTTGTGCCCTTCGGTTCAGAAAATCAGCTTGTCTTCCCTGTGATTAAGTCGTAAAATTAAGTTTCTTCAAAGTTTCTAACAATTTGATCTAGTACATGTATTTTGAGTTAGCAATGTTTAGATATTTGTGCTCAAAATTAGGAGTTATTAGGATTTTATATATTAATTAAAATAATATTAAATAAACAATAATATAATTATACTATATAATTATACTATATATATAATTATACTATATTATACTATATATTAAGTTTATATTATTGTTTATTTAAAATCATTTAGATTATGTATTTAATCATTTCACTACCTAACTTTATATTGGGGAGATATTTGTACCCAGAGATAATCTTGAAAAAATCCCCAAAAATGTGGGACATATACTTTTTGTGTAAAGTGTAAAAAAAATAAATATATATTTTTTGTTGTTGTTTGTTTGTTAGGTTATAGTACTAAAACTGTGAAATTTATTCAGACGGGTTCATTCATGAAAAAAATCCCGGAGCTTGAAGAAATGGTCACCTTTGTGCTGGACTGAAAGAGTGTTTCTGTTATAAAGCTGTATATTTTGGAGCTGGTTCTGCAGACGTGCTTGTGAAGTGTAATGGTGTGGAAACTGCAGCACAATGGAGTTCAGACTAGTTTTGTGTGTTTCGTTTTCACGCTTGAAATCCACCAATTCTTTCTTGTGACATTGCAAAGCTGCAGCGTAAAGGAAATGACATCATGTTTTAGAGACAGGAGGACGACAGTTCATTAGTTAAAGCAAACAGATGAAATATTTCCTGTCAAAACACTGACAGTAACGACACTCTTCTCAACACAGCAGAGGATAAACACTTAATATGACAGGTCATCCCACACACACACACACACTGCATATAAGAGATAAGGAGACACAAAATAGGTAAAGAAAGTATCAATGCAAAGATGACTTAAGTGGTAATATTTTTTATTATCAGTTTGACGTTTTCTCCTGTGAGTTAGATTCTAGAAATGTATTTTTTTTATTTCTGTTTTTTAGCATTGTTAATATTAGTTTTTTCGGTTAATATTGGCTCACTGTGAGTTTAGTGAGAGTAAAACACAACACACCTAGCTCTCCTCATGCATTGATCCGACTGATAAGAATCTGTTTCCTGTCTGGATGTGATCTGTTTCCTGTAGTGTTCGGTGAGCTGTGGTGAAGGGATCCGTCAGCGGCAGGTCATCT
This sequence comes from Enteromius treurensis, assembly GCA_032275025.1. Taxonomy (NCBI): domain Eukaryota; kingdom Metazoa; phylum Chordata; class Actinopteri; order Cypriniformes; family Cyprinidae; genus Enteromius; species Enteromius treurensis. The sequence goes on along the minus strand of JAUCMU010000060.1, from coordinate 856,320 downwards.
GCAGGCCGTCTGAAGGGAGCTCTGGACAGTGTGACGCAGACAAACCTGAGTCTGTGTCCGTCTGCAAGCTTCCTCCCTGCACAGGTCAGACAAACACATTTACAAACACCGGGACAAATAGAGGAGTTCTTGATAATTCACCTCGCTTTCTGTTTTACTGGCTCCGGTCCCAAACCTGTACGTCATCTTACTGTTGACAATATGATGCAGTGTTAACAACTCCATAAATGCAGTTATGCCCTAGTAACTTAAAAAATAGACCTATTGTGAAAAATGTTAACACAATATTGTGCAGTTTGTTTAATTTTTCAAATAAAAGCCACAGCAGAACTGTTGTGTGTCTCTAAACAAACACAGGTGTTCAGTTTCTGAATCAATCTGTGTTTTGAACGAATCGAGTGAATCGATGATTCAAGGTGAGAGCCTTTTGCTTCATTCCTGAATGAATCAGCCATTTGAATGAATCGAGTGAACCTATGATTTCATGAGAGAGCTGTTTGCTTTATTCCTGAATGAATCAGCTGTTTGAACGAATCGAGTGAACCGTGGATTCAAAGAAAGAGCCGTTCGCTTTATTCCTGAATGAATCAGCTGTTTGAACGAATCGAGTGAACCGTGGATTCAAAGAAAGAGCCGTTCGTTTTATTCCTGAATGAATCAGCTGTTTGAACAAATAGAGTGAACTGTTAATTCAAAGACAGAGCTGTCACGAACCGATGATTCAATGAGAGAGCTGTTTGCTTCATTCCTGAATGAATCAGCCATTTGAATGAATCGAGTGAACCATTGATTCAAAGACAGAGCCGTTCGCTTTATTCATGAATTAATCAGCTGTTTGAACAAATCGAGTGAACCGTTGATTCAAAGACAGAGCTGTTACGAACCGTTGATTCAAAAACAGCGCTTTATGAACCGATGATTCAAAGAGAGAGCTGTTTGCTTCATTCCTGAACGAATCAACCATTTAAATGAATCAAGAGAACCAATGATTCAAAGAGAGAGCTGTTTGCTTCATTCCTGAATGAATCAGCCATTTAAACGAATTGAGTGAACTGATTATTCAAAGAGAGAGCTGTTTGCTTCATTCCTGAATGAATCAGCCATTTGAATGAATCAAGTAAACTGATGATTCAAAGAAAGAGACGTTTGCTTTATTCCTGAATGAATCAACTATTTGAACGAATCGAGTGAACTGTTGATTCAAAGACAGAGCTGTTATGAACAGATGATTCAATGAGAGCTGTTTGCTTCGTTCCTGAACGAATCAACCATTTAAATGAATCGAGAGAACCAATGATTCAAAGAGAGAGCTGTTTGCTTCATTCCTGAATGAATCAGCCATTTAAATGAATCGAGTGAACCGATGATTCAAAGAGAGAGCTGTTTGCTTCATTCCTGAATGAATCAGCTGTTTGAACGAATCGAGTGAACCGTTGATTCAAAGACAGAGCTTTTATGAACCGATGATTCAATGAGAGCTGTTTGCTTCATTCCTGAATGAATCAGCCATTTGAATGAATCGAGTAAACTGATGATTCAAAGAAAGAGACGTTTGCTTTATTCCTGAATGAATCAACTATTTGAACGAATCGAGTAAACTGTTGATTCAAAGACAGAGCTGTTATGAACCGATGATTCAATGAAAGACCTGTTTGCTTCATTCTTGAATGAATCCGCCATTTAAATGAATCGAGTGAACCGATGATTCAAAAAAAGATTAATTTGCTTTATACCTAAATGAATCAGCCATTTAATTGAATCAAGTGAACAACATAAAAGAAGGTCATTTGAATGCTGTTTATAACTAAGCTGTTTAGTGACTGTCACTGCATAAACAAAACTACTGAGATGTTTCTCAAATTATCCTCTTATATTTTCCATGCTACATGTTAGGCCATAAACATTTAACACAATAATATCTTTAAATCATCTTTTAGGGGTATTTTGTCAGCCAAATTTAGTTTGCGATTAATTAATTGCAGCACCCTGTAATTAATTATATTTTACATTTTAATTGACTGACAGCCCTTATAATTTCAGATGTTTTCAAACTCGTCTTTCTGACACTGCAGTGACTTCATGTCTGACAGGAAATGTGCCTTTGTGTCATGTTTTCTCCCCAGGAGAGCCATCTTTACCCAGTGCCACTAGAAACCCGGACTCTAGTAAGTGACTCGTCAATACTCGTCAGACGCTGATTGATTATTGATCGGGCCATGATCTGCTTCTTATGTGATCAGCCTCTCTTGTTCTCACTGAGGCTGCATTTATTTATTGAAAAACATCTGAATATTATAGTAAACTAATTTATTTCTCTGATGTTCAGCTGAATATTCAGCATCATTCCTCCAGTCTTCAGTGTCACATGATCTTAAGAAATCATTCTAATATACTGATTTACTGCTCAACAAACATTTCTGATTATTATCAGTGACGAAAACAGTTGGGCTGCACAATTTTTTTGTGGAAACCCTGATACATTTTATTTTTCATGATTCACAGAAAAGAACAACATTTACTTGAAATATACTTGAATATTTTATATCATTATAAATGTCTTTACTCTCACTTTTGATCCATTTAGTGCATCCTTGATAAATAAAATATTACATTTCTTGCAAAACATTGCATGACTTCTGATATAACTTAATTTGTTAATATAATTACGATTTATTTAAATGTTGTATTTTAGTACTTTTAAAAAAGTACTAGAAATTAAACTAAAATAATTTTCTAGAATTTAATACAATAAAACATACTACTACTAACTAGAAATACAGACAAAAATGAAAACAAATAAATACAAAAGTAAATAATTTTATTTATTTTTTTGTGTGATTATTATTATTAATATATATAATATAAATGATTCATTTTAGTATTAAAAGTTCTTTATTAATATTAAAAAAAAAATCTTACAACAATTCTCGTTGATAACTGGTTCCTGTGTCTCCTCCAGACGAGCCGTGTTTAGGCGATAAGTCCATCTTCTGTCAGATGGAGGTTCTTGCACGCTACTGCTCCATCCCGGGCTATCAGAAGCTCTGCTGTGAGTCCTGTAACAGGAAGTTGGGTTTCAGTACGGTATCTCCAGACGTTCATCCTCCCTTCTCATGGCTTCCAGACTTCACCTTCCCTCCTCTTCCTCAAACAAGTCCCGGTCCGTCTCAGACGTCTGTCTCTCCATCTGCAGTGGCTCTGCTCTTCCATAACACTACAGCAGCTGGCGGGAGACCAACCACTTCCTCCAGCCCTCAAACTGATGAAGTCACTTCCTTCACCTCAACTCTACCTCCAGAAGTGGTCCAGAACCAGAACACCACTACAGCCTCGTTCACCTCGACCAGGGACTCACCGGTCACATGATCACTCACTGACCAATCATGTAGCAGCTACCGGATACCTCAGAACGAACCCACATCACCCACAATCCTCTGCTCCATGTGTGGAGCCGTAAAATGTTTCCGGCTCAATCCGTGCTGTTTAGTGCCTTCCGGACTACTAGACGCATCCTTATTCACTCGTAGAGATCCTAGCAGTGTTGTTTTGAGGCTAGCTGTGTTTGTTTGCTCTGTAACTCTGAGGGTGTTTTGTGATTGGTCAGTTTCAGAATCCCGAGAAAAACTTCTGGAGGTCAGAATCATTGGCATGACCCTATTTTGCTTAAATTGTTTTGCCGTTTGATGTGATTAATTAGAGAAGCCTTTGAGTCCCACAATGCACTTGACATTTGTTAAACTCAATTTTTGTCCTGCCTGGCCAGAAATTCTGACATTTTTACACAACATTACATAAAGAAGGAAAAACATTTTACTATGAATTTTTAGATGTTTATTTCTGAAACAGTCAGCACAGGCCAGTTAAAAAAGAAATATGTAGGCCATATATTAATATATGTAGGAATACATTGATAGATAGATAGATAGATAGATAGATAGATAGATAATTGCTGTTAAACGATTAATCGCATAAAAAAAAATCTAATTATATAATGAAAATATTTACATTTCTATATTAATATTCTTATATTTTATAAAAAATAAAAAAAGTATATATATATATATAATGTGTAAACATATAATGTTTTTATATATATATATATATATATATATTCATGCAAGTTCATGCATTTGAGCTTTTGGTTTGGATGCAATTAATTGTGATTAATTATTTGACAACACTATATCTATATTAAATATTTATAAATTGCATCCAAAATAAAAGTTTTTGTTTTGCAAAATAAACGTGTGTGTTATGTGTATATTTATTATGAATATATAAATACACATAATATATATGTGTATTAATATATAATATATAATACACATATACGCAGTATATATTTTGTGTCTACATTTTTATTCATATAATTTATAAATAAATGTATCTAATAATAAAAAAAATTCTAATATATATATTTATATATATGCATGTGTGTTTATACATAATAAATATACTCAGTATGCACACATATTATGCAAACAAAACTTTCGATTTGGATACATTTAATCATGATTAATCATTTTACAGCACTAATATATATAAATAATATGAAATGGAATATATATATATATATATATATATATATATATATATATAAAGCTAATACATATAAAATAGATCATTTGAAAATATAATAATACCGTTCATTTGAAACATGTTCAAATATATACAATATAAAATACTGTTCTAGTACTGGCCTGTATTGTTTTGTTCACAGCCGTCATGTTTTTGCTGATGATATTGAAGCTGATCTCCGGAAGAGTTCCAGAGCTGCTGTTCTCTCTTCTGCTTCTGAACTGGGTGCTTCTGTATATACTGTAAATAGATGCAGGTTTTCAGAGGTGTGAGGGCGTCAGGTCTGCGTCTCACATGCTTCAACCTACTTCTGTATTGTATAGTACTTGTATATACATGAATGAGAGCTTTAAGTGTTAATATTTATTACATTTTTAAGTTGTAGGATAGTGAAATAAATGAAAAATATACACGTTGAAAAGAAAAGTGTATTTTTGATTTAACATTATTTGCACAGATTCTCTGGAAACACCAGGTTTAACTGGTGAAGATTCTTTTTTACAGGATTGAAAGGTAAAAGGTCAGAATTAGTGCTGTCAAACAATTAATCACATCCAAAATAAACCCTTTTGTTTGCATAATATACAGTATGTATTTGTTCTGTAAATACACACACATACTTTATATATTTTGAAAATATTTGCATGTCTATATATATATTCATATAATTTATATTGTAAATAAATTTTTTTTTTTTTTAAATCTGAAATATATAAATGTGCGTGTGTGTTTGTTTATACATACGTTATAAACACACACAGCAGACATGCATATTATCCAAAACAAAACTTTTATTTTGGATGCAATTAATAATTTGACAGTACTAATAACTGTATATATATATATATACACACATGGCATTAAACACAAAACTAATATCTGGGTTTTCTATTTCTCTAAAAAACAGTATGACTTCAAGAGTTCGCGCTTCCTCATAATCATGAAGGATAAAGTTTAGCATATTTGGCGTGCTGTCCGGGAGGACGGCAGACACCAAACCCTAGAGGCTTGAACCCTAGCTAGGGCTAGAGCTCGGCGTCCGGCTCGGTCCTTGCATGCCCCCCAAAAAAGCT
>JAUCMU010000060.1:816757-828603 GCA_032275025.1 Enteromius treurensis | reverse complement strand
TTTTTTTTTTTTTTTTTTTTTTTTTACATCAAGTTCAGCTATGTAAGAATGAATGATTATAAGAATATCGTTAATTACCCTCAACAAAACCAGCTAACCAAATATTGAAATGATAGAATCCTATTTACATATTTGAATTGCTAATTCAATTTCTTTGGTATACAGTCTGTGTCCTGTTTTCACATTAAACTAAAAAGGAGCAAATAAGAAAAGCTTCAGGATCTGTCCTGACACTCTGCTGTCTGAATTAATAATCAGCACACTGCACAGATTGCAGACTTTATTGTGTTTTCAATGTGTTGTTTGTTTTCATGGTTATCCATATTGCATGCTTAATTCTGCAGGTGCAATGAATGCCCTTTTTACAGTTTTGTATAGAAATGTATAAAGTTTTTAAAGTCAGATCAAATAAGTAAAGTAAAAATGAACACAGTGTAAGCAAATGGTCAAGTACATTGCGCTGAATGCAAAAATATCATAATCTCTTTGTTTGGACTTATGAAGAAAGAAACAAAAGATTGTGATATAAAAAGTCGCAATCAGCTTTTTTTTCTATTATTATTCAGTGGTGGAAACAGGCTTCCACAGGAAACAGTTAAATACTAATAATATTTCACAATATAAATGCTTTTTCTTGTATTTCATGATCAAACAAAAGCCTACTTTAAAAAATACATACAAAATAATCTTCCTCCAAACATTTGACTAGTTGTGCAATTCTGCTTGGGAGTCCGTTTAGCATTAAGCACTTTAATTTGTTCTGAAACACTTTGTGAGAGGTGAATTCATGCTATTTAGTATTGTACAGTGTTTCCATAGAAACATAACTTCTGAGGACACTCAAAAACATCAATCGAGTTTTAACCTGAATCAACTGTAATTAAGGCAAGCATGACGTGAACACCACATGCAATCTGTCGTATAAATCAGGTGATGCCTTTACTAATACAGAGACTGGCAAGTTGAATTAAAAAGCTTGGCTTTAACTGTGGCATGAGTTCAGAAAGTGATCTCTGAGCTCGGTGAGGTACCTTGAGCTCGACTCCCTCCAGGGTCTGCGTCTGCCATCGCTGGGCTCGTCTGTGTGAAGTCCTGCTGCGCTTCTTCCCTCCCCAGGACGAGGCAGGGATGATCCGGCCAGACTGAGACGAATACTGCGTCTTCCTGCGAGGAACTTCCTCATCTGACAGCTTCTTTGAGTGACAAACATTTTTTTAAATGCTTATTATTACATTCATAGAGCAAACCTCTTGTTTACAGTTTAACAAAACCTACTCCTAAAATTCTTGGGCTTTAGAAAAAATGTGGATGTGTTTATGTTATGGTTTCAGGCCGAGTTTCTGCTTTGTTTTAATACAGCAAATCATATTTAAATGTGTGCGTGCTGTGCATATTTATTAAGAAATATTTACAAGTATGTACATTTATATATGCATATATATGCATATGTTTTTTTAAATGTATACACGCATCTGTTTGTATTTATATATGTAATGTATATAAAATATCAGTGCATGCTAAAATACTAAAAATACACAAACAAATCTCTGAATCTTGTGAATTGTTTTTTTTTAAGGTCAGATCAGATTTCAAGCCACTAGTTAAGTAAATAAAAAATGTAAAAAAAGATTATGCAAAATGTACCAAATAAACAATTTATGCCCAAACCTGGTTGATATCTGACTCTGAAGGATTGGATGAGATTTCTGGGTTGCGTGTATGGTGCTCAAAGCCTCTTCTCTCCTGACAGCAGTGTTTTGCTATGCGTGATGTGCCATTGTGATTCGAAAGCGTAAAAACAAATGTTTGATGTACTGTAGGTGTTACAGCAGGAAAAGTGCTCGGTGTGCGGATGAATCATAAAAGCGCTGGGCTTTATTGCGCTCCATCCTTTCAGAAACACTGCTTTCTTTCTTCCTGCTCATGTGCTTCTGAATATTATTAATGCATCATTTGTGAAGCCTACAGCAGGTAAAAGGTCAAGTACCTCTCTCTTGTCCTGCTGGGTCTCAGCCGCCGCTGAAACACTGACTTTAGACGCCAAATCCTTCAGTTCCTCACGCCAGCTTTCAGAAATCAGCGCTGAGGAAAGACAAGAGACATGAAGGAGAGCAAATATAAATACACAGCTCTGGAAAAAAATATGAGACCACTGCAGAAAAAATGTGTCTTTTGGGTTTTATTCTTAAAACTGTACTTTTCTCGCTAAATACAATTGGATTCAGGTGCTCACCAAATAAGCACCTCAATAAACAGAATGAAGTATGTTTGTGTAGAAATTTAACAAAGACTGGCATGAATTGCTTGTCACACTCAGAGAGATATTGATTTACAGTAGGAGTAAAGAGGATGCTTTTAAAAATAATGCCACAAATAGATTTAATTCATCAATTAACTTCTATTAACTAAATCAAATAAATATGTGGTGTTACAGCTTTTGTTAAAACAGCTTCTGTTCGTGTTATATTTAATAGTGCAACCTATCTCTCTTTTATTATGAACTAATTCTGTCCAACTAAAATTATAATTTCTGACCTTCAATCTTTAAATACCTTCAATCTGCTTTGGAATTTATTTATTTTTATTGAAATCGAAGTTTAGCATTTAGCAGTGCAAATAACTACAATATTAGATCTTTATGTTTATTTTTCCACCTTAAGAAATGATATGAGCATTGCAATATTTGGTCAATGTATTATTAAGATGCACCTAAAAACTAGAATCTCAAACATGGGGATAAAGTTGTATAGTAACCATTTAGTAACTGAGCATTGGTTTTCTTTTTTCAAGTTACAATGTTACAATGGAGCACAACATCAGTCATAAGCAGCACAGGTATATTTGTAGTAATAGCCAACAAAACATTTTACGGGTCAAAATGATCCGTTTCTCTTTTATGTCAAAAATCATTAGGATATTAAGAAAAAATCATGTTCTATGAAGATATTTTGTACATTTTCTTACAGTAAATATATCAAAATATGCATTTCAAAGAACTTCATTTGGACAAATTTAATTTTAATAGTTTTTAATTGCCTCGGATTCCTGATTTTCAAATAGCTGTATCTCAGACAAATATTGTCCGATCCTAACTAACCATACAACAGTGGAAAGCTATTTATTCATCTTTCAGATGATGCATACATCTCAATTGTGTGAAGCATCTGTGTAACATAAAAGCAGCGTTGATTGTTTGGGATCTGTACCTGCTCGTGGACCAGACCGATCCGAGGCGATCTCAGGAGTGAGAAACACAGAAGAACGGCTCCCAGACACTTGACTTTTAATGAGTGGATGCGGACAGAGCGGAGTATAGCCATACCAGTCATCATTCACCGTACAAACCGGCTTACCATTCAACCCTGCAGAAAGAGAAGAAGAATTTCAGTGCTGGAAATGTGAGCAAACTTTCAAGTCTCCCACGATTCAGCGGGGGACTTTCCATCCATGCAAGGCCTGATCCAAAAACGGCATTAAAGCGCACTGGACTTACAGGATTACAGTAGAGCAAAGTTATGAGCAGTGTCAGGAGAATTACTTTGGGAATGCAACAGATTACAAGTAACCCCGTTTAAAATGTAACTGTTTGAGTTACATAATTAAAGTAATGTAACATTTGATAACTTTTCTAAAATTTCAATGTTAATCATCATAAAACATTTAAAGTAGGCCGGATTAACTTTACACAAGAACACTTATTACTGTCAGACTTTCAGAATCCTTCATCACTTGAGATTATAGATACAATATATTATAACACAGCCACCACAAAATCATATATCATCACCTCTTTTTACTTTGAGTTAATTCTGATGTTAAATACTGATTTTAAATCATAACAAGAAATAGTTTAATAGATGTGATGCTGTTTTTAAAATCAAATCTTTGCATATCTATGACAGGAAACTATGGAAGCCCATTTCCGCCACTTCATAAAAAATATTGCAATTTTTCACAATATCGCAATTGTGAATAAAAGTCAGAATTGCAGATATAAGGTTGCAATAGCGAGATATAAAGTAGCAATTCTGAGAAACAAACACATCATTTTGAGTCGTAAAGTCAGTGACTTTATATCTTGCAATTCTGACATTTTTTCCTCATAATTGTGAATTTATATTTTGCAGATCTGATTTATAATTTGTAATTTATAAATCGCAATACTTTTTATTCAGTGGTGGAAACGGGCTTCCATAGGAAACACTGGTATCTAACAATGCCTTAGAAAAAATCATAGAAATTTTTTTTTATAAAAAAAATAAAGCACTTACATAAACATATCAAATAGAAAATAAAGTAGTTGTGTGCCTATAAGCTCCTGGTGTTTCATATTTGAGAGCAGTCTCTGCAATTTATTAAAGAGATCAATTAAATCTGTACGTGATTGTAATAAAATGACGTAATCTAGTCACTTCCCAACTCTGGTTATGAACAGCTGCGAAACAAAGGAAAATAATCGAAGGTATAGATGTGTTCAGTGAAGAGAATCTGTGAGGTCTGAGATGCTCTTGTTGTTTTGACGCAGATGTCAATCGTGAATATATCACCTGTTGCCCGAAGCCACACTGTATCATTCACATTCAAGGAGACCGAGGCCGAGGTTTGTGCTTGATTTCACTCCATCGCCACTGAATACGGTCTAAATTAGTAACTTGTGGGCACAGCGGTGTGGTTTTCAAACACTTTCTCGCAGTCAGCGTGAAGAAGTCGCTGTAGGAAGTATGTAAATCAGTCACGTTTGTTGGCAAGGACAAACTGTGTGTTTATGCCGTGACTCTTCATTAAAGTCCTTTAGAGAACAGATGAACATGCTGGAGCTTTCCTCGTGAAGGGCTGCCAGGCTTTTGATTTTGAGGTACCTTTATTATGCTATTATCTGTCAGGATTGCACACATACATTGAATACAAATGTTTTTTCCCCCCTTCTGGACCTACATAAAATATGAGAATTAGCCACACTGTTCCTCTTGTTTTTTCTTTCTGGTACAAATATTGAAAAAAAATTATAATAATCAGCATATATTTAAAATAGTTTTGTTATCTGGAAAAATACATTACAATGAATCAAGTTTAATCGAGTTTACGCTTAAATTTAGAAGAAGAAAAAAGAGTGCTGTCAAACGATTCAATTCAAAACGAATGTTTTTGTTTACATAACATATTTGTGTGTACTGTGTTTTTTAACTATGTTTATATAAATACACACATATTTGAAAATATTTGCATGAATATATTTAGATTCAAATAATTCATATTATATAAAAATATATTTATTATATAAACATAACATATTTATACTGAAATATGAATGTGCATGTGTATTACATCATAAATATGGAGTACGCACACACATATACCTGTAGTATGTTAACACAAACTTTATTTCCGATGTGATTAATCGATTCATCTATGTTTTTTTCTGAAGCAGATTTCTGAAAGCTTTTTGACAAACGCAAGCTTGAGCAGATGCAGGTCTGTGTATCCGGAGCGGCTCACCTTGCATATGTCTGACTCTGTGAGGATGAGGATTGTGTCTGGAGAAGAAGGAATGATGGCTGAGGTTCCCGAAGCGAAGGCTGCCTCTAGTGGAAGTCCTGCTTGTGCCCGGCGTCTCACACAGAGCTTTCTCCTGAAGCACCTGCTCATACGAAGTCTCCATAACCTCAGGAAAAAGGAAAAATATAAATCATTCCAAATCCTGGAGGTAAAAGTGTTTCCACTCATTTCCTTGGACACAAAACAAACAATGCATGCACTTCCACTGACAATACTTCATCATTTTAGCCATTTAGACACAAATAAAGTTCTCTTGATTTTTGTTTTACAGTCTTCATTTATGCAATAATCAAATTTTGTAACTTGTAATGAGGAATACTTTGCAATGCACAGCTTACCTCAGTTCTCTGTTTTCCTCTGATGTTTGCTGTCGTTGCCTGGAGACTCTGAACAAAGCCGGACTAAAGCTCCAATAGCAGAGCTCAGGACGACTAAAACACCTCGACCTACTCGTTTTACATTATTTTAAGCCACTCAAAGCGCCCGTGAGTTCAAATAAACCCATTAGCCTTTAAGTGTATGCCCTTATAAAACAGACTGAGGCATCAGCCTGACACTATTTTACATTTTTTAAGAAACTAAATCTGAACTGTAACACAATTTCCACATGCTAAGACCTCCTATCAGTTGTTTGCTTTAATGTATTTCTGGGAAACACTTTATTTTAAGGTGTCCATAATACAGAGTCATCACTTAGTAGTGGTTTGTACGTATATAAAATAAAATGTACTTATGTACTGTAACTAAGACTGATGGAACAGTTTGTAATTATGTAACAGGCAGCTACTGTTACACATTTGTTACAGACTGAGTCTGTTACACAGATACTTATGTAACCAAACGATTGCCACATGCCGACTTTATATAACGTAACTATAAATTCAAGTACACTGACATAAGTTACTTTAAATAAAGTGTACAAGATTGTACTTAAGTGTACTTGATGTGTATCTATACTGTAAACCGTACCCAGCTGCACCTTTGATTTAACCCATTAGTACACAGCTTAAATACATGTAATATCTGTCTAACATTACAGACCATTACACAGACATAAGCTACTTAAAATAAAGTGTATCAAGATTGTACTTAAGTGTAAGTCTCTGTGTAACAGACTCAGTGTGTAACTGTCGGTTACATCTAGATAATTAAATACTGTAATCACTGGCTGTTCCATAACTTTATAACATGATAAGTACATTTTATTTCATGTAAGTACAAAGGCTACTACTTACAGTAGTACCTAATTACTCATTATTATGACAGCTTAAAATAAATCGTGACCTACATTTGTTCTTGTATTATTTGACATTATATATATATAAGGGTGTCTGCAAAGGCCAAAATAAACACAGAACCGTCAATCGACTAAGCTTGAGGGCATTGTTCACCGAAGGAAACACTCGAAGAATCAATCAGGTCATGACTCTAAACTAAGCAATGCAATGCAGCGCCACATTTCTGCTGCATGACAACGGTGAGCTCCACTTTTGCACGTCAGTCACGAGCACTCAGCTGTCATTTTCTGCACCACGTGAAGTGTGTTCTTCTATCATATGCTCCAGCGTGAAGAACACACTCTAATACCTCAATTTATGACTCCGCTGGGATAAACTGGCTCAGGCATACAGGATGCAGGAGTAATTGGAATTACTTTTTGTAAAGCAACAAAGACACATTTCCCATTAAACATATTAGATAAACTAAAAATAACAAATGGAAAGTAACACAACCAGGTCAGAACACGCTAGGAAGACAAATAGCCTCAATTACATATATTGGGAGGAGACCAGCAAACACTGAATGTTACCGTTATTTTATATTCCTGGTCTTTAATGTCTAAATGTTTAAGGAGACCACAATATGTCGTATAAGCAATGCTTAAAAATCTGAAAATGTCATTTCTGACAGATCTCCTTTTAATTAATATTACAAAACCAACAGCTTAATGCTGAAATAGTGCTGCTCTCAAGTCCTGGAATATTTATTATTTGCTCTTTCCTGAACACTGTGCAAATAGTGTTTATCCTCTAGTTTCCTGTGCAAAAGGCTTATAACCTAAATAAAGATTTACTTTAAAAAAAGAAAGTAATTAAAAGATTAAAAAAGAACAAATATCTGCTAATGTGCTCAGAAAAATCAAGTTAATTCAACGGAAAATAAAATAAAAATAATTCCCCATTGACAAATATTGATTCTCGTTTAAATAGTATTAACTCACTTCATTTAGTTTAATATCTCAGGAGTCAAGACTTCATGTGTGCATCTCAAGAATCTTGATTTAATGGATTTACTGGAAAACACAAATACTTCTGCAGCGCATGCAATATTTCACACCATGACTTTATCAAGACTTTCTGCTATAAATATGAAATATTTTAAGGCCTTATAGTTTGTGCACAGGCAAACTTTAAGATCCTTTTAAGACACGCAGAAATCCCGAACAAAGATGTAGCAACATCAGGTTACAGATTACTACAGTATTTAATAAGTAGTGCAACTATTTCAATTAGTTTATTCATTTAATTAACTGATTATGTTTGATTCATTCAGAAATAATACAGTTATCGAATAAACAAGTGTCCTGTTCTGTGTCCTAAACTCTTAAAACATATCTCACATACAGAGCAGTCACTGGAATTTATCAAATAAATCAATAAAATCTGTATGTGGTGGATGTGTGTGAGGTGTCCTTTTTACACATATTACATGTACTTACTATTATAATAACAATTAATTACGCTTAATTAAATGCAAGTAACCCAAAGACAAACTCTATAGCCCTAACCATATAGCATGTGCATGTAGTTAATTACTCGGTACCATGATTTTACTATAGTAGCCTAGTACCAATGTTTTGTTTTTTTTAATTAACATTTGTATAACCACAGTTTTACAGCAAATGCCATAGTTTGTTGTTACATGGTTCAACTGTAGTTTTTATTCATTTATTTCTGTAGTAAAATCATAGTTAATAATCGTAAGGGATGACGTCATGAGGTGGAAATCAAATCTGTAGGCAACATTACAAGGTTGGCTAAAGAAAAAAGTAGTCTATTCTTGGCGGATACAGTACATACTAGCGAGCGCGCGCTGGCGCTCCCGTCAGACGCGCGCGAGCAGCAGAGGGAGCACATCCCAAATCACTGGGATTCCTACTTTTCCCCTTTCTGCGTGACCAGGATAAGCTGGAAACCGACATGTCCTCTTCTACAGAGATGACAGCTACCGCGAAGATCACTCCGGAGGTTCTCCAGGAACTCCTGCAGTACTACAACCTCTCCCGCCAGGAATTCATCCACACCTACAACATCCAGCCTCTGGTCTACATCCCAGAACTCCCAGCCGGGGCCAAAACCACGTTTGTGGTGATGTACGTGATTATTTTCGCGCTGGCGCTGGTCGGGAACAGTTTGGTGGTTTATATCGTGGTGCGTAAACGCGCGATGCGCACCGCCACCAACATCTTCATCTGCTCTCTGGCGGTCAGCGACCTGCTCATCACCTTCTTCTGCATCCCGTTCACACTGCTGCAGAACATCTCTTCTGAGTGGCTGGGAGGTCAGAATCACTTTAATTAGTCGTTACTCGTTAGCAAACTAAATATGAAGATGGATAGTTGACAGATTTGAAGAGTCAGAGACAGGCAGCCTGCCAGTGTCAATTAATCACAGTCAGTGTGTTTAATTTCTAAACATTTTCTTTATTTATCATACAGAGCAGGTTGTTGTATGAGATCATCATTATTAAGAGGCTACACTGAATGTTAATATAGCTTTATAAACTCGTTTGTCAAATTTACTAGTGTTGATAAAATGTCTTTAAAAACATGACATAATTTAATATAATTATAATTTTGTAAAATTGTATTTATTAAATATATTTAATTTAATTATGCTGTCAACTATTCAAAACTCTCTCTTTCTCTCTCTCTGTCTCTCTCTCTATATATATATACAATACAGATATACATATAGATTATAGATATACAATCACTTTTTGTAGCACCAAGGTCTTGTATAAAGAAGTATATATATATATACAGTATATAACAGAAATATAGCAAACATTGCTTCTCTCATTTTTATATTTATCAATACATCGAACTGAAAAATATAAACACAGTTTAATGTTATAGCAAGAAGTCATTAGACAAATATATTAACACCTGTCACTGTTGTGAGCGACAGCCCACTTTGGTGAGTTTGTCTTGAAGTCATGGTAGCAACCAATGAGAGCGCAGACCGTGCAGGTCATGTGATCACATTTTTAAGCATGCAAATTTTCCTATAAAACTTTAAATTATGCAGTGCTGAAGTCTGTATTCTATGCACTGAGTTTCTGCTCTCCTGCATTAGTATACGCATCAATGGACGTGAACAGAGCACGATGTTCAGTGGTGCACCTTTAATCCTCAGTAATTCAGGGTTTTGTGCTGCCCTCCTTTCCTCTGGACAAACATTCTTCTGCAGTAAATCACTTTGATAGCTGGTTGTGCTGCAGTTGCAAATGATATACGACTTCATTAGTGTTATCAAAGCAAAAAAAAAAAAAAAGTTGTTTTGCATTTAAAAAAATTGCATAAAAGAACAAACATTGTTCTCAAGATCGTCACTTTAAGCCCAGGGCTACTGAAACCCACCAGATCCTCCTATCAACACTCTTGGCAAAGGGCATCTCAGGAACCACACTCCAGTGGTTTGAGTCTTACCTCTCAGATAGGTCCTTCGAAGGTATCTTGGAGAGGTGGGATGTCCAAGTCACAATATTTAATTACTGGGGTGCCTCAGGGCTCAGTTCTAGGACCACTTCTGTCATTCAGAAACTACTATGCTAAATCATTTCAAGTAAGTCATTCCAAGTTCATTATTCAAACAGCCATGAACACACAACGTCATTTAGGGGATGAGGAGCACCACCTGGCCATCAGGTTGGTGGCAGGCAGTCAGATGTTTGCTCATGAACTTGGTGTGTCTCAAAGTGTCATCGGCAGACTTGCATTAAGACACAGAACTACTGGCAGAATTGACACAGCTCGACTTCAGGAAGTTGGAGTGCCTCATATAGTATGGCCCCTCAATGTCCCCTGATCTGAACCCCATAGATCACATCTGGGACCAGTTGAAGCGCATACTGGATGATAATACCCCAGCCTGCGTGTAGCACTTGTGGAAGAGTGGAACGCATTGCCTCATAACAACATCATGATGCTAGTGAGGAGCAGGAGACGTCGCTGTCAAGCTGTCATTGGTGGAAACACCCGCTACTGACCCTGTCAATTTTTGGTATTTGGGGCTGTCCTTGTTATTGTCTAATTTATTGGGGCAATAAATATTAAACTAATGAAAATGGTGTTTCTCATACATTATTAGTAATATCAAACTGAACTTTTACTTATTTCATTCAAATTCAGAGCAAATAGGAAAAGCACTCATGTACACAACAAGATCCCTAACTTATTGTGAGTAGTGTATATAGATAGACAGATAGATCTGATTTCTGCACCTTAAAGTATTAAAATAACAACTTTAAGAATTGTTAAAACAGAATTGCTAAAACTAAAATTAAATTAAAACGAAAAAAAAAATAATTAAATTTAAAAAATACTGATTAACAGCATTCATAAACATTTCTTCTTGAGTAAGTACTCTTTCAAATGAGAGCTCATTATAATAATTACTATCAGTGAATTGTATGATAAATATATCAGCTGTAAAGTGTGCTTCATGTGTTCATCTCATGTGTTTTTGTGTCGTACGTTGCAGGAGTTCTAGTATGTAAGACGGTTCCTTTTGTACAGACCACAGCCATCGTCACTGGCATTCTCACCATGACCTGCATCGCCATCGAGAGATACCAGGGCATCGTCTATCCGCTCAAAATGAAGAGGCAGTACACGCCCAAACGAGCCTACAGGATGTTAGGTGAGCTCAAACCCATCTGCGCCATAATTTAAATAAACCTGCAGAAAACTCCACATACGTTCTTAATGCACGCTCCTGGTGTTATACTTGCGCGATTCACTGGTTATTCTTATGGGGTCATATGATGTGATTTCAAGCTTTCCTTTTTCTTTTTTTGGAGTGTTACGAGCTGTTGGTGCAGAGATAAGATCCCTGAAGTTGCCAAGAATAAAGTTTCAAAACCAAAAAGATATTCTTCATAAAAGTTATGACTTGTCCACACTTTTCTCCGTCACAGAGTGGCTTTATTATCAAATGTTCACACAAAGAAAGAAGGCGGAGCGATTATTCTGTCTGTAGTGTTGCTGCGGGCGCCATGTTCTGGAG
>JAUCMU010000060.1:803410-815689 GCA_032275025.1 Enteromius treurensis | reverse complement strand
GTTGCTGTGTTGAACTTGAAAAAAACACTCGACACTGGGAGTCGATTCCGACACTAGGGCTAGTGAGAGTCGAGGAATCGACTCTTTTGGAGTCGACTCCCCATCTCTACTTCAAACGAGGTGCTATAATCGATTCCGATCATTTTGCAACTTTCAACAAACACACAGTTTCTTGTAAAATATCTAAACGCATACAAAGAGCAACACTTAGAGAGCAGGGGGTGACATTATTTAGAAGACACACTTCAGCAGCTCCTGAACAGAACATTTTATGCAGGCGTGTGAATCCTCCTAGGCGCACTCTCTTATCTGTGTTCCTCAGGTGAAGTACGACTTCCTGTACGATCATCATCACGTGTGCTGTCAGGAGCGCTGGCATTCTTTGCTGCACCGTCAGCTGTACACCACCTTCATGATGGTGGCTCTGTTCCTGCTGCCGCTGGCCGCCATGCTCTTCCTCTACAGCCGCATCGGCATCGAGCTCTGGATCCGCAAGCGTGTGGGAGACTCCTCCGTCCTCAGCACCATGAACCACAGAGAGATCAACAAGATCTCCAGGCACGTGTCCAAACACTCCACTCCTCAGCTTCAATACGGCTTTCATTTATAGCTTTCTGACAGAACTCTTTTCACATTTTACCCGACAGCATCCCATATTTCTATACAATCAAATGCTGGCTAATTTGCTAAATAATATAGAATACAATTACTTTTAAAGCCATTATGTAAAATGCATTATGTAGGTATGCATATGATATTTATACAGTACACACATGTATTATTGCATGTGTTTGTAATATAAAGACACATATATATTGACATAAAAATATTCCGGTTATATATTAAAATCTGTTAATTGCAGATATAAAAATGTTGTTATAAAATTAGCTTGGTTGTAGGTTATGAAGAACAAACAAATGACATAAGTATAAATAAATTAATAAATCCGGAAAGAAATTCGCAAATAAAAGTAGAAATACTTAAATGAATGGATAAATGTAGAAATAACTATAACACAGATGGTACAAAAATAGTACAATTAAAAATGTATACATATGTGCATTTATTTATTCATTCATTTAATTATTTCTACCTTTATTTGTGAATTTATTCTTCTTCTTTTTTTTTTAATAATGAAGTCATTTTTTTGTCCTGTATAGTATGGCTGCACAATTTAGCCAAAAAAGTATAGTATTATATTATATTCAAAAGTAAAAAAAACAACAATAACAATTTTTATTTTGAGTCCGTCTAATTGTTTGCACTGTGTTTTATTATATCTGCACATTTTTGGTTGCATCTGAGATTGGTTGTGTCATACTTTACTGCATTATATTGTTATAGACTGTATAGCAGTGAATAGATGTGTATTATAAAAACAGTTATACATTTTTTTTACGAGTTCATGCAATGCATTATAAGGTGCACTACAATGCATAATTTAGGCATTCAAAATACTATATATATATATATATGTAAAAAAAATCTTTACATAATATATTTGTATGTACTGTGTATATTTATTAAGTATATATATATGTATAAATACAAACACATGCATGTATATATTTAATGAAAATATGTTATGATTATATATTAAATATATTTAGAAATAACATCAAATATAAGAAAATAAATATATAAATGCATGTAAATACTTTTAAAATATATACTGTGCGTGTGTGCTTTAATATAAACATAATAAATAAACACAGCACAAACACATGTTATGTAAAGAAAAACTTTTATTTTGCATGCGATTAATCATGTGACAGCACTAATATATATATATATATGTAAGTATGACATTCATCACGACCAAAGCAAAATGCATCAGGCAAAATACATCTTTCTATTAATAAACATGATGAAATGAATTTTGTTGTTGTTCTTCAAACAGGAAGAAAAAACGTGCCGTCAAAATGATGATCACTATAGTCCTGCTGTTCACCGTCTGCTGGGCTCCGTTTCATATCGTGCACATGCTGTTTGAGTACAGTAAGTGTGTAACGCAGTATTTAATCGTTGAATAAAAGAGCCAGCAGCTCAACTCTGTTAGTGTGATGATCACGCTGCTGTAATTACAGTTCCTGAGACGCCACATAACCACAGGATATTCAACTCGTATTCCAGGCTGAACACACAATTACTGTTAACAGCCCTGATGATGAATCATTAGCTGAACACCAGGGTTAAGAAGGTCACTGCTGGAGCACAACAGCACCATACATCTCTTCAGAGATCCCTAAAAAAACCCAGATCCATCGACTGTTCCTGCTTCAGATCCTCATTATGCTTTCATCACGTTATATCTGGTTAGGACACAGGATCAATATCAACACTGTGATAATCACTTTAAATGGAGAACATGTCTTAATGTAGGGCTGTACAGTTTTTATGTACACATTTTGCATTTTTTCTGATATCAGAATTTTTATTTGATAAAAAATCCTTATATTTCCTCCCCATATAATCAGCTGCTTCTTTCTCAAAACCTGAAATATCTTTTATTGGTGATTAACTGTTAATATGAGCTCTCCTGTAAGAAATAAACCTTCACACGTCTGTGTGTTATTGATTCAGACGAGCTGGAGAAGAACTACGACGAGGTCACGGTGAACATGATCATCGCTGTGGTGCAGGCCATCGGCTTCTCCAACTCCTTCAACAACCCCATCGTCTACGCTTTCATGAACGAGAACTTCAAGAAGAACTGTGTGGCGACTCTGTCGGTGTACCTGAGGCGTCCCGTCCAGCGGAGCGGAGCCGTCCAGCGCCCGGACCTCAGCGTGCACTTCTCCAAACACCTCCGAACAGAGGCCTTCAGCAGGACCCACGCCGGGCCGCTCCAGAACCCAGCGCTGACGTCTTCACAAGACCTGGAGATATCCACAGCCTTCACGGAGCACGTAAAGACCACCACCTCTCAGCTGCCCTCCGGTGGCTCCAGCGTCAAATAAACTCAGACGGGTGAGAGCTTTACTGTGATCCAATGAAGAGAGTCATCAGCACTGCTGTGGGATGAGCTCAGGAGAACACATCCATGATCCGGAAAGAGACGTGCTGGAGGCTGGCGAGCAGCATGATGCAAACACACCAGACTGACCACACTAAAGGAGCGTAAGGATCATCGTCCTGCCGGCGTTTACTCACAATCGTGTCATTTCAAACACAGATGCTGTTGTTTTTCATGAAAGGAGAAATTCTGCTAAATCTGCTGCTCCATAAAACAAGAGTTCACAGGCTGTCAGAGTCCACAAATAAAGCAAGCACTGAGCCTAGAGACATCGAGATGAAAGAGACAAAAAATACATGGCAGAAAAAAAAAATTCAATGCTTTCTCTGTGGAGCTTTTTTTTGTTATAGTTTTGATTCATTTCAATCTTAGGTTTAGTTACTGTAGTACATCACACTAAACAAAAAATATGTAGCAACTGCATATATATATATATATATTTAATTCAAATTCAGTTAATAATTTAACTCCATAATGCAAAAGTTTATTAGGGGAACATTTTGAAATAGTTTTCCTCTCCACGCTCTCATGTTAATACAGACTTTGTATGAATGACTAACATTTTCTATTAACTTGATGCTTTTATGCATGTGTACGTATTCGTTATATACAATATAATGCATAAACAACTGTAATCAAAGTGAAAATGCATTCTATACAGTACATTGGAAATTGGTTGTTTGTTGGTTGTTCAATGCATTTTACTTTAAAGGTGTAACAATGAATAGTATTATAACTGTGATCACGATTATTCATGAGATCAGAAGATGCATTACACAAAATAATGAATGCATTCAAATTAGTTTTATAATGCATTGTATATAAAGGCTCCAAGTAAAGTTTTTTCAAAGGCTTGAATAATAACTAATAGAGAAGTAAATACTCCAAAATACTCCACTGGCAGCTCTGCTCTTTCCTCATTTGGATTTCATATTTGAATATTATTTCAGAGTGAAACCAGTCGTGATGAACCGTTGTGATTATTAAATAACTCATGCTCATGACAATGAACGAACGGGTTTCTCAACAGGGTGAAATGTGCTTGTTCAAGGTGCATGTTTGATCCATGCTCCATCACAGCTTTTTAAGGGCACTTGCTCACTCTGATGGAACAATCACAGGAAGGAGCATCAGATGAATCTCAGCGGACTGCTGTGTAAAAGCATGCGATGTGCATTCACGGCGTCTGACAGTTTTATTAATGCACCAAAATAAATAACATGAATCAAAGTCGTCATAATGTACATTTTATTCACACCTGATACATATTTACACTGAACATGGACGTCAGCCATGACTGTTTACAGCATACAGCAGCAGCAAAACCAAAACTAAACCAAAACCACACATAAATTAGATTTCATTACTAATCTATAAATACAAGTGCCTTAAACTAGTCCAAAATATAATCTCAAATGAGAGAATAACAGGGTCGAACGTTCACGGGAATCCCAACGTGAAGGTCTATTATCATCAGGATAATATCCATCTTCAGTGATTTCAGTCTTACTGGAGGTTCATGCATCAGATCACTCTCAGTTTCAAATGGGAAACGCTATTTTGGCGAGGCCAAAAACCCTAAAGGCACAAAACCATTGATTAGAAAACCTAAGAGGTGCAGAGCAGCTGGAGATCTGCAGCAAACGCTCATTACTCTCCACATCACAGTCGTCCAGACGCGGTTTATGGGGCCAGAGGGATGTGGAAATCAGGACTGTCAAAGAGTAAAGGTCTGCGCGGGGGACTCGGCTCCTTCGTGGCGCTGTGTAGAAGTTTAAAGAGTCCGGTGCCGATGTTCATGGGGATTCCCATTATAATGCACTCAGAAACACCTGCAGAACGACACCGAGACAGAGGAACCAGTTCAGTTTGGAGACAACAGCTGACAAGGGATAGAAAAAAACTAAACAAACATAAAAAAAAATTAAATAACTTCAAAAACAAAAAAAAACACCACAACATTAGGAAAATTTGAAATAATTAATTTTTCCATTAGGGACCATTAAGATGTTGCTGCCAACACATTTCTCATTAGATGATCATTACTGTAATTTAGTGCACAGATGTAATTATTAAAAATAAACAAGAATAAATGAAAGGCAAGGCAACAAAATATTTTAAACTAATATCACTATCAGAACATATATATATATGAATATACACACACACACACAGTCTATTTTATGCATTTTTTTATTTATATGAAGTTTCTTTTTATTAAACTTTAAATTTTGCATGAAATTTTTTTTTTTTGCAAATGAAGAATGGGAAATATGGAGTAAATAATGCAAAAAAACAAATGCCCTAAAATAAGCTTTTCTCTTTCGCTCTCTCTCCCTCTATATATATATATATATATATGCTCAGTCTCGCATCATAATCTCACATCATTACAACAATTCATATGTATGTATAAATCAGAATATTTATTGATATTAATTCTTCAGGAGTGCTACGGAAAGGCTTTACTTGATTGACTGCACGTCCTTTCTTTGCTGGTGAATGTTTTTTTCGCCACTCACCGCAGACCGAGTCTTTCTGTCCGAAATAAGCAGCATCAAACAGATGATCGGCCGTCTTCTCGAAGGACGCCAGCATCAGAACGCTCTCCTTCATCTTCGCCAGACCGAAGCGGGTGATGCCCAGAATCTCACCCTACAACCCAAGAGACGCTCTCATCTCACTCAACATCATTACAATGCATTTATCCCTTCACAATCTCCTTCAGCAGCTGAACCGCTCTCACCTTATAAGACATGAGGTCCGCCAGCAGCATCACATGTCTGCGGTCGATGCTCATACCGTGGTTTACCATGGTGTACTGGATCTCGTTAATGATGGTGGACCTCGCCGCTTCGATGCCTAACGTCCTCTCCACCTGAAGAACATCAGATCGTGAATAAATAGGCTTCTTTACAAAACTTGTAATATTTCCTCATTGTAGGAAAGAAGTAAAACAACCACAGATGGATCAGAAAACATGGAAAATCAACATTAGACTTAAATTACGGCTGCACAGGGGCAGAAAATTATCCTGCAATACTAATAATAATTCTGTACTATTTTTTTTTTTAGTAAATTGCTGCAAATTTACTGCCACTTAGCAACCCGAAAATAATGCCATGCATGTGAAAACGGGCTGAGAATTGAGCAGATCGTTGTAATGTGGCTCAGATTCAGACAGGATTTGAATGATTGTGGGGTTTGTCTGTGAATGAATGGATAAAAGGCTATGAAATGCATCACATTTTGTTAGAAAATGCAATGCAATTTCTGTCATCAGCAGCTTAAAAGGGCCTCTAACACTGGCGTGCTCGATTCTTTTTATTACAGAATTAAAAACCCACCTTGTTAACTAAGGCTAACTAAGACTTGCATTTCATTGCTCTTTTGTTGTTTCTGATTGCTGATTCCATTGTCCTCATTTGTAAGTCGCTTTGAATAACAGCTCGTCCTCTGCAGTGCTGTCCATGTAAGCGACTGCTGTTGAAATGTCACGCTCTGAAGGAAAGTGAACAGCTCAATCCGTGTGTGTGTGTGTATCTCTGACAGTCAGAGACAGGCTATGGGTGGTCCCTACCTCGTATGTGTTGTTGGATGTTGTTCTGTTGCCGTTGACGCCGTGTGTTGCCATGACAGCCCTGAGATTATCTCCCTCCACCAGGAGTTTGAACTTCTGTTTGCCGCTCTGATCATCGATGTGAATGACAGCACGCGCCACTTCAGGGATGCCCTGGACCACCACCTGCACACACACGCATGCGCACAAACACACACATGAGCATAGCATCCTTCAGGAACTGGTATCGGTATGCACATTTTTTATATGAGCCTATTTTCAAATAGAGTGGCGTGTGTGAATGTGTGGCCTATTTTTCCAACAGTACAGGGTTTGTAGTGAATTATGATGGAAACGGGGTCAGTGTTCAACACTGTGGGGTCAGGACTGACCTTAGGAAGATCCTGTTTGAGCGACTGCAGGACGTAGTACATGGAGCTCTTGCTGTTTTCTCTGGGAGTCACACAGACCACAGCCTCTCCGTGAACCGCGATATCGCCCGGCTTCACCCTCAGCTTCGACGTACAGATGGAGTATCGCACCGTCTCTGCATTCACCTGAACAGAACCCACAAACACCACTCAAACCTCTGCAGAGGAGGTGTGTCAAGGAAATCAGTGGTGTACAACCCCTCAACAGAAAGAGCTGCTGAGTGAAAGAAAACACAGTAACTGCAGAACTATCAATAGTGACTGATAATTATGATCAATCTGCGGTTACCTCCAACCTCAGAAGACGGATCCTCTCTAAAGACAGCTTCACCAGGACGAAACAATCATCAGGCAGGAACACCTCCTCGATGTACTCGGAAATCTGACAGAACGATCAATTCAATGACTGATTAATCTGAACACAAAAACTGTATTCTGTCTACAGTAATGTGAAGGTTTTCAAAGCTGGTATTAGTTCCTCCACGCTCTATAGTTGCTTTATAATTGAGGTAAAAGGCATCCTTCTTTTCCTGAAAGCCTTGTAATGACTCTGTATTGCTCTTTTTTATTTTTGGAAGCAGTTTTGGTGACATTAAGCCTGAATGAAAAGCATTTTCGACGCAAAACCCTGCAATTCAGTCTCACTCAGATCAAGGGTTATTCTGCATGCCTCTGTTACAAACTATCTGACACCCATTATAATCGTGCACATGCTTAATACAGGCCAGAGAGGCGCTCATTTTCCCACACTGCACTGCATTTCAAAAGCAAACACATTTTGTGAAGTAGTGTTTTTTTCATGCCAAAGTGTTCACCCCCCCACAATCCTATAGCATTCCAAAGTGCTGCTCTGCAGTCGCTAAGATATTTAAGTTATTTTTATCGTGCACTGATATAGTATGTTGTTCTGGGTGGTTGCCAGGGTGTTGCTATGGCGTTGCTAAGGTGCTCTGAATGTATTAAATGCATTGCTGTGCAGTTAGATGGTTTTCTGGGTGGTCGCTAGGGTGTTATAGGTGTATTTATTACATTGCTCTGGTGTAAGCATGTTTTTTTGGGTGGCTGCCAGGGTGTTTCTAAGGTGTTCTGAGTGTTTTTAATGTATTGCTACAGTATACATTTGACATTATGTTCTGGGTAGTTACCAGGGCGTTGCTATAGCGTTTTGAGTTTATTTAATGCATTGCTCTGCAGTTGGCATGGCGTTCTGTGTGGTTGCCAAGGTGTTCATTTTTCATTTTTAATTATAGCATATGTTTGACATGACATGGTGGGTGGTTGCTATGGCATTGAGGTTTGAGAAGGTGTTCTGAGTGCATTAGTGCTTTTTCCTCTGCTGTTGGCATTGTGTTCTGGCTGATTGCCAAGGTGTTCTGAGTGTTTTTAATCCATTTCTTAGCAGTTGGCATGTTTTGGGGGATTACTGGGGCATTGGTTAGGGGTTGAGAGTGTTTTAAACACATTGCTACAGTACATGTTTAATATAATATGAAGCTAGGGTGTTGCTGCCAATGTGTTTTTAATGCAATGTCCTGGTGTAATTTGAGTGCATTAAATGTCATTTCTCTTAAGTTGATATGCTGCTCTGGGTGACTGGCAGGGTGTTTCTTATTCAACGCATGTCTTATTCTACTGAGAGCATTTTAAATTCACTCCTAACAGAAAGCATGAACTATAGCAATACTAATGCAGCATTAATAACCATCACAAGTCTAACTCCACGCACCTCTCCCAGTAGTGTTTTCTCAATGCGTCCTTTCACCAGCCGAGCAAAGTCTGGGTCATCATCGGTATCCAGGTTGGCACTTATGATGGGCGTACTGAGACAGAGAGAGACTCATTAGCAATGAGAACTTGAGTGACTGCAGCCATTAATCATCAGTGAAGCGTCAACAGCAGCAATCACACCGGAGCTGCACGACAACACTCCTCCACCCGACCGTGAGGATGACAGGCGGTCCTCACCGCCCGCGGATTCTGCCTCTGATTGACAAATGAGTTTTTCTCCTTCAGGGGTCGAGATCAAACTCTCATGAATCGATGGCACTCGTGTCAGCCGTTGCACTTACAGTCACCTGCACGTCTATAATTTTCACAGGGTCTTTTCTAAAGTTTAGAAATTCTGTATTGCTATTTAGTGAAGGTTGTTTCTTCTTTTTTTTCTCTGACAGCTCAGTTTTAGGTCTGTTTAAAGGATCTGAGGTTTGCTTATAGTTTATTATGAAAAACACTATGGTTTACTATGGCACTAATACTAATGGTATATCAGATGGTAATACCACACCATAATACCATATTTTTTCGCCATGGCATTTATATGGTACTCAAAGGTATATAAAAAATAGTGATGAAATAAAGACCAGTTAAGAAAATAAAAATTAAATATATATATTAATATATAACAAAAATTACATTTACATATTTTTGATATGGACAGGGAGTAAAGAACATAAATATATACATTATAATTTATTAACAAATATAACAATGAATTTAGTTAATACAATTATATATATAATTATTAAATAAATACATATATTAAATATATTTAAAAAAAAAATTGTAATAAGATAAAAAGATTAAGGTTTACATTTAAAAATATAATCTAAAAAACGATTACTTTCAATTCATATATAATTGATTATTTCGATATAAATTAAAATCCATATACATTTTCTAATTTATATACCAATATAATCTATATATAAACTATAATGGATTTTTTAACTTAAGTCTCAGTTTAAAAAAAAGAACTGATATTTTAAAAAATTATAAGAAAGGTCAAAAGCACAAACAATTACTCAAACAAAAATTAATCAATAAATAAAATAAAAACTTTTGCAGCTTTTCCAGGTCTATCATGCTTTCTGAAGTCACCTGATGTTTTTGGATGCATTGATGATCTCTTTGATTCTCGGGACTCCCAGAGTAATGTTCATGGAAGCGACTCCAGCGAAGTGAAACGTCTTGAGGGTCATCTGAGTTCCTGGCTCCCCGATGCTCTGAGCACACAGAGCCCCGACGGCCGAGCCCGGCTCCATCTGTGCCCTGAGCATCATACAGATCACAGTAAAACCATTTCTGTCTCTCAACAGCGGTTAAATAATCTCTATGCCTTATTTTAGCCATACAAGTCATTGCATAAGCATAACGCAACTGGAAAGAGGCTGAAATGGTCAGTAATGGTCTCTTTCTCTCTCAGCTCTTCCTGTCCATCACAGCAGCAGATTACACACAGCTCATTAGACCAGCATCCATCTACTGACCCGAACAACGACAATTAGAGCTTGTGTACTATGGTGTTACCTCATATATTTATCCCTGCAGGTTTCCAGAAACTTTTCCAACTGGGTCGGAGTGATCCTGTCCAACTGGTACAGAACTTTAGGCTGTAATGAATGAGAAAACAGGCCATCAGACACAAGCATATAAACACATACAAACACTCACAGGAAGCTGAGCTCTCACTTCTGTCGTTCCGTTGTCATTGATGCCGTACTTGTCGCGTGTCTTTTTGATTTTCTCTGAAATGGTTTTGATGAACTTTCTGATTTCCTAGAATTGAACAGATTTTTAAAACAATTTAGAAGCATTTAGAAGAGCATGATGAACCCGGTATGTAATGCAGAGCAGATTAAATGCAGCAAAATCATTCATTAAAATAATTCAGCACTGCACAGAAGTAAAAAACTAATTATTGGATTAATTTCACATAGCCTATCAAGATTATTTAAAATTTCCCCCTAAAATAAAAAGATTACTAAAATTACCAATAACTGCTTCACATGAAGTAATACAAAAAAATTTAAATATATATATATATATTTATTTTTTTTAAATAGTTTTCTTAAAATAGTAATGCAGTATAAATAAACAATAAATGATTAAGTAAAATAATGATAATATTTATTGTGCAGACTTTAATTTTCGTTACTGTTAACTAAAATGTTTGTCAAACAAAATAAAACTAATAAAAAAATACTTTACATACTTTATTTAGACATGTTAATTATATATGTTGCCTTAAAAACTAATAAATAAAATAAGTACTATATTTTCCTAAACTAAACTTGATAATAAACTAAACTTTAAAATAAATATATTAGGATAAAGTGATACTAAATTGATAGTGATTTAAACTGACAGAGAGAATGTAATGAGAATAAAAGAAAAACATTTGAACAATTACTGTAATGAAAGCTTAGGGGACATAATTATAAAATTGAACTATAAAAATAATAATGCATGCATATAATTGTCCTCCTTTGATTTAGGGTGAAATATTAGCCAAAGATGTCACTGACTTTCACCCGGTTATATATTATAACAGTGCAGTGAGTTCACATGAAAACCTGTATGCATCAGGATTAGTGCAGATCAGCACCAGCACAAGTTAAAACACTGGTTGATACAGTAATTCATGCTGGATTAAACGCACATCTGCCTCTCGTATATAGAAATTATTAAACTCACTCACACACGTCATGCGTACTGTACTGTACCTGTAAGTATTTGTCACTGCCAGTGTCTGTCAATGCCTTCAAACCAAAGACACAGACACTGACCACATCAAATAAAAATAACCCACAGTAAAACATCTTAAATACAGCATGGACACGGATGGAAGAAATGTGACCCACATGGAATGGATTTGTTGCGTGTTACTTTAAATGCATGAGCACTGCCTTTCGTGATCACAATAAAACCACTTTCTTTATGAGAGAAGTGTGCACTCAGTGTGTTCATCTAAAGTGCTTTAATAAACTGAAACAGCTGTAGGTGCTTTAAAGGAACATGCATCAAGTGAGAAAGGAAATGTGTTTTCTTTCATTGTTCTGGCTTGGTAAGAACTTCCTGTCAGATTGTCATTCATCATTTTTCTATTATTTGACAAATCGTTCAATTTCCTTCATCCGTGGAGTTTGGGGGTCGATCTGTACATTTGGGGTTTCGGTAAATTTAGAGCTGTGGCTCATACTAACCATCTTAAACTGAGGAAATGTATTCACTTTTAAACGAGCATTCTGTCATCTTTGTTTTTGAAAAAGCAGTATATATGACTATTATAAATAATTCTAAAGCAGTGGTTCTCAATATTTTTGATTTCAAGACAATTATAAGCAGATTCTCTTTTATGCATTCAAGACACATAAGTAGAAGCATTTACATAATCCTATGAACGGACATAAAAAATACAGATTCATTCATTAAAACCAAATCCAATCTTATTGTGAATCAGATTTAATCATTCTGAAATCAAAAAAAAAAAAAAT
>JAUCMU010000060.1:782653-798761 GCA_032275025.1 Enteromius treurensis | reverse complement strand
TTTTTACCATTCAAAGACATTTACATTGAAATAGAACCTTAAATTATTTATTAGTACTATTAAATACTAAAATTAATTCAATTATTAATTTAATATATACATTAAAATATGCTTAAAATGCATAAATATTTTCATTAAAAATAAATAAATAAATCAGACAAACACTAAAGGCTTGAAGAAAGGTATGCCACATTAAACGGACCAGGTCTTTCATTGGGATCAACATGAAATCTGTCATCTACTCTGATGATTAGTGAGGGTCTGATGTACCTTTAGATCCACACAGAGCCATGATCAGTGGACTGTTGCTTTTGTCCAGTTCTCTCAAACACGCACTGCCAGCGTGATCTCTGATGACGGACAGCTCCTTCAGGATCAACGCCTGGTTTCAAAACAGATAAAAAAAGAAGAAGAATTATATATAAAAAAAAAAAAAGACACGCTACAATAACAAAATAATACAAACTATTTTTTAAATAAAATGTTTTATTATTTTTTTAGTTTCTTTATTATGGATTTAAAAAATGGGAAAACAAAGCCCATCTCATTTCCTGTCTCTCACCTCTAGTGTTTCCTCTGCGGTGCAGCCCGGCTGCTGCTGTAACCTGCCTGTCTTCAGGGCTTCGATGTACTCGTCACATTTCTTATAGCCAGCGTCCAGTAGCTCTTGTTTGGCCTTCAAGAGTCCCTGTCCTGGCGTCACGTCTCCGATGCCGATGGAGAAACCTCGATTTGCTTCAACACAAAAGTCAGAAAAACATCACGTCCATCACGACTTTAACCAAGCAACAGGACCAGACAAATCTGACCTGACACACACACACTCACAGAGATAAACAGGAGCCAGACGGGCGAGACGTGACATGGCATCCGCGGCCTCCTGCTGACCCCAGTCTCTTAACAGGATGTAGAAGATGTTATTCTTGGATCCGGATCCCAGAGTTCCTTTATCCAAGCTGCCACACATCAGCTCACTGTTCTGGATCACCACAACTGCACGAAAACACAGACCTGAATTTCTCTTTTTGGTGAAATCGAAGACGTTTTATTTTTTTGTTTAATTTTTCTGCATTCTGTGTTTTTCCTTTTTATCTTTACAGTTTTTTCTGCATCACTGCTTTGTCTGTGAAACTGGGTTTCTGTGTAAAAAATAAAAATAAAAAATAAAATAAAATAAAATAATTTAAATAAATTAAAATTGAAAATTAAAATTAAATTAAATTAAATTAAATTAAATTAAAAAATAAAATAAAATAAAATAAAAAACTTAGATAAAATAAAATAAAACAAATAATAATCATTTTAATTGCTGGATTCCATGATTCTGTCCCTGTTTTTTTACACTGCAGCAAACATAAGGTTTTACAAATGAAAGCCTATGCACTGAGTCACTCACAGGAATCATTGGGACACAGATCCTCTCCTTTCCCACAGTACTGTTTGCCTTTGGTGCGCAGGTTGGCCTTCACCGGACAGCTTTTACTGGGCTTGAGTATCAGACTGAAGATCTGCTTCCCCGTCCACAGCCTGATCGGCTACAAAACAACACAAAAACCACCGTCACACTCAGCTCAACTGCATTACACTTTCATATACTTGTGTACAAACTTCAGGAAGTGGTACTCATCCACCTTTAAAGGGCAAAATCAATAATACAAGAGCTTTTAATGTCTAATTTTTTATACATGGCATGACATTTTTGAAACCCTGTTGAGAAAAATTTGGACATCTGAATAAAGAGTAAAATAAAACATTTTTAACTATAAACGCTAAAGTAATTAAATAATAACTGATATTTTAATAATCAAATTACACTAATAATACATATGAAAATTAGTCAATGTGAAAAATAGCGGAAAAAGTAAATTGTTTTTTGGATTGTTTCTAATAATAACAATAATTATTATAATTACTATTATATAATCATTATTAATAATAATTGTCATTATTTTTCTTATTCGCTAAAATAGAAACTAATAATGAAAAAAAAAGGTTTATTAGATATTTTAAATAATGGTTTGACATTGTTTGACCACCTTTGAATTTGATTAAAAAATTTATTTCATTGTAATAAACAATATATTCAATACAAAATGACTAAATAAATTAATAAAAATGCAGAACCAAATTAAAAAAGGCTTTGTTATTTTTCCTAATAAAAATAAAAATAATAATTACTACTAACAGAATATACATAATTAGTTGTCAGCAACAGAAATGTTTAATGTGGGCTTGCAGGTATTGATGATCTTATAGTGCACAAACAATGAAAAGCACAATAAATCAAAACTGTAACAAGTTGGGGTTGATTCGGTCTCTAAAACGTGTTTGATTAAGATCAAAGACGGCTGGAGAAAAATGGCTCTGATTGCTTGTCTTTCCATCATACTGTATTCTAACATGGATATCAGAAAAAATAAATAATCCAACAGTAAAAAAAAAAAAAACACAACTAGAGTTAGCCTGTTAGTGCAGTTCAGTGCAGAGAAAGGCGTCAAATAACCCACAAAGACAGAAGCCATTTAAACTGAAAAAAACTCCAGACAGTCTTTATAAGGAGAGCATCGGCACAGGAAAACAGAGCTGCAATTTCGTCATTTTCCCCCCATAAGGCATCCATTCACCCTTTATGACAGACAGAGCGAGCGAGAGAGGTTCATCACCTTCACAATAGCAGGAGGCGGGACGGAGATCTTGATTTTCTCGTCTTTTCCCACCAAGATAGAGGCCACGATCTGACAGGTTTTAGTTCGGTCGAAGAACGTGTCTTTGAGCGTGAGCAGATACGCACCTGTCACAGAAAACACACCTGAACATCAGCAGTCTAACAGCGCCATCTACAGGCCACACAGAGAGCATCAGATGCTGAAATCTGATTAGCTCGGGGGGAAACCCAAGCACTCACCTGTCAGGAAGTCCTGGATGGCTGCGATCAGTGGCTCACCGTTTCGTGGAGTGACCAGATTAGCCTTCGTCTGTGAGAGGAGCACAGGAAGAGGGGTTTATTTTATTATCAGACGCAGTTCAGAGGCTCTGATCGATACGGTTTCTCTCTCTCTCTCTCACCCCCATGAGCACGAGCGCTTCAGCTTTGGCCTCCTCCGTCTGCGGCAGGTGAAGGTTCATCTCGTCTCCGTCAAAGTCAGCGTTGTACGGCGTGCACACACATTCGTTAAAACGAAACGTGCGATGAGGTTTCACACGCGCCTGGAGCAGAATACACGAGAATGATATAAAAAAGGGCCATTCAAGTAAGACACAAAGGCTGCGTACTGACAACAAATCAATTGGTCTGTGATTCATCAGCTCTTGATTCATTTTAATTTCAATTGTCAGTATGTCTGGATATAGGTACAGCACATGACAAACTTTATAAAGAAGAAAATTTGTTCTCAACTAGTGCTGTAAATCATACAGAGAATTTTAGATGCATGCAAATATATATTTTAATATATATATATATATATATATATAAAATTATATATTTGCATGCATCTATTATATATATGAATTTTTTTATTAAATAAAAATTCTACATAAACATTTAAATTGCACATAAGGCAGTTATTATAAAAATTATAAGTATTTTCACACATTTATATTTTTCACTTTAAATTTATAATTAGTTCGCTTACTATAATAACTCTGGTTTCTACTCCGATTTCTTCAAATGTAAACATTTAAACACTGGCTGAGGCTTTAAGGTACATTAAATAATGAAGAAGTAAAATAATGAACATGGAAGAATACATTTAGCAAAATGTCCCCTCTAGAGTGACTATTTTGTAGTTGACTATCCAGTTTATGAACATGTCTGAATGTCTTTCATGAGGTAAATATGAAAAAGAGAAATAACTCACGATATGAGCCATGATACTGAGTTTGTGCAGAGATGGCTGTCGATTGAAGAGGACGATATCACCATCAATCATGTGTCTCTCGACCACGTCGCCGTACTTCAGCTCCTGAGCCATCTTCTCTCGATTACCATACTTCAAAAACCTGAACCACAAGAAAAAGTAAAACTGCCATTCACTCAACCTCATATCTTAATATATGATATAATCCTGTATCTTGAAGCTGCACTGAAGTGCATCCCTGCTCTTGTATTACGGATTTTGACATTTAAAAAGGTGGAAGAGACAACCCTCAGCTGTCGTTGTTTGGAAAAGAGCAAGATTTGCATTCAGCTAAACATCTGCTTTTGTGTTTTGTAAAGCCAAACTGGTTTGCAATGACACGAGGGAGAGTAAATGATGACAGTATCTTCAGTTTGGGCTGAGTAAAAGGGGAGGATAGAGAAGTGTGTGTTTGACCTCTTCATCTGCATGTGTCTCTGCTGAATAAAATTTGCTCCGGGGTGAACATCAGGACCGTTACGCACCAGCTTCCTCATCAGCTCAATGTTGGCTTTATTCACCTGAGAGAAAACATATACCACACCAGCTTATTTATTTTACACCAGCTTTTGATTTTAACATAAACCTCTATAAAAAAAACTAATAAAATAAAAAATAAAAAGGAACAGTTACATTTCCAGTTGATTACATTTTAAAGGATTATTTCAAAGCGTTAAATTAAAAAATATATATATATTGGCCTATTATTGGAATAAAAATAAAAATAATAATACGTTTTTTTTAATTAAACTGAGTATTTGTAACTAATTACAATTGAATTAAGCCAATAACTGTTCAAAATAATTATTAATAATAATTAATAATAATAATAATTCTGAAAAATAAAACTAAAATAATAAATAAATTATATAAATTCATAATAAATAAAATAAAATAAACATATGCTGTTTTGATTTAAACCAATTAATTAAACCATTAATTATTACAAATATTGAAAAATGTGAATGGAAAACAAAATCTGGGATTAAGCCTTTAATAAATAATGTCAAACTGTGTGATTCATGAGCTCGGTTATCTAGACATGCTTTTTGCTTATTTAAATGTATTTTAATGGAATCCAATCAAATTAAAAAGGAAAGACTAGAACAGATTTTATATAAAGTAAACAGATCCACAGCGTGTGTCAGGAGTAACGCTGTACTCTGACCTTCTCTGGGTAGGTGAGGATTTTGGCGACGTGCACCGGTACAGCGACCTCATCGATCCTCAGGTTCGGATCGGGAGAGATGACCGTTCTGCCTGAGAAATCCACTCTCTTTCCAGACAGGTTCCCACGAAACCGCCCTGAAAACAGCAAAACAACGGATGTTACATTTTGATCCAATCATCGAATGTCAAAACAGCCCAATATAACATTTCTGCAGAGACTCATGGGAAAAGCTGGCGGCTCAGCACAGCTCTTGAGCTCTCAGCAGGTCGTACCCTGTTTTCCCTTGAGCCTTTGCACAAAGCCACGGGTCCATTTCTTGGGTGCCATATTGAGCGGGATGCCTGACAACTCGCTGTTAATGTAGAGAGCGCACTGGAGCTGCAGAAAGTCCCAGTCCTCCATGATCATCTGCGTTTTGGCTCCTGACATACGGTGCTGAGGGTGAACATGAAGACAATCACACCACACCTTACTCACACGTGTGCAGTGAGAAACTAATTAACCTATAAAGCTTCTGTATCATATTCTGTATAATACCAAAATTCTGGGTTGTTTATACTTATAAACAAATATGTTCTACATGTAACGCAAGTTATACCCATTTCTAACAATACAATACTTAACTAACAATATAGAGGTGTCCAAATATATTCAGGAAGAAAGTGGAAATGGTACAGAAAATATACAGACGCAGCCACTTTGACAGCAATAAAGCTTTGAACAGTAGATCTGCAAGGACTAAATGATAAAATCAACGATCGACAGCAAATATGATTATTGATTAAGAATTGTGGCACTCTACATTAGTGAATATCTCATTTATTTGAACACAACTCGTGATTAATCCATCCAATAATGGTGAGTTGCAACCTGTTTTGTTGAACTTCCTGTGATGTTTGGCATCACAAACAGAGCTGATCACGTGACCTGCGTACCTTCTTGATCACATCATTGAGGAAGATGATTTCCGTTAACTTCATGGTCAGATCATCCTCGTTAGTGCCCGATTTGAGGTCGCTGACCACTGAGGGCCGGATGCAGAGGGGCGGCACTAACAGGCGTGTCAGGATGAGGTCGGCGGGTTTCCCAGATTCTGGATTCATGAGCAGAAGAGGAATGTCCTCGTTCGGAATCCTCCGGAAGAGATTCAACGCGACCAGAGGATTGAGGTTTTCCTGGAGGACAAGGGGTTGCATCAGACTCGGGTGAATGATGAAATAACACACACTATATCACCAGCAGTGCTCTGATTGGTGGATATTCACCTGGGCTCTGGTCAGTAGTGCCTCCACTTCTTTATTGTGCTCGATGGCGATATCAAACGACTGGAGGAAATCAGACACCATGGGATCGATGACTTTCTTTGTGGTCTTGTACTTCTCATGAATGATCTTCAGCAAGCCACATTTCTTTACAGGGCCTAAAGAGACACCAGTCATTTACTACTGCAACTCATCACCACATTATAATAAATAATCCATGCACTATTCATCCATCGGTTGTTTTACCATTAAATGCGCTGCAATGCACACATGTGGTCTTCTTCCTGCATTTGTCAGAGATCTTCTTCTTGAGGCCACGCTTCTGCAGATACACCAGTCCAGGTCGACGCAAGTAATCCAGAAACTGAAGCTTTTCCTCTTTGGTCAGAAGGATGTGAGAACACGTCTTACAGATCATCTGCACAGATCAAAATAGCACAGTTTAAAATCATTAAATGTGTGATTTTCACAATTATTGTATAGGCCATAGTTCAATTAGGACATTTAATATAATAAAGTACATTTTATAAACATGCCTTACAATAAAAAAAGCATTACTGGTGTGCATCTTATGACAAAACAAGCTCAGGTTTAGACTAGGACTAGGTTTAAGCCTTGTCTGTGAAACTGAGTTTATATTCTTTACATTGTTGAAATTGCATTAGGATTATTATTCTAGTTTCTGCGTCATAAAAAATAATACAATACAAAATATATATATTTTTGAATAAAAAATAATAATAATTAAATAATAAATAAACTACACATTTTTTTTACTAAATAAAAAACAAATATATATACATACACATTTAATAAATAATTAAAAAATTATATTAAATACAATATAAACATTTAAATTTAATTAAAATATCATTTAAATATATATATTTATATATAAATTCTACATTATGATTCACAATTATTACATTCATGGTTATTAAAAAATTCTTCACACATTATGTGTGTATTACTTTATGTAAAGCAAGTTGGATACTACACTACATGATATTAACATAAGACAAAAAATCTGGGCCATATTTCAATAAAAATGTTATATTGAAGCTAAAAGCAAATCTTAAACTGTTCTGACACTTTCTGAACTTGCCTGCAGGACCCCTATAATGGCTTTAAAGTATCCCACATGAAAGCAGGGTAGCTCCAGGTCCAGATACCCGTAGTGACCGAGACAGTCGGCCAGGTTCTTCCCACAGGTTTCACATGGTCTGTCCTTTTCACTTGTACCCTAAACACCAGACATATGATTAAGCCTCTTTAAAATCTTAAGTCACTTTTATTGTTTTATTATAAATGTAATATTCATCTTAGCTTAGTCACCATGCGGTGGTCCAGGACTCCATGCTGCAGCGGTGTGTGGCTAGTGTCTTGGCTGTAAAGGTTCTTGCTGACCACCTGAATATGAGCCTGTTGTCTCATCTGCTCTGCTGACTTCATGCCAAAACAGATGTGGCTTCTAATAAAACAAGACAACCAGACATCAATACAGCTCTCACACGCATAAACACAGGCACGCACAGTCAGCTAGTTTGACAAATAAGCTAGCATATTTGTGTGTCAAGTTCTGAGGAAACATGTTTATCCTGCTTGAAAGACTCCAACTTACATCTTTTTGGCCACATCCGTCTCTCTAAACTGCTCCTTCACCATGACTGCGGCGCGTTCACGCAGTCAGCGTGGAAATACAGCGAAATAAATATTAATAAAGTGATATATACGTTATTTAGAAAGTTTAATGAAGGGCTGATCCTTCTGCCACATGCAGCAGCACCGTTTTGACGTCAGTGAGCGTCCATCCATGCGTCGCTCATGTAAACCAAGCGCGTCACGACGCCTCATCCGCGCTCAGCGCCACCTGCCGACGGGGAGGCCCTCGGTTATTTCTGAATATAAACAAACAAGCAAAAAACATCAATGTTAAAGTTACATGTAAACGAATGTGAATTATATACATTTTGCAGTTTAGTTGTATGAGGTTTTAATGGTGTTACAATCAGTGTCCGCAGTAAGGGCAAGAACCAACAGATGTCGCTGTTTTCTTATACAGTGATAGGCACTGGTAAAAAAATAAATAAAACACTTATGCAACATAAAAATGTATATTTTTTACATGCACACATCTATATTAATAAAATAAATATTTGTTTAAAATCCTTCTAGTGTCAAACAACAGAATACGGTTAAAATCAAGGCGCTTTACTGACTATGACTGAAATACCTTAATAATTACTTTCAAGGAGACTTGTGAACACAAGAACGCCAAGCATGTGTTAATCATCAATATTATTCATTTATTCAAGTGTCTGATCTACACATACGCCCCTGATAGCAAACGTACGTCCAGGAGACGTCTGCAAGACGTATCATTTAGGTTGTTTGCTCATCTCAATACATCTATTGGACATCTCCTCTTAGATGTCAAATAGATGTCTATTAGAAGTCTGTAAGATGTTTAGGATTTGGAATGTATGTAAAACGGACATCTGTAAGACATCTGTAGACAGCAGACGCTTTCCAGATCAAAAGATCTTTAACAGACATCTTGCTATACGTACCTGTGCTACCTTGGGAATATATTATGTAGATCTGATGCTAAATTAATAAGTGCTTTCATCTCAAACCTTCCAGACGTCAAATATCTTGAACAATAAAGACGTTAAATGTGTCTTTACTTGTTGAAAATGCTCATATATGCTCCAGATTATGATTAAATTTCACTCTAATGATGTGCAAGTTTATTAAGTTTAATTGTCTATAAGAAATATTTATTCAATTGATTTTCCTGTCATTTTTAACACACATCACTCCCTCATTTTGTGACTGAAACAAAACAGTATAGAAGCCCAAGGGATTATGGGAAATGTCTCTGAAAACATGTATGAAGTGGATCACAAATAAAACTGTTTCTGTGGTGCTAGATTAGCGGCGGTTGACAGTGACGAATTAGAAATTTAAGTTTGCCGCCAAAATAACGGTAAACCGCTACACAAGCTAATATCACTGTAGCTTCATAATAAAGTTTATAATACACTGGAAAAACAACTTTATTGCTCAAACAGGTGTATATTCCTTCCTTCCGGTTACAGAAACAGAACAAGCGACGTCTGCCTGGCAGGTGGCGTTGTTTGATTAGGGTTTGTTTACAGCAGCAGCTAGTTTTTTAAAGAGTAACGTGCTAACCCTAACTAAATCAAGATTAATGATTATAACAGCTTGACAGGGTTAAGTCAGCATTAACGCAACTGTACAGATGTATTAATATAAATAAATATTTCTTACTATTAATTGCAGTAAAAATGATACAATATGGTATTTTAATGGCATTTAGAGTTTTTTTCAACTGCTTGCAAACATTTTCAAAACTTTCCCTCCTTTTTTTCAAAACTTTAGGCACAAATACAAACTTGCACACTTAAAAGTGCAAAATGCTTCTCTGCATTAAAAATATCAAAAACACATATCAAAAGCAAACATTTGCCTTACGTTGCGAACATCTTTGACATAATATTATATTTTTGAATATGGCATACACAGTTATATAAAGCCTAAATCTCTTTTGTTATGAGCTCCTGTGTACATTTATGTACAAGATTAAAAGTATTGGAATCCTGGGTTTATTGTGTATAGAGTTAACAGTTAATCCTGACCGTTCATAATCTGACGTCTTACACTTTACAATCCTAATCCCTTGGTTGGAGTTATTATTTTCATATTTGCATTGTCAACAGTGATGACTAGATAGACACAGAAACACCCTAACCTTTACTAAAAAAGT
Organism: Enteromius treurensis; assembly: GCA_032275025.1. Classification (NCBI taxonomy): domain Eukaryota; kingdom Metazoa; phylum Chordata; class Actinopteri; order Cypriniformes; family Cyprinidae; genus Enteromius; species Enteromius treurensis. Next base: position 788,639 of record JAUCMU010000060.1, on the reverse strand, counting down.
ATACTCATTTTGGAAATGGAGCTGTACTGAGATCTCGATACCTCTGAGGTTAAACCGTACAGGGCGATAAATATTAAGATTCCTAAAGGAACGTTTCTTAGGAACCAGAATCTAAATTCAATTTAGGATAACTTCTTGAGTTTACAGACACACAAATTTTGGGAAAAAGATTATTTATGACACTCAAACAGCTATGTTCTAACGTCTAATTCTTTTGGAGGGAAACAAGATACTACTCTAATTTTAACATTATTATTATTTTATCTTTTTTTTTTTTTCAGACACTGTTCTTTAAATAAAAAAAGAATCAGTTGCAAACAAAGCGACCCAATTTTGGTAAAAGAAAATAAGTATTATATTTTTGCAAACTGACTTTTGTTTTTTTGACCTGAAAATGTGTATATTTCTTTAACGATTCACCAGCCATATTAAAATTCAAATATCTCTGGAACCTAACCATATAGGGTCTTAAAAATAAGGATGACCAAAGGAAAGTTTGTAAAGATCCAGCATCTAAACAGGCATTATGATATCTTTAATACCTCTTGAGCTACAGGCAGGCAAACTTGGGAGAAAAAACTTGAAAAGTGCTGTTTCCCCATGTTTGAATGGTCACCATTGGCACATAATGCCACAAAGATTTCTAAAGTCAACACATTTTCCTAACAGACCTACTAATCTCCAAGTAAAAATAACATTATGATGCTGCCATTTTTCTGAAGTCATTTTAAACCTCCTGTAATTTGGCTCTCAATCTCAAAAATTGCCATTTGACCCCCCTCTATAAACTTGTGGAATGCTTAGTAACTATTTATCCATGAAATGTAGTATTTGGGCTATCATTACCATAAATGTTTATCTTCAGAAAATATGTTACATTTAATTTCTGGAATCTGTGTTACACACAAAATTATTGTGTTTTGCAAAAAGAGTGACATTAAAGAAGAGAATTGGTGTAGGTTTTGCTGATCTGTGTTTCTGGTGTAGAGTTTAAGTAAAGATTTTCTATGTAATCTCATGCACTAAACCATAGACCTTCTGTAATAAGCTCTGTTTTGCAGTTGGACAGTGGGTTTCAATGCAATGTGATTTAACATTTCATATTCAGTCTGACTTCATGAATCTGTTAAACAATTCACATGCACAGCTTTTAAAAACCTTTTAAAATATCCAGGACAGGCTCTGTGTCTGCATTACTGCAGTGTTAATAGCTGAATGATGCAGGCAACTAATGGGATCCAGCAGAGAGACTAAGAGATGTTTCCAGTGAGGAATAATTCAATTTCAGTCTCTGTGTCAGTGTATGTGCAATGATTTATTCATCTGTAGTTTGTTTATGGCATCTGTTGAGATAACGGAAGATTTAGTTAAGTTAACGGCTGACTTACAGGATGCTGAGTCTCATTAATGTGCTTTTATCCACCATAATCGTGTAATGATTTACTGTAAATGCATTTTAAAACTGCACATGAGACTGGTTAGTGTAGTTTTTACTGCAGTGAATATTGCTTTGCTTGTGTTGATTTCTGAATGCCTTGCAAGTCTTTTGGGTTTGGTCTTTAGTTTTGTAAAGGGAAATGATGAATAAGTAACGTGTGTGTGTGTGTGTTGTAAGCATGTGCATATAATGGCACTGTATGTGGGGGATGTGTAGATAGGATAATGCATGTGTGTGTGTGCGTGTGTGTGTATGAAGCATGAGTCAGTAATGGACACTCTGAGTTGAAGGAGAGGTCAGGAATATGAAAGGCAGTGTGTGTCAGAGGAGAGGAGGGTTATAAAAAGGCTTTTATCACACGTGCACCATTACTGCCACACACCCTGTGTGTGTTTCTGTACCTCTGATTGTGTGCATGTAAAGAAGCTAATGATGTTTTCACACAGCAGTGTACAAGTTCTGCTCAATGCTTTACTACAACATGTGCATCAACACTTCAACACTTAGCAATATTCTGTTGCCTTTCCAGCAAATACTTTAGCAGCACCGTCATAAATGAAATGTTATTATTCAGATTGCATTTTTCACATTATGGCAACACATTGAAGTCAAAAGCGGCAACAATATGCATAAAGTGTTAAAACAAATACATTTTTAAATTCTACAATATATATTGAAATATTTTATGAACATATTCTGTAATATATCATATTTTTAAATGATTCAATAAAATATTGATCAGCTGGAATTTAGGCTTTTTTTTAATGCTTTTGAAGCTTTTGAAGTGTAAAAAAAACGTATCCAAAGCAACTTGCATTTAAGTCATGCATGCATTGAGCTGTATCATAAGACATGACCCAGACACCTGTAGTCTGTGTAGTGTTTTAGGTAAGTGCTTTGGTAATGTTGTTACTGAAGGACACCAATCCTCTCCGGCAGATTAAGGTCAGTGTGTGAAGAGTCAGTGACATATGTTAGCATTTAAGCTTTAGTTAGTGTCTGTGCAGCCGTTGTGTGTCCTGAAGCTTTTATGTGCTGATGTGAGGTTCAGCAGCGATGCATCACTAAACCGCTAAATTATAATGCTTTATGTAATGGTATTATATTAGTTATTATTAGAATATACTATTTTATAATCAAATTTATATAATTATAGAAATAATCTAATTAAAAAAGTATTAGTCTAAAGATGCACAAATTTGATGTACATTTTGTGAATTTCTGTATAAATAGAATAAAAAAATGAAAAAAGAGGCGATTTTTTTCCAATAACATTTGCGAAACATTTTATAATGTCTCCATCAGCAAACATTGTTTTAGTGTTAAATAAACGCATTAGTGGTCTTCTGCTGTTAACTAGTGGTCGTTAATTGCAATTTCTAACAGAACACAGTGTTTACGTGCTATAAATATTAGTGTTTTTTGTCAAAACTGTTTGATTGACATTATTTATCCCAGAGACAAAGTTGTGTGGAATGAGGAGATCTATGATATTATATGAAGATATAGTGCATAAGTGAGCATATGAGGGATTTAAAGTCGTTTACTCTAAAAATATTGTGCTTTTGAGAACTCTTTTAATGGTTTTAGCTCTACATTTAGTCTGAACCCTATGAAACTTTGCATGCTTGCCAAGACTCATCTGTCACATGTTTTAACCGATTTTCATAAAATGTTGTGTTTTTGTTTAGGTTTTATAGGCTTTTAAGTATATGTGGCCACATCCCTTTTTAAATGACCTTGTTATAGCTAACCAAATGATTATCTTTATTTGATAATTAGTAATCTAGAGAGTCCAAAGAATTGTATTCTGTATTGGTTTGATCGAGTTTGCAAAAGTAGGTTTTTAACATAACTGAGAATATTTAATGAGCGATTCGATTTTGAATTTTTATTCCGATCAACCTCCGTTAACCTTGTCTAATAAGTGATCAATGGTAATTGGCCGATGGTGGCCATGTTTTTTGAGATATGCCAATGTCCTTATAGGTCCTTCTAGGAAAGTGGACAAAGACGCTGCATACCAAAATTCAATTGGACTAAAGTTGATGGGCTAACGGTTTCCCAGGAACAGTTTTTTCAATCAAGTGGCATTTACTGTCTAATTTGTTTTGATTTGACCAAAGTTCTTGCTAATTCACATATGTCCAGAGTTTGGTGAAGATATCTCATTTCGTTCACGTCGTTCATGTTTGGAACGAGTGAAAATTTCAACTTTTTTTGATTATTATTAATATTCACTGTCCACAGAATATTTCTGCAATGGTTTGGTTCCGATCGGGCGAAGACTAGTTGGCAAAAGTAGTTTTCGGACATATGTAGACCCCAAATCATGATGTTGGTTTTCGATTTCCATCTACCCAAGTATTCCAAAAAGTTATAAGGACAAATTTGTGATTGCTGTAGCGCCCCCTATGGTCGGATTGGGCCGGTTTGTTGCGTCCGAGTAGCAAGGAAGAATACTACCATCTGACCAAGTTTCAGCTTCCAGGGCCTTACGGTTTGGGCTGCGCAATCATTTTTAAGGCGGAAAAATAATAATAATAAAAATCCTAACAATTACAATAGGGTTTCAGCACTACGAGCTCGAACCCCTAATGAATATGTATTTAAAACAAAGATTAATGCTCTTTTTGTTTTCAATCAATCATTTTTGTGTAAATTAAATCATCATACATTTACTTGACATGCACAATAGAAAATGAAATTAAACATATATAAAAAAGTGAGACATTTTGTTTTAACTTTTAAAATTTGTAGTTTCAACTAAGTATTAATTTTAAATTAAGTTTAGTTTTAATGTATTAAATTAAATAAAACTTGTATAAAAATTAATAAAAACTATATATAAATGTAAAAAGATAAAACAAAGCAAAATTACTTGTTTAAAATGAAAGCATAACAAAATAAATATTAATTAAAAATATTCTTAAAAACTATAATAGTGTCTTGATAAAATTATACTAAGTGGTTGTATTTTCAAGCTCATTGTGTAGACATTTACATTGCATTGTGTTTTCTTTCATTTCTTTAATTGGTGTGTAAGCCAGTATTGCACTCAGAATAATTTAAGTCACTTTTGAAATTGAAGTATGTAGAAAGAAAATGGGTAAATATTTCCATGCTGATGCAAACGCATCATTTTTTATTTATTGACCTTAATCTCTTAAAACAGTTTTGTGCCTGTGCTTTCTGAAAGGTCAGAGTGCAGACGTGGTTTCAGCATCTATCTTATCTTCATGTACTCATGCACATGTGATGCCGTTCTGTCAGCCAATCAGAGCTCATCCTACAGCTGCACTAGAGAAAGCATCGGATTCTGTTTCCTGTGGTGTGTGTGGCACTTTATCGCTCATTAGAGCTCAGCACACCTGCATGTGATAATATTCATAACACATTTACGCTCTACACAGCGATCTGCGAGATCAGGACCTGCTGCAGGCTATAAATAACAGCTGAAGGAGAAATATGAATGTGTTTTTGCATGCTACCTGCTTCAGTGTGAGAGAGAGTTACTGACATTGTATTAATTGATTCAGATCATGGCCCTCTGACGAACCCACATGTTTAAATCACCTCGGCCACACCTGAGCACAAATACACAAATGTGCTTCCAAAAATATACCCCATGCAAATCATATATGCTAATCTGTATACGCACACTTCAGGTCAAACCAAGACATTTAAAGGCATAGTTCACACAAAAATGAACAGTTTACACTCGCTCGTCATTCTGAGACTTGTTTTTGTCTGTCAAACATGAAATGAGATGTTAAGCAGGATGTCAAAAGCATTTCGATGAAAATTAATGGAAATGCACTTGAAACCGTATTTTGTGATGCTTTTATGGTGCTTTTTGGACATGCTAAACATCTCATGCTGTTCGTCTTTTTAACAGGAAGAGCACCATACAACATGAGTACGACTAAATGACCAGATGCTCATTTTTAACAGTCAGCAGTTCAGTGCAAAGACATATAATGGCTTAATTAGTCACAACGACCTGTTCAGCCCAGTTTGCATGTGTAAATACCTCACGCATAAACCCAAACAGCAGTAATGCGAACGGCTTGAACGCATGTCACGTCTTAAGACGGGCGGAGGAAGTCATTCGGCGTGTGTGTCCGCAGGCTTGAGTATATTTGCATATGTGAAGATAGCAAAAAGACTGCATGCGCAGATAAGTGGAGACAGGCAGAAACCAATGCAGATGGTGACCTTTAACACAACTTATGACCCTTATTGTTCAGTCTTGTCTTTCATACACACACACATGCACGTAGTGGCTGGCGAACATGCACGCCTAAATAGAATAGTGCTAATTTATAAAAATCTGTTCGTAAATATTAACTATATATAATTTGTATATATCTAAATGGATTACACTGATCACATTAAACATATGGAATGATTTGACTTTTTTGTCCTTTTAGGAGTTGTCAGTGTGTGTGTGTAATTTTTTAAATGTTATATACTTGTGTGATGTAATTACATTTTTATACATATACAAAATATAACATACTATATATGCATGTGAATGTGTCTATA
>JAUCMU010000060.1:725649-781278 GCA_032275025.1 Enteromius treurensis | reverse complement strand
AATTGCCAGAATCTGCAGGGTCTGAGTCCCAGGTGCAATTTGTTATACTGACAAGGAGCACAGTGGAAAGAAGGCTTTGACGTCTCACTAGCTGAACTGAAATCTTAATTCCAGGTACATTGCAAGTGCATAAACCTGTCAAGATACGACAGGGACTCTCTCTCTCTCTCTCTCTCTCTCTCTCTGTGTGTGTGTGTGTGTGTGACGTCAGCGCCCAGTCGGGCTGCTGCTGCCGCGGATCTCAAACATGTTCTTTGTTACTCTGAGCTTTACGCCGGAGAACCGCAAAACCCGGAGACCGGAGTACATGCGAGAAATGAATACAGTAGACACACAAATAACCCTAGCCATATATATATATATATATATATGTATATATATATATTATAACTGATAAAATGCAATGTTAAATTTATAAATCACACACACATGTTGGTATTTGTGGTTTATGGGGACTCTCCATAGGCGTAATATGGACAACCTGTACAATACTGTTCAACCCTACCCTATATTGTATATTTTATATCTATATTATTATCTATATTATTATCTATTATATATCCATATTAGAATTTGTGATATTATGTAAGTAAATATAATATTTATTTACATTTTGGTTATATGTGTGTGTGTGCATGCGCGTGTGTGTCATTATATGATGATGTTTTTGTTATATATATTATATGAATATATATATAAATATATAGCGATATATTATGTTTATTTATTTACATTTTATATTCATTTAAATGCTACTTTGAGATATAAATACAGATAAATCTATTTTTTTACATTTTCAAACATTATGTTTTTTATTATGTTATCATGTTTTTGTTGTGTTTTACTGTTTTAGCTGTATATATATATATATATATATATATATATATATATAAAATGCAGTGTGATTGCATAATAGAATGCACTATGAAAATTATTTTTGAAAATTGTTAAAAACAGAGTTATCTGTTTTTGCAAATTAACTCTTCACATATATATATATGAGAGAGAGAGAGAGAGAGAGAAAGAGAGAGAGAGCTTGCTGCTTACTCTTGCGTAATTTGGGTCACTGTACAGTAGAAGTATTCGGAGTGGTTTTCCTCCAGAATCCATGCCGTGTTTTCCCTCCGCCCGCAGTGTGTCTGTGGAAATAGAAAGAGCTGGATGTAATGTGACACTGGAGCTGAGAGATCATGAGAGAACACAACATACTTCAACAGCGCGGCGGATATTATCACTCCTCCTCCGGCGGGATTTAACCGGTAAGAGCCTTTTCAGCTGCTTCGGGACGGTTTTGTTCTGGGTTCTGGTTCTGGATAATGAAAGAGTTGATCATCTCCATCCCGCGGGATCGGACCGGGACTCGCGCGCAGTCCGGCGGGATTCAAGCGGGATCGCGATGCGCCGTGATTCGGATCATTAATTCAGGCGATTCGGATCATTAATTGACGTTTGGATGATTCGGGCGATCCTTTCCGCCCGGTTCTGGCGATTTTACACACACGACTGCACGGAAACGCGTTTATTCCATTCATAAAATCCCGCATATTTAACTGCATTCGTTAAATGTTTGCGCTTGCACTTTACGTTGGTCCTAATTTTAATATCTTGCTTTTATTTACAGTAATAAGTGTTATATATGTTTATATTGAGTTAAGATTTGTCGTTGCATTCCGTAATAGTTAGTTATAGTAACACAGTGTAAATGCTACATCAGTTTTCTTAAAGTGAGAACACTTTAAGCAAACTTTTAAAGTCATAAATGTTTTTTTTGTTTGTTTGTTTGTTTGTTTTGGGAGGGGGGGGGGGGTATAAAGTAAGAGCAGGTGTGTGTGTCTGTGTGAATGTGAAGATGCTGCTGTTTCACGCCTGGACATCTGTGCAGAGACAACAGAAAGCAAAAACCTTCCTGCTTTTCTGTAGTTGAGTCCCCGACCAGCCCTTAAATACCACTCTACTGTGAGTGGACTTTAGTCACCAGTGATTGTACCGAGTTGCATAATATTCTGTTTGTGCAATTGCAGTTAATGCATAATTAAAAACTCGGCCGTCATTCTTGGAGAAGCGAGTGATGTAAACCATTGCAAGCTCTGATCACATCTCTGGTGTTTCCAGAAACAGACGTGAATCTGAGGAGGGGCTTTATAGGGCCACGCTCTATCCGTCCTCCTTGACGGGCCCCAGAGAGTGTGTAGCGAGGGGGTCGTCGGTCCTATTCAGCTGTGGATGTGGACAAAAGACACATTGACACTGAACAGTGTTGTAGCACGTGTGCGTTCGGTGGTTTGTTAACACTACTTTCAGTCTTTACACACACTGCTGTGAGCCTTTATCAACTCTGCGCGGGTGGAAGTGTCCTTTTGATTGAACGTGGAGGTAAACTGTAGTGTTTTACTAGGGTAAACATCTCTTTTGTGCGGCTACAGTCGTCTAGAAGGTGGGAGCGGTCTTATTTTGGCTGTGTTTTGGGTGTAATCTGCGTTGAGATAATCTATCTTGCTCCGCTGCGATGAGACGCCTGCGAGTCGGTCTACATCAAACACGCACACACACACACACACACGGAGGTCAGGTCAGATGGCTAGCAGACACCCAACGCTAAGATCTGTGGAAAGGTCAATGACCTCTGCCTTCATCCAAAAACACATCCGTTATTTGCACAGATGCCACACAAACACACCACCTCCTAAACAATATCCTGGTTAATTATATACAAATAATTGGCTAAAGACGTTCGGTTGCTAAATGACAAATGAACACATGCACTGATCAAGCACAGAATATGGCTGAAGCATGGCTTCGTGGGAACATTGTGAGTTAAACTTAGCTAACTGCCTTTACCTTAGTTTATTTTGTACAGCAAAAAAACATGTATATATATATAAATGCATGATTGTACATGATTTGTATAAACCCTATATACTGAAATTGATCACAGATGTTTAAGCCATTACATTGCATCTCCACCTGTTATATTGTTGTCCTCTGTTACCATACATGCATCAGACAGATGTGTTTGAGTGTTTCACTTGTGCTGTCAGGTTTTACCGGGCTGTGAGATGTTTGTGAGGGTTCGTCTGCAGTCTATAAGCACACATTGGCTGAATTGAAAGTGTCTCTCTGTGACTCTGTGCACTCAGCCAAATGGGTCTGATACACCAGATCCTTCAGGAAAATTGAGAAGAATTGCCAAGCCGGTGCCTGAGTGCACCGGATCCAGCTAATGGACGTCCAGACACGGTCAAAACAGACCTTTACCAGTTCACCCTGTGAGAGACATTTACATCATAGACAGGTTATACTTAAAAAGCATAGCTATTGATATTATTATAATAATGCTAATTGTACAGATTAGACAAATAATTCTGTTGTACTGTAAACAAATTAATTAGTATTCTAATTTTGAATAGTAATATTAATATACTGTGAAGTACATGGAATATTTCATAAATCATTATTTGTTTAATAAAGTAAGCAGAATAAAATATTAAGTGGTATTTTAATAAATGGAATATAAAAAGAAATATATATTGAAATTAATATTTCATATTTATTCTGTAGTATATTAAAAATAATAATAAATTATTATTAATAATAAAAAGACTAGTCTATGAATTTAATACTCTAAATTTTATTTAATAAAATGTTGTTTTTATATTTATATATAGTTATTTGAATAAAAATCAAATATTTAAATATATATTTTTTTATTTTGTTTTATAGTTTATAGTTTCATAGTACATTAATAATAATAATAATAATAATAGTTGTTTTTCTTCTTCTCGTTGTTATTATTGTTAAAATTTACCGCTAAGAAATAATGGAATATTTCACAAAATGTTATTTTTTTTGTATAATAAAATAAAATATAAAGTGTCATTTTAATAAAAATAAATATTTAAATTAATCCATTGTTTTTCATAATTCATTAATAATGATAATAATATGATGCCGATGATTAAATATTAATATTAAACTATGAAATAACGGAATATTTCGTAACATTATTTGAAAACTCTTATTTACTATGCAAGTATAGTAGCTAAATATTTCCATAACAGCATTCATTTTCTTTCATAGTTCATTGGTAATATTAAAAGAGCTATATATTTCTTGTCTTATTTCTTATTTTTGGTTTTGTCACATGTTAAGCACGTCCTCAAGACATGAGGCAGTCGTATGTTAATGAGCTCAGGGCTGTGGAGAAGTGAACAGTGACTCCAGACAGATCCTGGTTCAGTGAGGACGTTACTCAGTGTCTCCTGATGTAATGCTGTCCTCTCTGTGGAGCTTCTGAAAACAAGAGTGATTTTATCAGTTCTCAGCCGGTGTGTTTTCAGTCTGAGTCAGTACGAAACGCTCGCAAAACAAGCACTTATCAGCTGCTGAGCAGAGGTCAGTGTGTTTTTAATGCTGGACTCATGTGCTCTGATGTTAGTGCGTGCAGTGTTATAAAACACACAGACGCTTCCTCGCTTACACACGGCTGAGTCCAGATCAGTACAACTCAATGATGTCAAGTTTACTTTCACCAGCCCTTTTGAAAGTAACTTAGGGGCTTAGCAGCTAGAGTTTGTTTGTATTTTATACTTAATTTGATTGCCTTGTTTGTTCCTAAAGGCAAAAAAATGTAAGTCTCGTGAAAAAAAATTAACTATAATAAATGGCATTTAATATTCAGTAACTACCAGTCAAATATTTGTGATTTTCAGGCTTATGAAGGAAACCTCTTCTGCTCACCAAAGCTGCATTTATTTAATAATGCGTTAAAACATTAATGTTGCGAAATATTATTACAATTTAGAAGTTTGAATATATTTAAAAATGTGGTTGCATATCAGAATTATTTGGTAATTCAGACTTTCTTTTTAGGAATAAAATGCATTTTACAATATATTTACATAGGAACAGTCATTTTAAATTAAAACAATATTTACATTTTTTTTTTACTGTGTTTTTGATCAAAGTGCAGCGTTTCTTGAGCAGAATACTCATTTAAAACATTAAACATTATAAAAAACAGTCCACAGAAACAGTTTTTGAAGGGCCGTTAACTAGAAAAATGGACATTTATTGAGAATTTTTGCTTTGGTGGAGGAGAGGAGGTTTGTGGTGTAATATATTGTGGTTTGAGATGTTTTAAGGGCGATTGCTGGTCGTTAGATGTGTGTGAGGGTCAGGGTGGCTCCGTGCATGTTTGATCTTCACGTCTGTGATCTTCCATCACTAATCCTGAGTGTTTGCAGACCCCTGACATGATGACGTCTCGCCTGACTGAGTCTCCATCACAATGAAATGGAAGCGTTCCAGTGCGCTGAACACAGCCATTACTTTCCTTCATCCTGAGAGATGATCGTCTGTGTGCGTTTCAGACAAAACGCAGCCGTACAGCCAGAGATGTGTGTTTCTGTACGGGTGGAGCTCTGTGATCAATGATGGAGGTGTCAGAGCTCATGAAGTGAGGGAATGAAGCGACGGGAGGAGAAGGAAACAGGAGGAGGATGAAAGTCGGGCCGGTCCGCAAAGGCATCCTGTGATTGTTCACACTGATCTCTCTTATGATTCATGATTCTAGCCGCTTTATTGTTGTGATTGTAATCAGCTGCGAGCTGAAGCATTGGTATGATACTGATTCATAATACTGATAGTTCTGATTGGATGAGCTGTGTCGTCGGGTAATAGCTGCTTGTGGTAATTCAGTTCTGTGTTCATGCAATGAATGTGAACGTGTGACACAACAAAATTAAAAACAATCTGTAATGAGCGGTCCACGGAAGGAGAGCGTAGTGAGATGAACCTAAGTGCAATCCAATAACCCAGACCAAGACTTGGGTGGCTACTGACGCCCAAACAAAACCCAAAAACTCAAAGTCCAGGAGGGTTGTAGAGCTGAGTGATGGATGGAGGGTCAGGCCCATGCTGTGGAACAAGGTCAGAGTCATGGAGCAATGGTGGGTCTGGGCAGCGGACCAGTGGCGGACCGTGGAAGACAGTTTTGCAGCGTCTCAGGAAATTCACTTCATGAAACAATCACACACTGTCTGATATTTCAGACAAAAATGAAACTTCTGTCATCATTTACTCACCCTCATGTTGATTTAAACACGTGTGTGTAAACTTTTAACTAATAATGCATTTTCCATTTTTTTATTTGGCTCAATAAATAGCTAAATAAACAACATGTTTGTTGTTTTATTTATAGCAAAATATTGTTGAATGCAAGTGGCTTTGGATGAGACTGCCTGCGAAATGCATGACTGTACCATTTAATTGCAAATTGTCCTTTTGTGTTCCTTGTAAAATAATCCAGCATACAGGTTCGTTGAGTAAATGACAGCATTTTCTGTCCGTGAGCTTTTATTTACACGTCTAAGAGGAAGAAGTGCAGAAATATAGATCATTTCCAGCCACAATAGAGCAGTCTGAGCACATGCTCTGCGTGGATTTGCATGTGAACGCAGCCGGATGAGAACGCACAAACAGTTGTTGAGCTCTGAGAGTGTGTGACGTGTTAACCGCTCTGAGACGTCATGCCAGGGCTCCTCTGCGCTTTCACGGTTAAACGGTTATCCGTTAACATTGTCTCGGCTCTGCGCTCGATGATAATGCCCTACAATCATACACTAGCCTCTGCTAATGCCCTTTTGTAAGCATGTAGCTTAGTGAAGCTCTCAGAGTCAGTGTGTTTACACAGCACACACACACACACACACGCTCGTTGTAATAGGATCTGATTGTAGACGTTACACGTTAATGATGTTGTTTCTTTGAAAGCTACTGAAGCTACTGGTCAGTTAAACAACCTCTTAAACTCAACCATTCAGCTTTCGTTTGGGATTTTAAAAACAGAAGATGGCTTCAATTTAAGTTGCGCAGTTTTTTTTGAAAACGTAAGCCAAGCAAACTGTCAGGACCGTGTTAGATGACAGGCCTCCGGACGTTTCTGACTCTTATGAGGGCTTTGTTTGTAGGTTTGTGTTCTGCTCTAAACTGCCAGGAGCAGCACAGCAGGTCTGATCAGTAAAAAGCCTTCAGTTTGTTTAAAGCTGATGAAATGCAAATGTCTGTAAACATGATCGTTTAGAGTTTACAGAGTGTTCTCCACTATCTCCCCAATTCTGCTGAAAAATATGACATCCATAAAGCAAAATTAAATTAAAACATAATATAAATTAAAATAAGGAAATATGAATATTATATGTGCTATATATATGTATATATTATATCATATATAATATTATATGTGCTCTTTCTTTCTCTCTCTCTATATTTATATATATAATTTTTTTCATAGTATAAATTAAAATATGAAAATGTGAATATTATATGTGCTATATATATTTTTTTATTTTTTATTTTTTTAGTTAACCTTTAAATTAAATCTATTTCATATTATTTAAATGTAAAATAATAATTAAATAATAATATTCAAATTCAAATTTTAATAAATGATATATTTTTAATTGAATTTGCTTAAAGCATGAATAACAATAAAATATGTATATTTTTATTATAAGCTAAAATGCTAATTCTAAAATGTAAATGTAATTATGTGTGTGTGTGTGTGTGTGTGTGTGTAAATGTGTATACACGGCTTCTGTGTGTGTGTTTGTTTTGCTATAGTAGAGAGGATCAAACGTCCCCACAAGGATAGCAAAACCTGTCATTTCTAATATCGTGGGGACCAGCACGTGGTGAAAAAATGATTAAAAGCAGTAAATGATGTGTATCTGAACTTGTAAGATTGCAAACAGGTTTTCTGGAAGGGATAGGTTCAGGGTTGAGTTCAGGGGTAGAAAATATTGTGAAAACATGTGTGAGAGAGAGTGTAGAACTGGATCCTTTCATTTGTGTCCTGCGTAAATAGCAAACGTTTATTTTTTGTGATATATTTTCTGAACGCAATAATGAAGTGTGTCTTGTACATATTTTCTTCTCAAGTAAATGCGTCTTGTTTTAAAGTATTAAAAAGGGAGGTATTTCTACTGGAAAACAAGATTCTGATTCCTGATCAGAAGGTTTTTGTGGTTCAGCGTGATTTTCGAAGGAACTGTTGTTGATGGATGACTTTGAGTTACTGTGTGGTTAGTCCTCACTGAAGTACGCTGATGATGATGATGTCAATGCATATTTGTGCTCTCAGTCCTGATGTCTAAACCTGTAGTGATAATATAAGTGAGTGTCTGCTCTCCGCTGGGCACTATTATCAGAAGAGGAACCCAACAGTGACCCTGAACCTATAGCAGGGAGATTTCAGGCTGCCATCGACTGAAACTGAAAAGAAAAATGACTTGAAAATGTGAAAATATGAGTCAAATGTTGTGATTTAAAGATGGCAGGTTTGATTGTAAGCGTTAGACTGGTCGAGAGGGTGACTCCTTTATTATTCTCGTCTGAAGATCTGCTGAAGGTTTGGCTCCAGACTCCAGGCAGCTCGAGATGCTCTGGAAGATACGAGGCGTGTGGCTGTCGTGTTCATGCGTGTCTGACGCTGGCAGATGTTTGTCTTCTTTACACCGTGTAGAGAAGCAGAAAAAAAGCGGGTGTTTGCAGAAGATGCTGTGCTGCTGATGTTTGTCAATGCAGAGATGCCCCTAGTGATATTGTAGTTTTTCTTTGAATTAAATATTCAAATTCAAATATATATACTATAGTAATATTTAGTGCTGATTAATTGCGATTAATTACATCTAAAATAAAAGTTTTTGTTAACGTTATATATATGTGTGTGTGTACTGTGTATTATTATGTATATGTAAAGACACTATATCGAAAATATGTACGTGTATTTATTCATATAAATTATATTAAAGTATATTTAATATGTAAACATAAAATTTTTCTGAAATATATTCATGCATGTGTGTGCACTCATGTATGGGTCAAAGACGAAAAAGGGTTAAACCATAAAAATAACGTTTTCTGTTTAAATTAATTGCAATTTTGTTTTTGTTTATCTGAGCCAAAAATAAATATCATGCATATTTCCTTGATTGTCATTCAGTCTAATAATCTTGTCAGGCATATTTACAATAAAATGTATGTGACACATTGAAAGATGAATTAGTTTCAGCCCAAATATTAATTAGTTAGTTTAAAATTATTCTCCAAAAACTGATTCAATCCTTAAAAGACACTTTTCTGACACTTTCTATGGACATCAATCGATGCAGACATCTTCTTTCATTCATATATATAATAAATATACACACAGTAGTTCACACACACATATAGTGTAAACAAAAAACTTTCAATTAATTATGCATTAATCTATTAAATGATTAACCATTTGGCAGCGCTAATAATATTAGAAACAAAAATGTATTACTGTCATATATAATGTTTTATTATTCAGAAAATAATAATAATATATTTTTATATTCAAAATTCTAATATTATTTTATAGTTTTATTTTTAACCTGATAGTTTGAGTGAAATATGTCTTAAGTCGCTGGGGTATATTTGTAGCAATAGCCAAAAACACACTGTATGGGTCAAAATTATTGATATTTCTTTTATGCCAAAAAATCATTAGGATATTAGATAAAGATGATGTTCCATGAAGATATTTAGTACATTTCCTACCGTAAATATGTCAAAACTTCATTTGATTAGTAATATGCATCACTAACAACTTTTTCAACTCCAGATTTTCAAATATTTGCATTAAGTAGTTTGTATCTTTTGGATGATGTATAAATCTTGAAACATTTACACTAACCCTTTAAGGCGTTTCCCGTGTCGCTGGTAATGTGCGTATATCTAGATACCGTGGTCTCCGAGACGTTCAGTGTATATTCAGGACAGGTTTCTGTATATATGTCTGTGAGCAGCAGATGATTTCATTAGTAACTCATTCTCTGTTGATTTGTTGAACCAGGCGGCTGAGTTCTGTTCAGAAGTGTTTCAGCAGCTGTGTATGAATGGCTGTGTGTGTGTGTGAGAGGTGTTATTCTACTTAAAGAAATCAATTGCACTGCAGCTGGTACCTTCCTCCCGGTGTCTTTATGGCCTGTTTGCAGTCCTGACTCCATTGATTTTTTTTTCTCCTCCCTCTCTCTCGCTTCAGGCTCAGAGGAGCGTGTGATGAATGGCTGGAGGAGTCAGAGAGAGAGAGAGAAAGAGACTTTTCCTTCCCATTACGTTCTAATGCATCACCTCGCCACACACACACACACACACACACATGTGGCTCTCTTTAGGTCTTTAGGGAAGGAAAGATGTGGGAATGATACTTAGAGGAAGATGTTGTAAATTCAGCACTGTAAGCCGTGACACTCCAAGATACAATACTCTCTTCCTTCAGGAAAACGCTTCACAACAAGCTTCCAATTTGTTGTTTTCACACTGAAAGCCACGTTAGAGTGTTCTTCACTGAGGTTTGTCTCTATATTTTTGTGCATTTAGGCACATAAACGTTAACACTTATTATTTGTGGATCGTTTTAAGGGTTTATGTGGCTCAGGGTTAAGTGCTCTACTTAGGCTGCAGCTGTATCGATGGATAATTTATATTTAATATATTCATATATTCATGTACATAAATAAATAAATAAAACCGAAATATAGAAAAAAATATATTTTATATACAATGAAATTAATCACATTTTTTATTTAAATGTTGACATTTAAAAGTACTAAAATAATTATACAAAATATTATATATAGTATATAATTACTGCATACTAGAAGTCATGTGTTGTGTAAAATATAGATGGATAAATCGATTGAAATAATTAAAAAAAATATATTTAATTTTTAATATATTTATTCACGCTGTCAGATGTCAAATATCCAAAATAAAAGTTTTGTTTATATAATAAACGAGTGTGTACCTTCTATATTTATTATGTATATATAAATAAAACCAAATGCATGTATACATTTAAGAAAAATATGTTGTTTATATATTAAACATATTTATTTATTTTATATATATGTAGATGCATGTAAATATTTTTGAAGACAGCACTGATATTTATATATATATATAATGTGTGTGTGTGCATACATTCATATTCATATACAAATATTTAATTTTTTAATATAAAAATAAATATATTAAACATTAATTAACAGTTCATGAAATGTAACATTTTATAATATTAACATAAAATGTATTTCTATACAACCGTCTAAATATTTAGATTTTAAATGTAAATATTTAAATGTTTTAATTTACTTATAAATAATATAAAAATAATAATTATAAAATCTATATAAACAGATAAATTGAAATAAATATGTATACATTTATTTATATATATATATATATATATATTAATATATGTGTGTATGTGTGCATATTTAAATGTAAAATATAAATATGCAAATTAAAATATATATCTTTTATATCTATATATCTTATAGTCATGTATAATCAAGAGTCACCCTGAAAAGTGATAATGAGCATCTGACTGCACATGGTCTACTCATTTCCGGATAACTAACTGAATGGACGTGAAGGTCTGGTTGTTTCAGTCTGAGATATGGCACATATCAGAGCGTTCGAGTGAGGGATCTAAATAAATCAGGAGTGATGTGAGGGTGAGCAGAGGGTCAGACCGCACTGAACGCTGTCCTTAAACATGTCTCCAAGACGCTCTAAAAATAACAGCCAGACTCCGGCTCGCATCCAGCGTCTCCTGCTGGAAAATCACTCTTACCCAAATGAATCTAGCCCTGACTTTCTTCTGATAGACGGCGTGTTTGTTTGGGCGTGTAAGAACTGATCCTGCTTCTTTTCTCTGTCCGTTTATGGCTCACTGTTCATTAAATTAATAAATCACTTACTGTAATGTTTCATAATGATGATTTTGTTATGAAACCTAGTGTGCTTAGGCTCCTGACCAAATTCATTCACATTACATCACATGTACTCTTTGATAGAAACATTAACCCCGTAATGCATTGCAATCATTTTTCCAAGATTGTCCTTAAAAACCTGACTATAAGAACATGCAGGAATATTTGAAACACTAAATTCAACTATTAGACTGATTTGGATTCGTCTTTACTGTTGTTTTTCTGCAGAGTATATATATATATATATATATATATATTTATTAGTGCTAGCCAACAATTAATCATGATTAATCGCATCAAAAAAAGTGTTTGTTTACATAATATATGTGTGTGTACTGTGTAAATTTATTGTGTATATATTAATACACACATGCATATATATTTAAGGTTATATTTATATATTAAATATATTTATATATCAAATAAATTATAGAAATATATATATTTAAATATAAATAAATGTGTTAAACATTTATACATTTAGCAGACATTTTTTTATAGGTAATAAATAAACAGGTGAATATACTCTAATTGAAAAAATGCAAGTAGTATATACATTTTTGGTATAATTACTAAATATAATTTAATAATTATATATACACTTGTTTAAACATATATGTCTACAAATATAGATACATAGATTATTATTTCTTTATAAATCACATACAAACTGCTTGCCAGATAAGTATAAACGCATCTTTGTTTTAACCGAACAGAAGTCAGAACAAGTTTGTTCCAAATACTTCATAAAGGTGTAAACATAATACGAGTTGTTGACTCATTTGTTAACAAATTCTGGTTCCTCACCGGAGTGATTTGTGACTGTAACTAGCGCAGAAACTTCTGAAAATAAATGATGTATTAAACAATGTACAAACCATCTATCAGCTGTAGTTCTTATTTTTTTTAAAATGCGGAAAATGTATGAAGATCAAATGTAACCGAGTCACGCGCAAATATTGCAACACACTGCTGTGTGTGTTTGTGGACACATGACTCATGATTGTGTGTGTCTGCAGCTGGTGATGAATATTAGCTGGTATAATAGACTGTGTGTGTAAAGGAGGCGGTCAGAACAGAGCTGTATTGTTGAGCGTGTGAACAGTGGCTATTGTGAGCAGCAGTGATGATCGTCTCTATCTCTGCATTATGAGCTCGTTTAGATGAACGTCAACGTCAAATCACAATGAACTATTCCTGGTCTCGTAAAGAAAAAGCTGTAATAACTGTCATACCTTGCTCAACTTTCCATTTTCATAAAGTGCTGACCTACATTTGTTGAATATCCTGTTTCACTCAGGAATACAGGCTGTCTGTGGCTCTTAAACATAATAATTCATGTGCCTTTCCACAAATGAAGGCCTAAAAAGGTCTTAAATCCAAGCAGAAGTTCTTAAATTCATAAAGTCCAAATGTTTAAAAATGAAGAATTTTTGCAGCGTGAGTGGAAGGTTATTTCCATATTCAAGTGGTTGGAAGCAGTTTTTTTGTAATATAAATGGAAAAGTAAAGGAGATCTATTGAAAGTTGCGTTGTTAAACTTTAAAGCATTGCTAATACAAGACCTGTACAAACTATATTGGCAGATTGCCTTCCTTTTAATTGATCACTTAGGTTTTCTTAACTTGTTCTTAAAAAGTCTAAAATTGACCTAGACTGAAAACCTGGTTATATGTCAGAATATGCACGTAAAAAACAGTGTGGTTTTATCCCATTTGATGCATTATTTGCATCGTCTTGACATCATGACATCATCACGACATCACCACATCATCATCACGACATCTACACAACATCGACACAACATCACCACGACATCATCATCATATCATCATAGCATAATCATGACATCATTACGACATCACCACAACATCAACACAACATCATCACAACATCAACACAACATCATCACCACAACATCATGACATCACCACGACATCATCATCATAGCATAATCATGACATCATTACAACCTCAACACAACATCACCACATCATCATCACGACATCATCACGACATCATCACAACATCATCACGACATCATCACAACATCAACACATCATCATGACATCACCACAACATCATCGTGACATCATCACAGCATAATCATGACTTCATCACGACATCATCACGACATCACCACATCATCAACACGACATCAACACAACATCATCACGACATCACCACATCATCATCACGACATCATCACAACATCAACACATCATCATGACATCACCACGACATCATCCTCTCCAACTGTAGGAGAGAGAATAAAATAAAATCTGTAATATGGCTTTCTCTGTTAAAAACTAAAGTGAAAGCACAGAGAGGTCTTTGGAGGTGAAGTTGAGCGGGTCGGTGATGTTGTTCCGACGCTTCAGATGTCCGTGTTCCTCCCTGCACCAGTTCCTGTCTGAGCCTGTAAAACTCGCTCTCTTCCTCTGACAGGAAAGGCCTCATTTCCTGAGGCTGATCTGAATCAGAGTCAGAGAGAAACACACTGTTGAATGAGTATTCGAGTGAGCAAAGGGAACAGGACGGGATAACCTTGCTAATGCCACACTTTATTAGCCCATGAGAACCATGAGTATGAAAACTGTTCTATATTATGTGTCGTACATAGTATATGAACATACCAATACTTATATGAATTTGTTAAACATCTAGTATGATGGTGGATGAATATGGAAATTTCCCAGTGTGATAGTGTATAAAAATGGTAATTGTGATGGTGTATAATTATGGTAGGCTATTTTTTCAGTATGGTGATGGTGTATGAATATGGCCATAATTCAGTATGAAAGTTTAAGAATGTGTTAATCATTAGTAAAAGGGAATATGAATGTGATACTCGTCTATATGTATTCTCTATTTTTGCAGAAATAGAGAATCTGCACAGATTTCTTTATTCCTCTACTTTTCATCTATAGTTTTAGCTGTGTTTTTTAGTTTCACTTATGACTCTGTCTCTGACTCTTCCTGGTTCTTGACGTCTGTATGAATGTGATGTGTGTGTGCATCACTCAGACGTCTGGAGCTTTAGTGTGTGTCTTGTCAGACATGTCGTTTTGTCACTGGGTGATGTAACACAAGCGACAGTCGTGTGATTGTGGATGGTTACTGACATTCACTAAACAGCAGGAAACAACTCGACATGTTTCCCATCATCCTCCAGTCCGTCCCAGGGATGTGTGTTCGATGTAGTCTGTCTCAGCACATCGTCTCTTAGTTATGCAAGCGTTCCAGCCACTGCAGTCTCGGTCTGATAGTTGCAAATACTCAAGAGATCACGCATATTTGCCAAACTCCTGCTGGTGCATTCTGGGATGCTTCAGTCTGGCTGTCTGCAGTGGCATATATACTGTTCATCTACACTATAAATATCACTCAGCGTCTGAGATGGATGATGTAAACGGGACTATATCATCTGATTATGGAATCAGCTCTCATATTCTGACCTGGTTTCGTTATTTTGTAGGAGAAATGCTTGCTGCTCGAGCACACTCGCACACACACACACACACACACATTTATCTAAATGTTGAATAAATAGCCGTGCATTTATGTACTACTTAATAATAAAGAAAACATGCAAAATAAAGTACGTTGGGAGAGAAATTACATTTTTAGAGAGCAGCATTTTATAAAATGTATACATCATGCATTAATATTTCTTTAGATTTTTACTGGTATTGTTTAAATTTTGAATTAGATTTTATTCAATATTTTCTGTTTTCACTTTGATATGATTAGCATAGTTGTGTGTTTTTGTCTTTTTTTTCCCCGCGATTTTTTATTTATTTATTTTTTTACGTCTAAACAGTTTTTGTTGGTTAATTTGAGATAACTGCCAAGCAAAAGTTGTGTTCAATTTTATTTTATATATATATATTTTTTTAGATTTAAATTTCAGTGTTGTTTATTTTAATTTAAGCAGCAAACATAAATGTATTTTCATACTTTTAGTTTTTTGTAGTTCATCTATAATAACCTTGATTTTTCTTGACCTGTTGTCTTCATTGTTTACTGTAAAAGCCTCTGTGATCTTCTGAAAATGAATCTAAATAGAGTGTGTTTTTCAGGGTCTGAGCGTTGGATGGCCGGGCGGTAGGGTCAGAGACGGTCCGGCAGGATGAATTCTCTCCCGTCCATGGACAGACACATCCAGCAAACCAACGACCGGCTCCACTGCATCAAACAGGTGAGAGAAAACACATCCCCACAGACCTTAAAAACACCTGGAGCGTCTCCATTGGTCTCTGCAGTTGAATAAGTGTTTGAATAGATTCATTCGCTGTGACGCCCCCTACAGGACACCTGGAGAGCTGTCTATTATTAGACTGCCAGGAACAATAGACAGTCATTTCCTGTAGATTAGTGATGAATATTTTTGTATTTCATTCACACCTGAAAGGCGTGCACTCGCATAAACAATAACAGCTAAATCCATTCATAGATGCATGATGTTTGACTGTGATTTTCTTTCATCAGCACCTGCAAAATCCAGCGAATTTCCACACGGCGGCGTCGGAGCTGTTAGACTGGTGTGGAGATCCACGAGCGTTTCAGCGGCCCTTTGAGCAAAGCCTGATGGGATGCCTAACAGTGAGAGCAAATGCATCCATTTCAGTCACTAAACCAATCAGCAGCCAGCTTTCATCCGCTGCTAACCCTGGAACAACATACAGTATTAATCGCAACATTGAACCACAATCACAAAGTTTCTGACATGTCACCACTAATAACTTACTTCGAAATATAATGTTAAAAGTTGAAATTTACATGTATATTTATATAAATTATGTTCTTGAATATATACATGAATGTGTGTGTGTTTACATATAGGCTATATAATACACACACACACATATATATATTATGTTAACAAAACCTTTTATTCTGGATCCAATTAATCACAATTAATTATTTGACAACTCTGTAATATATACAATTTTCATTATATTCTGGTAATTTTATGCTATTTTATTCTTTTCAGCTCTACTTTATTGAAATCTTTTCAATTGCACTCTTCTATTTCTTTGTTGTATTCTATTATTTCTCTTCTATTCTGCTCCAATTTTTATTTTATTCTACTGCACTATTTGACTATTTTATTCTATTCAGATTTCTTCGTCTGTTCTCTTTTACTTTTCGGTTGTATTAATGACGTAGTTTTTTTTTTTTAATTATAGTTTGTAAAGTTTATTCTCTTAAGTGACTGTGCAGTAAAGTCGGATTTCTACACATTTCTACAGCCGAGAGAGGAGAATGTCCCTGCTCTCGCGTGCAGATCTGAACTGCATTTAAGGAGAATGTGGAAAACGGGCTAAACCAAACCTCCCTCAGAAGTTTAATTAGGCGCTTTAGACCCACATGATGTGTGTTTAACTGTAATTAAGACGCAGATATGAAAGATTGCTTCCTTCACGTCTGTGTTTCAGGCCTCAGGGTGTGGTGCTGTTTAACGTGGGCCGACCTGACGAGGGTTTGCAAATCAGGACTGAGATTTTATTCCCAAAAAACCCCAAAACCACAATCACCCCATTTACTTAGACAAAGCAAGCATGCAGGAACGCTGAGATGATTTCAGTGATGTTTGAGTATTGTTTGTGTCTGTGTGTCAGGTGGTGAGTCGTGTCGCTGGTCAGCAGGGTTATGACATGGATCTGGGGTATCGTCTGCTGGCCGTTTGTGCTGCAAACAGAGACAAATTCACCCCCAAATCAGCAGGTGAGACTCCTCCTCTCAGCGCTTTTTTTAAACTGCAAAATGTGCCTTTATGAGCCAAAACGGTGCTTTTGGACCTGCTGCTCAACTGGGAGAAACTGAGCAGAACGAGGACGTGACTAACTAGTTTACTACATTACCTACCCACAAGATACTCTTGTTGTCTTTATTCATTTTCATTTTTGATTTTCCATTTGAACTAAAATAAAAAGTAAGATTAAAAACTAAAAATTAAAGAATGAAAGCTGTAGTAATTTTGTTTTTAGTTATTTTATACTCTCCTATATATTTTATATGAATTTTTATTTTAATTACATTTTCATCTGTAATATACTTTTTTATTTTAAAAACATAAATAAATAAATAAATTAAAAATAAATAAAATGTTGCCCTGGAAACTAGCTATTGCTATAAAAAAAATATATTTAATTATATATATTTATAAAGAAAAACACTTTATTTTATTTACAAATATAATAATATATAAGTTTTATCTTGTTTTAAATAATAATTACCTGAAAAAAAAATTATTTTGTTTAACTATAGTTAATGTTTGTTTTCATTTCAAAACAATAACTAAAATGTATTATTTTTAAATATTTTTTGTTATTTTATACTTGCCTATATATATTTTTTTATTTTTAATATACTTCTTATTTTAAAAAAAACCCCGCTATTTTATTATATAATTTTTTTAAAAACATTTAAATAAAAAAACTAGCTAAAAAATAATAAATATATATATATATATATATTACAATTAATGTTTGTTTTCACTTCAAAACAGCAACTAAGGTTGATTATTTTTAAATGGTTTTCATTTCAACTATAGAGCAAAATATTCTTACACATTAAATAAATATTCTTACAAAGAAAATAAATGAGTATGCCTATTTATGATATACTAAGTAAAACTAGAAACTGATTTTGCATCACATTGTGGTTCTCCATGTGCACTTCAAGTGTAGACAGAATTATTAATGATAATTAAGCATCTGTAATCATCTATAATTGAGTTGTTTTGAGGACTTTTTCTCATTGAAGGATAATCCAACATCGGAAGCAGGTTTCTCTCCGTTTTTTTTCCAGTGAAAGCTGCTGTGTGGGAGTGATTTCTGTCTGGTGTTTGCTTGTTTGAGATTCTCAGCGTCTCTCAGCGCCAGAAACAAACTCAGGTTTATAACTGTGTGATGTCGGTCTAGACTGGGTGTGTGTGTGTGTCTGAGGTTTTCATGCACTTCTTCAGTTCACTTCTGAGCGTCTGACGGTAAGAGGATCGATCCGTGTGTGACACTGACACCTTCTGTTTGATGATCGAGACCGGCCTCGGGAACACGGTACGCTTTAACATCACTCTCTCTGGAAAACTTGATTCTGATTGGTCAGCGGCGGCGCTCTGTGCTCAGATGCGGTTAAATATTCGATAGCTTTGTCAGTTTCTTTCTTCCTACATAATACAATCACTTAACTCCGATCAATATTCATGTCCATTTATTTGTACGTTCAGTCAGTAGCTGTGGTATTAATAAAGAGTAGTTAATACTGACTAAATTATATTTCAAGCTGCATATATTTTGTTTCTTTTTGCTCTAATAATGCTAAAAGAGGAACTTGAGAAACATTTTAAATATTGCGAAGAATATTGATTCAAATCTAAGAAGTAAGTAATGTCATGCAGTGACTGAACGTATCTGAATGATTCGTTTTTAAATCAGAGTTTTGAATCGATTCTTTGAAGCAAATGGTTTGAACTGATTGATTTATAATGAAGTTGTAATTGCAAAACGAATCTTAATGTGTTTTCTAAATAAGAAGTGTTTATTATTTATGTGTACATTTGTAAAGATCTATATATGTGTCTCTGGAGCACAGAAGCAGTCATCAGCAGCACAGCTATATTTGTAGAAATAGCCAAAAATACATCGTATGAGTCAAAATCATTGATTTTTTTTCATATATTAGTATCTCAGCCAAATATTGTCCTATCAAAAACAAACCGTAAATCAGTGGAACACTTGTTTATTCATCTTTCAGAAGACGACTCTTATGAGCTCCAGGGTAACGTATATGCATTATATACATTATCTGGTAAGTTTTTATGAAATAAGCAGATAATGTTCCGTCATATTCACTAAATAAACCCGTTAAACGTTACACTCAATCCTTGATAGTATATCATTCCTCAGATAGAAATAGAAAAAAAATATGTTTGTGACACTGCTGGAGTCTGTATCTCGCTGCTGGTTGTCCCTGCAGGTCAATCGCTCTTAATTGCTTTCGCTTCAGTAGACAGCAAGAATTTCACAGCTGCTCCTGCGGAAGATAGAGACACTCATTAACCCTTCATTTACCACAGCTCTCAGAGAAACGGCTCAAATACTGCACGACTGCTTGTGTTTTCATTATCTGTTTGTGTGTGTGTGTGTGTGTGTGTATGCAGCATTATTGTGGTTCAGGTTAGAGGAGGGCTCTGTCAGGCTCAGACTCCACTGCTGGTTTATAACTAGTTCAAGCATGAACAAAACAAGCCACTCGTTTAATGGAATGTAAAACACACTCACGCTGTTCTAAGTGGAGGCGTTTAGAGAGTTTACCGCTTGTCTAGACGACGAGGCTTGTGTTTCTTTCTGTAACTCTAACAGACGGACAGAAAGTGTCTCTGTGTGTATCTGTGCTGTCAGTGAGTCACACACTTTTTGAATCTCATAAAACACAGTTTTTTAAGCCTTTTGTTTTATGGGGACACAGGAAGTGTCCTCATAAACCATGTTTACGTTGTAGTACCCATGTCATTATACACATTTGTGTCCTCTTAAACCACCTGAACACACACACACACACACACACCGCAGGGCTGGACTGGGGTTTGTGTGTTAATGAAAATATAATAATTCTTTAAATCATTAAAATGAATTAATACATTTAAAATGAAAACAATTCAAATATACTTAGTAAAAAAACTGAATATTTTATTTGTTGACCTGCATTTCAGGTGATTATCAGTCTACATTAATCAAGCATTATTTAACTTTGTGTCGAATTATTTAAAAGTTCGCTTAAAAATTGAAAGGGAAATATTTTGGGATTTATATACTTGATTTAGTATAGCATTTAAGAGCATTTAAAACTTAATTCACAAAACACAAATATTGCCGGGGAATAAATGAATTTAGATAAATGTGTAAATGCTTTATATCTTGATTTGTGAGTTTGATCTGAGATGGTTTAAACACAAAGTTGAATGTCCCCCATCAAGCAAAAATATAGCATTTTAAAATATGCAAAAAATAGCCAAAAAATATATATATATTTCAAAAATATATATTTGTATTTTTGGCCTTTTTATGTCATTTTAATATATATATATATATATATATATATATATATATTAAAAGTATAAATATATTGTAAAAGCATACAAAATAATTTATTTTGCCCTTCATTTGAAGAAATTCATCACGTCACATTTGAAGAAAAAGGTTTTGTTTTCTGAATGTGTAAGAAATTTGAATAAAAATCAGCAAGGAGAATAAAAAATAAATACAAAATACAACTCATCATGAGGCTATTCCTAAAACGAGGTTTCCGTAAGATCGGAAAATGTATTTTCTTGCCTAAATTAATTTTGGTATCCATAGTTTGATACAAAATATATATTTTCAATTCCTAAAATATATTTCATTGAGCTTGTAGTTTTCAACATATATTTAACATGTATTTCAAATATATTTTGAATTGTGTGTTAAACAAAAACACAAATGCTACCTTGACGCTTTTTGTGAATAAGTGATTATGCAGATGAATTAGTGATTAAAGTTCAGTAGTGATTGTGCTAGTCGTCCTGCATCTTTTCTTTGCACTGAAATTCTTCCTCTCCGCTGCTGCTCAGATGCTTGTTTTTATAGTTTTGGGAATCTCTATGGAGAAAATGAATGAGCTTTTAGTCTCCGCTGAGTTCTGTGGTTCATTCAAACTAACCAGATTTTAACCTGTAACCTTGTGATTGCCTGCACAGATCGTTAACTACCTCTAATAATGACTTGATCAGGCTGTTGACTGTTGAAACCTGTATGTAATTAAAGATAAACTCTAATTCAGTGTGGTGATCTAACTCTCTCTCTCTCTCACACACACACACACACACACACACACACACACACACACACAAGGTCTGTAATTTTGTCCGGGTGTCTCTCAGGGTAGAAACTGATAGTTAAAATGTGGCTTTTCCTAAATAGAAAATGACACAGACATGAGTGAGTGAAGCTGACAGCAGCCCTCTGGTGTGTGTGTGTGTGTGTGTGTCATCAGACTGCAGATCTGTCCCTGTCTGCTCATATCTGTTTCTGCTCTGATAGATCACACATCATAAAGCTTCTGAGCTCATACTACATGAGTAAAGAGTAAAGTATGATGGTATCATAGCAAACCAAACACCAGACAGATTCATTTAAACCTGATGTAAAGCATAGCTTGACTGTACAGCTGTTTAATAAATTAGTAAATCAATAAATGCATGGAAATCACTTGCCTTTTACAACAATGAATTATATTAAATGCTAACTATTAACATTTAACACGTCATATTGTACAGTCAGCAACTGACTAACCACTAAATGTGTTTAATGCAAAGTTTAGGACCAAATAAATGTCAGATTGCATCTCAACCACATTGGCTCAACCAATGGCATTCATGAGGGGGCGGGGCTACCTGTTTGACTGATCAATAGCAGATTAATTGAGCGTTTAAAACAGGATTTTTTTTACAGTTCCATATAAGGAAATCACACACTTCACCATTTCTTCTGGCAAATCTAATCAAATCTAAGGTTGTGAAATTTTGACAGTTTCAGCTCCCTTCATAACATAATAAGGTTACACAAATAATGTTTACTATATTGATGAATTAGTTTGAAATACACTAAAAATGGTTAAATTCTTTAGATCTTGAAGTAGGGTTGTTATAGTCAACTTAAAAAAATAAATGTTGTTACTTGAAACAAAAATAAAATAAAATATATTTTGAAAAATTAAACTTGTTTTAGTTTAGCTAGTTGCCAATAAAGGCAACATTTCTGATTTTAATTTAGTTAATTTGATATAATAAAATAACTGAAAATCTCAAAAATTAAAAACAAATCAATACAATTACTAAACCTTTAATTAAAAACATATGTTTTTACTAAAATGATACTAAAAGAACACTCATTTTATATATAAAAAAGTGGTATAAGTGGTCTTTTTTAAATACATTTAAAATGTTAAATTGTATTCCATTTTTTAAACATGGAAAACTCCTCATGTCATGAGAAATCCACTTTCTGTTGATGTTTTTCTTTGAGGGTGTGGTCAGTATACTCTGAAAACATGTCACTTTCAGAACATGTTTTTAAAAGAAAATGAAACAGAGCTCCAGGACATCGGGGAAAAACGTCAAGTGGTATGACCCATATATCGAATATGGCCCATTTCATGCGTGTTTGTGTTTGTGTTTGTGTAGCGTTGCTGTCTTCGTGGTGTGAGGATCTGGGTCGACTTCTGCTGCTGCGTCATCAGAAAAGCAGACAACCCGATCCATCTGTAGGCAAGAACCCTATGCAGGCCAACATCAACAGCATGAAACCGGCGCTGTCACATGGGTCAGTTTCTCACACACACACACATATAATGACACACTGTTGCCCATGTTAACCCTTTACATCCTTTTTCCAATCTCCATAGTGATGCACCATTTCAATATGACTCTGTTTCCTGGCAACAAAACACCAGTCAGCCTCCGGGTTCTGTTTCCGTTGTGACCACTGTATGGGGTGTCACCAATACCTCACAGAGTCAGGTGAGAGTGTATTTAACACCGTTCAGAACACATGCTGCTGTTTGAGTGCATGTCATAAAGCATGTGTGATTGTTTAGGTGTTGGGGAACCCCATGATGAACTCAAACAGCCACATGAACCCTATGACGGGAGGTAATGGAGGGATGAGCCCCGGACAGTTTGCTGGACAGCAGCAGTTTTCCTCTAAAGCCAATCCAAACCAGGCCTACATGCAGCAGGGGATGTACGGGAGATCCAGTTACCCTGGAGGAGGAGGGGGAGGATTCGGGAGCAGGTCAGTTTGTTTCTTCATCAGATCTGGAGGATTGGATGCCCTGCAGTGAATGGGTGCTGTCAGAATAAGAGCTGATAAAAACATCTCAATAATCCACAACGCTCCAGTCCATCAGTTAACATCTGGATTATAGTCTTGTATTTAACTTAAAAATGTCTTTGTAATGGATTCGTTTTTTCGTTCTCTCTTGTGCAGTTACGGGGGCGGTCCTAACCACGCAGGTGGGATGGGCCTGCCTGCACAGACACGCCCCCCTTCTGACTTCAGCCAACCAGCAGCTGCCGCCGCCGCCGCTGCTGTGGCTGCCGCTGCTGCCACGGCGACCGCTACGGCCACGGCAACGGTTGCCGCGCTACAGGAGACGCAACACAAGGACATGAACCAGTACGGCCCGGTGAGGGAGCGTCTGTAATCGTCACACTTTCTGGATAATTATTTCTAATAAACAATGAGTTTGAACACAGTTTTTGTTCTAGATGTGTTCCTCCTTTCAAATGGGACCAAACCAGGCTTACAGCACTCCGTTTGTGAATCAGCCCGGCCCCCGGGGGCCCCCTGCTCACCCTGGGGCTATGAACATGGGGCAGCCGCGGGGCCAGATGGGGCCGTACGGGGGTCAGAGGATGCCCCAGCAGGGTTACGGGCCACGGCCGGTGCAGGGGGTGAAGAGAGCCTATCCTGGAGAGGTCAGGAAAGCAGCCTAGCTGTCAAATAAAGTGCATATAACTGCATATAACCTTACAAAGTAATGTACGGGATTGCTTTCAATCACTGCAGAACAGTTACTTCTGATGCTTAAAAAGATAAAAAGCAATTCTGTATAAAACAATAGAGGATTTCAGGTCAAAATGTAGCATCTAATGTTTTTAATGTAAATCTCTCCTTTAAATATTTTGGTCAGTTCATGAATAATTCTGTAGTTTTATGTTATTTATTTGAAAGAATTAAAAGTTCCTTTTTTTCCAATTGTTTTTCAATAAGTCAATATGGGATTTAGAAAGTAATTAGTTATAAATAATGCAATGCTTTTTAAGAGAGAGTAATTATTACAGTAGTATAATTATACTGTAAACTGTAGCTAGTAGTTGCTTTTTTAAAGTTGGTCAAATATACAGTAAATTACAGTAAAAACAGATTTTTCTCATATAAACTTTGAAAATGTTCTAAATATATAAATAAATAATAAATGTTCAAAAATAGTGCAGCCCTCACTGAATGTTAAAACCTGTATTTTTGCTTTAATATAATATTTGTACATTTTACTTATTTGAGTTTTTTTTTTATATTCTTTTACATGTTTTAAAAAAATATATTTTTATTCATATTTTTGTATTCTGTTTCTATTTAATTAAAGTATTATATTATATAACAGACCGAAGGTGCATAATAGTGATCATTCCTGCCTGTTGTATCTATTGTTAATAAAAGTGCTGTTTTTATGTTGTTAGATGAGTTTGGGATTTGTTTTTCTGCAGGGGAGCTACGGGCAGCAGTTTGGACCAAATGGGCAGTTTTCGTCTCAGCAGGGTCAGTATCCGAACCCTGCCCCCAGCAGAGGCGTCTCTTCACCGCATTACCCCGCTCAGAGGACACCCGCGCAGTACCAGACCCCCGGCAGCATGGGACAGTTCTACAAGGTCCTGCACTAACATCATACTGCCCTCCAAAACACAAAGAACTATATACATATTACAAATTTATTACAGAAAAAAATTAAGATTCTTCAGATAAACAATTTTAAAATCATTAAAAAAAAGAAAAATAATAAAATTTTTGTGTGTTTAATACGTTTTATGGCATTTTATGATACAAATATATAAATGAATAATAAATTATTATAATAAAATCATGATTAAATTATTGATACAAAAAAACTTAATACTAGAATTTATTAGAATTTTTAAAATGATTTTATTATGTTAATATAACAATTTATTTGAATACTATTATTTATTAATAATACAACAACTATATATATATATATATACAGGTGCTGGTCATATAATTAGAATATCTTCAAAAGTTGATTTATTTCACTAATTCGTGTATAATGTATTCATTCATTCCACACAGACTGATATATTTCAAGTGTTTATTTTTTTTTTAGTATTGATGATTAATCCCATTATATTTAGCTCACTGAGTGTGTCTCTCTCTCAACAGGATCCCAGCAATAACTTCAACACAGGAAACTTTCATTACAGCGGGGTGCGTTGGATAGATGTTCAGTCAGCAGCTGATTTATGCAGAGTTTCAGGTGTTTACCCGTTCTTCTGTGATGTCTTGTGTTTGTAGCCTCCGCGGCAGATGGGCGGTTACCCTCACTCTCCATTACCGGGTGACCCCACGCCTCCTGTCACCCCAGGAAGTAATATGCCTCCATATCTGTCGCCGAACCAGGACATGAAGCCCCCGTTTCCTCCTGATATCAAACCCAACATTAATGCACTGCCGCCTCCTCCAGGTGTGAGCCTCGTCATCAACATACATCAGTTTGCTCACGCTGTTTCAGAATGATTCTTGAATAAAATAGATGTACTTGAGAAGCAAAATGATTGTTTAGCATCCTTAAATAGGCTTAATCTCCATCTTGTTTCCTAGGTAACCCTAACGAGGACCTCCGGCTGACGTTCCCGGTTCGGGACGGTGTGGTTCTGGAGCCGTTCAGACTCGAGCACAACCTGGCCGTCAGTAATCACATCTTCCACCTGCGGCCCACCGTCAACCAGACGCTCATGTGGAGGTCAGACACCATCACCAGAGGGTCACCGTGATGACAAACTCATTTTTACATGATACTGAACTCCACACAACTGTTTTATTTTGTAACGTTTTTATTTATTATAATAAAAACAAAAAATTAAAGAAGAATTTATTATAATAAATTCTGCAATTAAAAAGTATCTGTATTTTATTTTAAAATCTTTATATAATAAAGATAAAATATTTTATATTGATTATTTTATATTATATTTCATAATATACATTCATTTTATATTTTAATATATTTGGTTAAAATATGTTTTTATCATTATACGTTTAAACACGCTGCTCATTATGAGTCAAAGTATATTTTATTAATGAATTGATTATATTTTATTTAAATGCTAAATGCATTTATAAATGCATAGATCCTGAATTTGGGGTTTTGGTTATTTGTCAGTTATAATCATCAAAATTAAAAGAAATAAACACTTGAAATATATCAGTCTGTGTGGAATGAATGAATACATTATACACGAATTAGTGAAATAAATCAACTTTTGAAGATAATCTAATTATATGACCAGCACCTGTATATATATATATATATCTCGTAGCTTAGTATTGTAATATTGAATCAGGTGGTTTATGGCAATTCCCAGCCTTGTGTTTTATTAGCACTCTACTATCAAATATGTTCACACACACATAAATATATAAAAACAGCCAGACAAAGACTTCCTGCTGACATCTGTGTGTGTGTGTCAGGTCTGATCTGGAGCTTCAGTTCAAGTGTTATCATCACGAGGACAGGCAGACGTACACAAACTGGCCGGCGTCGGTGCAGGTCAGCGTCAACGCCACGCCGCTCATCATCGAACGGGGCGACAACAAGACGTCCCACAAACCCCTGCACCTGAAGCACGTGTGTCAGCCGGGCCGAAACACCATCCAGATCACAGTGACGGCCTGCTGCTGCGTGAGTTCACACACACACACACACACACACTCGTCTAGTGCTGGTCCTGTGAATGTTGCGTGAGCGTCTGTAATGTGTTTTCTCTGCAGTCGCACCTGTTTGTCCTTCAGCTGGTTCACCGGCCGTCCGTCCGATCGGTGCTGCAGGGGTTACTGAAGAAGAGACTCCTCACAGCAGAACACTGCATCACTAAAGGTACCGCCATTAATCTTGTACATGGGTCATGTCCAGATTTTAAGTCCAGAAAGCACATTAAATGTAAGTAAAGTGTCTAATTTTAGTGGAATAAAATGTCAAAATTTGATTGAAATAATGTTACATTTTCATTCAGTGTAACACAATATTTATGTAAAAATTCAAACAACATCCTTATTCTGACTTGCACATATTAAAATATATAAAAGAATAAGGGAGCATATTAAATTAGTAATTAACTGCTTATTGATAAATGGGCAAAATTTTAATTAGTAATTAGTAATTGGGGTGGAGTCTTTTAATATGTCATAAATTGATTTTGTTGTAAAGTGTATGATATTAATTTTTGGCTCAGAAAAACAAAAACAAAATTGCAAAGAAATGATACAGAAAACTTTTTAAAAAATTGTAAATGTTTTTCAGTGCACCTTGCTATGTGTTGATTGCTTCCATTGTCCTCATTTGTAAGTCGCTTTGGATAAGCATCTGTTTCATGACTAAATGCACATGTATTTATGAGCCTGCATTCTCTCTGTCTGTCAGTGAAGAGGAACTTCAGCAGTGTGGCCGTGTCTGTCGCCGGTGCCGGTCTG
Organism: Enteromius treurensis; assembly: GCA_032275025.1. Lineage (NCBI taxonomy): Eukaryota > Metazoa > Chordata > Actinopteri > Cypriniformes > Cyprinidae > Enteromius > Enteromius treurensis. The sequence continues at coordinate 753,170 of JAUCMU010000060.1, read as the reverse complement.
AACGGTGATGATGGAGTGGAGCAAACAGCCATCAAAATCTCTCTGAAATGTCCAATCACCTTCCGCCGGATTCAGCTGCCGGCCAGAGGCCACGACTGCAAACATGTGCAGGTCCGGAGCTCTTTTACACAGCCTGATCGATGTAAGTGTTGTCTAAACGTTGTGCTAATGTTGTGATAACGTTCTCTTGCAGTGCTTTGACCTGGAGTCCTATCTGGAGCTGAACTGTGAGCGGGGCACATGGAGATGTCCGGTGTGCAAGTAAGACCGTCCACTCCATCACGACTGAGATGCTCGAGTGATGCAGAACTGATCTTCTGTTTCTCTTCTTCAGTAAAGCGGCTCTGTTAGAAGGTCTGGAGGTGGATCAGTACACGTGGGGGATCCTGAACGCTCTTCAGAAGTAAGTCAGCATTTAGCGCTCGCTTTGGACGCCGGACCAGAGAAAGCTCAATGCCCTACGAATGAAAAAACACATGCAAAACATCTTTTGACAGCATCAGTTTAACAGCAAATCATAACACATGATACGCACAAGACCTATTCAAATAGATGAATAGCCTATATATGATATATCTGAGGAGGAAAAGTGTAAGGCCAGGTGTGTAAGGCAAGAAAAACTAAAATAAATGGTAAATAACCCTAATAACCCAATGGTAAATAGTAAATAGTATTAATGCATAGTTAGATCGTGGTCAGTTAAAAACACTAAAACTATAGTTTAACCGTGATAATAAAACCCTGGTCAGTTTTGGCTTTGTGTTTTTGTCAAACTCTTTTGTGTTTGCATGTGTTGAGCTCTCTTGGCCACCGTAGGTTTAGGTGTTTTGCACAGATCTGTTTTCTGTCGTTGCAGCTCAGAGTTTGAGGAGGTCATGATAGACCCGTCCTGCAGCTGGAGGCCGGTGCTGATCAAATCTGAGCCGCACATAAAGGAAGATCCGGACGGGCTGATGTCCAAGCGCTTCAAAACCACGAGTCCCAGTCAGATGGTGCTGCCCAACGTGATGGACATGATCGCTCAGCTCGGCCCGGGAGTGTCTCCGTACCCCAACCCCAGCCCACAGCAGCACAACAACAGCACTGTCCAGTACATCGGCCCAGGTGCGGCCCGTTACAAACATAGGGAATGAAGTCATTCACGCGGAATTCGGACAGCACTCCAAAAATGGCAGACAACCGTATATATATATACACACATGGTGTTGTTTCAGACACAGCTTATGTAGATACAAATGTGCATGTTATTATGTAACCTTTTTCCCAGGCAACCGTTTCCAGGGCCACAGTAAGTTTGGTGACTATCCCCATGGCAGCGCAGCATCTACATCATCAGTGAGTGAGTTCGTTCAGGGGCCGCACCTCTCTCACCCCCCCGCTGACCTCTCGACCTCTGACAGCCTGACACACACAATGCAGGACACTGTGAGTCACTGAAACACAACATCACACTACTGATGCGGTTCAGTTGGGTTTAATATTATTTACATTCATGATGCTATGTACTTATATATGTCACTTTTATTTTTAATATACAGTTTTGGATAAATACTATAATAATAAATAATATGTATATTTCTATTTCACTTTTACTGTAGATTTTATTACATTCTTTGTCCTTTTTTGTTTTAATAATTTTATCTTTTATCCTTTCTTTTTTAATGTTTGTATATTTTGTCTTACAAATAATAACAATAGCTTACATTAATTAATAAAAATGCTTTCATTCAATAATGTAATTACATTTTTAACTTTACTTATTTCTTTGTTTATTTAATGTATATTATTATATGGAAACACTGATATCAGCCGATGCAAATATGCTCTTCATCCTTATTTAATAAATCTTCATTTTACTCTTTCACCTGCTTTGTATTAATACTATTTTTACAGTAATTGTATTTTATTTTTTACATCTACATTTACATTACCAACTGAATTGAAGTTTATATCAGATGATAGCAACGTTGAGCATCCCAGTGTCACTTCATGTGTATTTTGTTGTTTTCTGTCACAGACGCCTCACCCCCTCAACACAGATCAATCCCACAATCCTCTGCAGCACAGTATGCAGCCGTTACATCACAGCGGCCCCCCCCACGCCTGCAGGCCGCCGCCCGGTCAGCACAGCTCCGCCCCCCGCGGCCACATGCACCCACAAATGCCCTTTAACCCCTCGGCCAACCCGGAGGGTCAGTGTGGAGGTCAGAGCAGCGCAGAGGCCTCCTTAGATGTGAGTTCAGACGGTCTACTTCTACATTTCATTAATATTCATGTGCCAATAACCTGTTTTAATCAGGCAAAAGAGATCCATTAAATAATGTGATCATTAAAAATAACATTGATATAAGCCAACACATAATATATTGCACATCCATAACATATAACTATTCATCAATCAATGTATATTTTATATGTACCTGATTTTGCATAAATACTATGTTTTTTATATATACATTTTTTATTTATACATTTTTTATATTTAAATATAAATGTTTTATATTTATTATAATATTTATTATCTTTATTATTGCTTTTGAATATTTGTATATTCTGCCTACGAATAATAACAATAATAATTAATGTTCATTGTTTTTATAATAATCTAATAACAACAGTTTTGTATAAATACTAATTTTATATTACATTTATATTGTTTGGTTTATTTATTCCATGTTTTTAACAAAAACAAAAAACGTGCATATTTATATATATGTGTGTGTGTGTGTATGTATATATCTAGAGTACTTTGATTGCTATGTGTTTGGTTTGTTGGTAAGTGTAGCTTGTATTTCGTCCTGCAGCTGCTGCCAGATCTGATCAATCCAGACGATCTTCTGTCGTACCTCGATCCTCCAGACCTTCCCAGCAGCACCAACGACGACTTGCTGTCTCTCTTTGAGAATAACTGAGACCCTCCTCTATCAGCTCCTCTGTACTTGACAAACACAAATGCACTTAGCGTCACTTCCTCTTCCTGCAAAGATTTCAAAACCAGCGCGGACAGACGGACGGATGCCGACAGGAACCATCAGAACGACACAAAGCATTTGGATGTTTTTAAAAACGTTGTCAGCAAATGAATGCGAGAAGTGCGGAGCTCTGCAGCTGAGTTCAGTCTTTTTTAGAGTGAATCCTGTCACTGAGTCCTGTGTTTTTCTACTCGCTTTGATTTTGATACTGAGATCCAGACAGACGTCCATCCGCTGTCGTACTGTGTTACTCTTCCACGTCTAATAAGCTGTTTTCCAGCAGCACTTCAGAGACGATTCTCAAACGTCTGATCGAAGCACAGCTCTTATTCTAAATAAATCACGTTGTTTGGAAACGTAAAGAAAAAACGGAAATCAAACTCACAGCGTGCAATTATCCATCTAGTTCACTTCTGTTCATAATGCAGTTCATGTAAATATGTGTGAATACATCTGTTTGTTTTTGTCATCTAGTTTCTTCATGTGTGGAATACACGGGCTGCGTTCAGAATGCAATGCTATACTGAACTATACCGCGCACTACTTTATACATCTGCATTGAAATATATTCACCGCAGCGTTTCGAAGTTTGGGGTCCGTTAATGTTTTTAGCAAAGTTCACGGAGTAAGCCTATTTCTGCCGTACCAGAAAAAAATCGTGCTTTGGTAAATCAGATTTATGAGAAGAAATGGCCAAATTATTAGTACGTCAGAATTATGAGATAAAAGTTGAAATAACAATGACATACTAAGTGGAAATTATGGCAGTCAATATTTTGAGATCAGTCAAAATTATTACATACTTTTATTAGTTAAAACTATAAAATATGTCAATTATGAGTAAAAAATAAGTTATAAGTAAAGATTATAAGTAAAAAATTATGAGATAAAATCAAAATTATGTCATGTTAAAACTATGACATAATACATTTATGAGATAAAAAGGCAAAATGATGACATACTAAATGATAAAATATGCAATTTCCACTCACTACTGACAAAAAAGATTGAATTATGACATAAAAAAAGACAAAAAAACAAACAATATTATAATTTGATCTTTTTTTAATCTCAGAATTTTGTCACTTATGTTTGACTTTTTATCTCATAGTACCGAGTGGAAAATACACTAGATTTCTATATCTGTATATATAATAAATAAATGGTGTGTAATTGTGAGCGCAGCCTGTGTATCACATCCAGACGGAGTGATGCATAAAATGCTAAAATATACACTTCCATTTAAGAAACCAGTAATATGTAAAGCTGTTGGAGGCTCAGTTAAGGATATTTTACTGATATACAGACTTTCATGTTAATATGAGATATATTGTTAATATGTACAAGTAAATATGACAGCCTTATGTGAAATAAATCTATACAGGTTTGTTTATTTGTAGAAAGGGCAGCTGTATGTAAAAGCTCATGGCCATTTTAATTGGTTTTTAATATTATTTTTTTCGCTCTGTTTTGTTTTGGTAAATTATTTTGTATTGTTCTTATACTTTAACGCTTGTTCTGATGATTACATCGCGTGTCAAAACCTTTTTTTTTTTTTTTTAATAGGTGACACAAGTCTTCCCTTTTTTATGAAAGAGACGGATGATTTTAATATCTGATTCTAAATGACTTTTATCTGTGAAATCCTTGAGGCTGCATCACTGCATCTGATGTCCTGTAAACACACAGGAAATGATTGAAGAGAAGTCTTGATGACTGATGAGATCATGGCTGTCGTTGAAGCAGAAATAAAGCATCTGATTGTGATTCTTTGGTCCTCCAGATCTGTGTGTGATCCTCTCATACCAGACCAAACCTCAATAAACTCCATGCCCTTCTGATGTTTATTGTGTTATTAAGCTGAATTATTGATTCCATGAGTTCATAAACTGCTTTCCTTGGATAATCATTTGCTAGCGTTCAGTTCAAAATTCATATTTGCCGTGACTGAAGTCTGTAAAAAAAAAAAACTAAGGTGTTTATGTCTTTGGCTGATGATAGTACCTAAAGCTAGAGTAAATAAATAAATCATGATACTAATTTTTTAAAATTATTATTATTATTTTATTTTATTTTTTTATTAAAAATTCATGCGTCGGAGGGTTTTTTTATTTTAGTGGTCATAAACTTTTAGTTTTTTTATATTTAAATAAATAGCAACATTTTATTAAATGTTTTTACATATTTTAATTAAACTGGATCAATTTGAAGTATTACAAATTTTATTGTACTACAGTTTTTATATTGTAAATATGAATAATTTTATATTCACATGCGTTTTTAAATTTTGTTTATATATTTATTATATTTTCATATTTTACATTGTCCTTGATTACTAAGAGTAATAACGTTAGATTATATAAATATAATGTGTATTTACTGTATCTGAGGGTCTGTTAGATTCTAGTAGTTATAAACATATATATGTTTTATTACATTTCATTTTACGCAATCAAATTAAATATTTTACGCATTTCATTTAAATAATTTTATTGAATTATCAAAAAAATAATTTGTACTTCTTATGTATGTCATAATTTATAGTTTATATATGTTTATGATCTATTTACATTAATTTCCATGGATTTGTTTATTATTTATGAATCAACATGTGACTGACACGCACGCGCGCGCGCGCGCTCTTAAACGCTTCCGTGTGACACTTTAGCTCTTCCTGTGTAACTCGGTTTCTCAGCGGAGTCGGTAACCGGAATCAGCATGTTAATCATCAGTAACAGGGTGAAATTGTGCTCGCTGGCGTTCACCGCGGCGCGCATGTACGCCACCGGAGCTCAAGCCAACAACAACCCGGTGGTGTTCTTCGACATCGCGGCGGATAACGAGCCGCTCGGGAGAGTCACCTTCGAAGTGAGTGCGAGGCAACTTACCAACTCTACTATGAGGAAGGCTCGGCTTATGAATATTAATGACGCACCGCGACGTCCGTCGAGTTAGCTTGTCTGATTGGCTGAAACAACACTAAGACGCTAACGCAGTTAGCGAATCAACGAATACGAGAAGGACTTATGAATATTAATTAGAATCAGTCACTGGACGCTCCACGAAGTTTATAAAGTAACGGCACCTTGAACTAATTAATATTCATAAGCTCAGCCTTCTCCATAGTGGAATATTTACAACCTGTTAATAATAATCCAAAATACTTTACTTTATCATACTTTAACGCGTGACATGTTCCTGTTAATTTTAGATTTTCAAGCAAATGTAGCCGCAAGTATGAATTTCGCAATGTGATTACTGTATATTACATTATTTTTACAGTATTTCTCATTCATTGACCTCTATCTATCTCTCTTCCTGAACTGTAATTTAGCTGAACGCGGATGTTGTGCCCAAAACAGCAGGTAAAGCATAAAGCAAAGGTTTTTTTTCAGTTGTGCTGGAGTATATGTGTGTTTAGAGTGGTTTTGAATGTGTTTTATACAGTAGTGAACATTTGAAGTGGATCAAAACCTTTCTTGTCTTAGGACAGCTTTTTTTTAAATCCACGTCAAGTGCTGACTGCTGTAAGTAAAATTGAAGGAAAAAGCAAGTGTTTTTCCTTTGACAGGTGTCATATGTGTTTTCTAGAGAACTTCAGAGCTCTGTGCACCGGAGAGCATGGCTTCGGATATAAAGGCTCCATCTTCCACCGAGTTATTCCACAGTTCATGTGTCAGGTGACGGCTTGGCTTTAGATTAAAACACATCAATGATGCTGAGTTAGTTCAAATCCAGATTGTTGTTTAAATATGACATTTTAAACAATTACAGCATCTTATGCTACCATATTAATGCCTTTTCCCCCCCTGTTCTACAACATTTGACCGAGCTAAACGGTGACTTAAAATGATGAATCATGAGCAAATGTAACCAGTTGTATTGTGTTTAGTTACTTTAATGATCCATGTGACTGAAGCAGTCTTGTTCATCCTGTCTTTACAGAAGAACCTGCATTAATCCTGCATGACTAATATCACATTTGATGACAAATTGATTCATACTGCAAATTTTAAATGCGTTTTGCATGTGATCATGTGTGATTCAATAAAAAACACGTGTGCTTTGCTTTTATTTACACTACATTGTGTTTCACGTAGGGAGGAGATTTTACAAATCACAACGGAACCGGAGGAAAGTCCATCTACGGTCCGAGGTTTTCAGATGAGAACTTCAGACTCAAACACACGGGACCAGGTAAAACACTCTTTGTTCAGTTTATTCTTTACTCTGTGAGTGTTTTCATGTGTTCTTGATGTGATAAAGGTCAGTAAGTTTGTTCATTGTTTACTTGAGTTCACTGTTCAAAGTCTCTGGATGGCGCTATCAGAGCTGGTCAGAGTTAACTAGTGTCACTCTTAAATAAAACTATTAAAAGTGCTTTTATTAATTGAAAAGGCTCAAATAAACTAAAAAATTAAAAATATAGCAAATAACTAAAAAAGTGAATAGAAATATTTTTAAACAGATAAAAATTACAAAAAAACAAATCAAAATTGCTAAAAACTGAAATAAAAAAGAACCTGAAAAATATAAAAATAAAAGCTAGTTACATAAAATATTAAAACTAAAACTGAAATAAGAATAAAGCTAAATGTAAATGTCTTTAAAAATGATGAGCAAAAAAATTACTAAAATTTAAACTGAAATAAAAATAAATCTAAATGTCTTTAAAAATGATGAGCAAAAAAATTACTAAAATTTTAAACTGAAATTAAAATAAAGCTAAATGCTAAATATGTATTTTTTAAATTTGCTAATAAAAATAACATACATATTATATACATAATAAATAAATAAATACATAACATAATTAACTTATTTTATTATTATTATTTATTAAAGCATTATTTTATAAATTTACTTTTATAGATTTGTTTTAGATTTATTATAATAAAATACTTTTTTAATACTACTATAATCTTTTTGTTGTGGTGTAAATATTGTATAATATATCTGATAATATGTGTGTGTTTATATATGGAATAATGTATGTCTATATGAAAATACGCATTTAAATCTGCATCAGCCATTTGAACAAAGTTGAGAACTTGTCATGACCCGTTTAGTTCCTTCTAATGTTGTCTTTGTGTGTTCAGGTATCCTGTCCATGGCTAACGCCGGTCCAAACACCAACGGATCGCAGTTCTTCATATGCACAGTCAAAACAGAGTGGTGTGTAAATCTTCTTCTTGTGCTGTGAATAAGGATGAGCGAGTGTGATGATGAGCGTGTGTGTGTTTTCTTCAGGCTGGACGGGCGGCACGTGGTGTTTGGCAGCGTTAAAGATGGGTTGGACGTGGTGAGGAAGGTGGAGGCTCTTGGCTCTCGCTCGGGAAGAACCGCCAAGAGAATCAGCATCAGCGACTGCGGAGAGCTCAAATAGAGTCACTTCTCGAGTCATTTCAAGCATTTCTACTGTCCTGCTGCTCCATAATGTGAAAATGAGACGCTTCCGGGTTAAAGGAAGAGTCTTACTCGCTCTCTTGTCTCTGAAAAACCGTGCGATGTTCGAAATGTCCATGCAACACAAACACAACATAAAAGCACTTGTACATTACATTAAGTCTTCAAAAGCCATACAGTTTTAAAATTGCAGTCACTATTAAATGTTTTGGTGCAGAAAAACAATATTCTTTTGTCTTCCAAGGAAATAAACACAATCTATGGGTTTAAAATGATGGTAAATATTGTCATAATGATCATTTTTACAAGCAATATCCCTATACAGTAACATCAACTGTGAATAAATGTCATTTTTAACATCATTCTCAGGTAATAACTGCGTTTCATCTGGACTGAGAACGTCACATGTCTGACCAGAACTCTTGTTCTCATGCATGAGTTATGAATTACGGCCAGTGTTCATCATTTGAGTTTGATTAATAAAGCCGAGAGCAATAAGACGTGATGTTTCAGTGCTTTATTTGCATTTACAGAGCGTATAAGGCACATTTCTGGTTCACATGTTATTAATGGAACGATTTCTTTATAATATTTCACAGTAACTCATATCCACTCCCTGCTTTAATAAGAAGATCTTGAGCCATATAGATGAACAGAATCTGTGTCACGCTTGAAGCCGCTTCACATCTGACCATTAGAAATGATACGTGCACAAAACACACAGGCAGAGTCATCAAGAGATCTTTAAAAACACCCCAAAATAATGCAGGGGGTCTTCATTTTCGACATTTGATTGTATTATCCATTCAGACCAGGCAGCGTTTTCTGCATCAAAAACACAGGTACAGACGCACATCACGCTGTATAATTAACTTACAGTATTAGTACTGGATCTCTATTATTGTTCATATGTTTTACACAAACAGGCACTTGAGGGATGTGTCATAAAATCAGACAGTATGTAGAAAACAAAGAGTTATAACAGCATCCTGTTGTGTCAGAATCATTTGAAAAGCTTTTGAGCAGCTACACGACAGACCATGTAGAGCTTATACAGCATCAAACCGAGAAGATTTCACAGACACTGATGCGTTTGACACGCAGAAGGCTGATCGGGTCATTCCTGTTCCCATGAGCGTCACATACGCTGGAAAACCACGGTTTAGAAACGCAAACCAGAAGAGTTTTTCGCTTGAGTTTGTTTTATCTTCTTCTTATCGAAATGTTTTAATGACAGCAACATTACTTTAATTCATTGTCAATTTATAGTTCCCTAATATCACTTTCCGTCCTGTTCGTAAAAACCACTGTTTCCACCCCACAGGAAGTGACATCATTTTGGAGGGAACTGAGCAGTGAGTGTTTGATTCTGTGATGTTCACAAACTCAGAGAGTATCTTTTGATCTCATTATTGTGTGAACATCCAGTATTTATTCTGAAGAACAGGAATGAGCCGCTGACGCCCTGCCTGGAATTGATTGCCCTGAAATGTCTTATTAACTGCTTCGGAAGAATATTTCACATCATGTGAATTCACAGCAACTAACCTGATATCAAACATCCAGGTACTTGCACCATTACACAAACCTATATCAGCTGAGAGGGTCAATTTAAATGAATTTTTAATATCAATATTTTATATTTTTGTACTGCTGTCAAACAATTTATTGCATTTAATCACATCCAAAATAATTGTCTAAATAATATATGTGTGTATACTGTGTATATATATAAATACAAACACATGCAGGTACATATTTGAGAAAAATATGTTATGTGTATATACTAAATATTTATATATACGCATGTAAATATTTTTAAAATTTATATTGCATGTTTCTGTATTTATATATATATATATATATATATATATATATAAAATATATATATATTATGTTTTAAAAATTAAAAATATTTTATTTTGTATGTGATTGATTGTTTGACAGCACCAGTTTAAAGGTTTAAACTGCAGCAGTGAGTCGTGGCCTAATGTTGATTTCCACAGTTATTGTTATGAAGTTATTGTTTTAATCATACGTGTCTCATGTGAGCATGAGTTTTAATTATGCTGCGCTGTTTATGTTAGCAGCCACACATGTATTACTCTGCGATAATCATATTCACCCGGAGTACAGTCGGTACAGCTTGGCATGACGGGCGTGTTCAGGGGTCAGAGGTCACTGAACGCGACGGCAGTAATATCCCAGCACCTTACACTTCTCACACAGATGCTGAGGATGTTCTTTGCTCTGGTCCGATACGTCCAGACCGTCGGGTTTCTCCAGAGGACGCTGACAATCACAGCAAAGAGTTCAGGTCAAGAAATAGCCGTGAAGTACAGAAGAACATGTGGTGAACATTAAAGGAAAGAGAGAGGTCAGAAGCATCGAAGAGAGCTTCATCGAGTGATTTCCACCAGGCTCAGAACTTCATAACCTGCCTAACATACAGTAAAGCAGCTTTATCTTGAGTCTGGTTCTCCTCCTGGAGATAATAACTAACACATGATCTCCAGCTTTAACTGTTTTCTATACATTCTACAGATGCTTTAATAAAGCGAGCAGAAATGTACCAAACATTCACTCAGAGGCCCTTCAGGGTCCCGATGCACTTGGGTTTATATAGATGAGGCTTACTGTAAACATATCTAAAGCAAGAAACTACTTAAGAAGGAAAGCAATCGGTTTTTTTTTCTTGTTTTGAGCAGGAACTTTTTGTTAAATTTAAACTTTAAATAATTTGGCAATGGGGTAAACTTTGAAATTAAATGAACACTGAAATAAAAAATAAAAATGCATTTATTTTATTTCAGCTAGTTGTCAAGGAAACACTGATCATTTTTTAGTTAATGCAGTAAAATAAATTAACAAATTAATAAATAATAATAGAAAAATAAATCTAAACAAATAAGAATCTAAACAAATTCTAAAACAATTAAACAAAAACTAAAGACACATTAAAATAAGAAGAACAAAATCAACAAAAATACTAAGACTTGAAAAAATTAAAGTCAAAACAAAAAATAAAATAGAAATAAATAGTTTTTTATAATTCACTATTACTAAATAAAAATAATGTATAAGAATAAACAAAAAAAGAAAAAGATCTAAAACTAATAAATACAAAACTATTGACATAAAAAAGATTGGAAATAATAAGACATTAAATAAAATTGAAGTAAAAACAAAAAATAAATAGAAATAAATAGTTTTTATAGTTCACTATTACTAAACATTTTGCTTTAAAAACATCTTGTAAAAAAAATAAAGTTAAAATAAAGTACAGACCTTAACTAAAATTAAAGTAAAAACAAAAAATAGAAATAAAGTTTTTTTTATAGTTCCCTATTACTAAACATTTTGTTTTAAAAAAACATAAAATGTTTTAAAAAAAATTAAACTGATAAAAAAACTTTATATAAACAAAATAAAAGCAATACTAATTGAAACTATTTACAAAAACTCTAAGACTAAGGCTGTTCAGATACTGTATAACGTCTGTTCACCTGTTTGTGAGGATAGACGTTGATGTGGCATTTGATGCACTCCTGACCCATGTTCGCCCACGAGTTTCCGCTCATCCACTTCCTCTTGCATTTAGGACACTTGTACTCACCGAAACACCTCTTCTTCCCCTGATACGGAGTCAGACCCTCACCTTTAGGACGAGCCTGCTCACAAAAACAGTTAGATCAGCAGTAGACCACAATCATGCAAACACATGAGAAAAACAGACAACGCTGACCGTCAGCAAGATCTATTCTTTTTTTTATAGTTCAATTCAGTAAATATGCATTAAATTGATCACATAAATAAATTACATTTATTTCACTATAGAATGTTTGACAATATCTTGTCAGAAGCGTGATGTTTTCTGTGTTTGTCGGTGTGAATGTTACATTGTTACAGTGTGACTGTAATGCTGTGGTGTGGCCTCAGGAGGCGCTGCAGGGGAGATCAGAGCAAGCTGTCTTCTCTCTTTCTGAGGAAGTGTAAGCTGGAGTGTTTAGTCAGGATGAGTGTGTCTGCGATTGGCTCAGAATCACTGACAACTATCAAATCATTCATGATGCTTTTCTAATGCTTGTAAAGAGCTCTCGGTGTCGGTATGATTATGATTATTGGCTTTGCTCTTCTTTAATCAGACACATCTGATCCTGTCATGTCTTTACTGAGCCTTCTCTTCATTCACCTTCAGACAGTCGGTTTGATTGTGAATGAATGATTGTGAAATTGAATATATATGAAAGCAACGCAGTGCATTTTGTCAGATTTTACAATTTCTATTTAACTTTAGTTAAAGTTTTTGTATTTTTTGTAATTTTTAATACCTAGCATTTTATTTTTATTTAGTTTATTTATGGGTTTTATTTTTCATTTATTTTAGTGCTTCATCTTTGAAATGCATCCTTGGCTAGATTAAATATAAAATTAAATTTGATATATATCTTTTTTTATTTTTATTTTTTTTATTTTAAATGGTTCTTTTGGTTAACAAAAATGTAACCGTCTGACCAAAAACTGCACAATAAACCTTTAAAAAATGAACCCTATCAAACTCAAACACATAAACCCATAATACACACACAACACAATCACCATGTGAAGTTTAGACCTAGCTTCCACTGTCCTTTTTGTTAGTCTGAAGAGTCTTTAAATTCCTCAAACTCCAGGCAAAAATGTGCTTTTGCAGCACAACACAAAGCCAGCCAAAGACTAAAGAATCCTTACAATTAAGCGTACAACCAAGCATTAGCATGCTACCTACAAACAAACCAATCCAATAAATACAGCAGGATTCATCGAAGAACCACTTATTTCAAATGTCTTTACTGTCACTTTTGATCAATTTAATATGTCCTCGCTGAATGAAAGTGTACATTTCTTTCTGTTTCTTTGATATTGTATGTTGATTTGTAGGATGTCCGGCTGAACTGTGATGAAAGCGCTGCTGGAGGAGGTGGTCTGTAATCACAGCCAGAATCGGAGCGTTTCTGACCACCAACAATCTCTGAAATGTGAGTGAACGAAAGGAAGATGTTGATAGCCACATGAAAGATGACTGCTTCCTCACGCCTCAAAACACCCCTGATTCATACTCGCCCTGATCTACCACAAATTCAACACTATTACTGTACTGAACATTTCTACTTGTGTTTGTACAAGATAAAGCCATGCGACACATAGAGGAAACGACAAGATAATGCTCCTTTTCAAGTCAACTATTCTTACAATTATGATAATAATAATATATATAAAGGCCAAAAATCATTTTTTCATAATGTGACATAAACAAAAGATTCTGAATTGCAAGATATAAACCCAAAATTCAGAAGAAATTAGAACGGCCCAGTATGAACAGAACTGCAAGAAAAAGATCAAAATAGAAAATATAAACCTAGAATTCTGAGAAATATAGAACTGAAAAATATAGGCAAGCTATAAACACAAAATTGCAGTGTTACTGAAGACTTTTGGTAAGACAGCAGTTGAGAGAATAGCTTTTTTACAGACCATGGTCTCTCAGAGTTTATTCTGTGTGTCCCTCAGGGCCACTGAGGGGCCCCGCTCTATATGATGAATGCTTTGGAGGAGCCGTCATCGTCATCTTCATGGAGTCCAGCTGCAGGAGTTTGGCCGAGACACGACCACGAATATTAGCAGCTGGAAATGTGAGTCACACACACACACACACACACCCCCCCTTCAGAGAGCCGGAGCCTGTTTTCATTCACTGAACTCAGATTAAAGTTTACAGCGTGTTGTGATGTGTTGAATCATAACAGAAGATCACCAAACATTCACTGAGAGTGCAAGCGCCTGATTCTTCACTGATTGTTTCAGGATTTTACAACACCTGTCAGATTTTAGTATCAATGAGATATACTTTTATATCAATAAATATTTATATAAATTTAATATATTTATATAAATATTTTATTAAAAAATATATATTTTTTTACATTTTGCATATAGTTTTTAATATGATTTTTTATTATTTATTAACATTATTATTTCACATACTTATATTTATATTTGTTTATATTGTTAATTATCACATTCTTTTTATGAGAAATAAGAAATTATGCAACTAGGTAAAAATAAAATATATAAATGCGTAATATTTCATTTTTAATGCATTTTATGGTTTTAATTGTAATTTTAGCTGACAATAATAATCCTTCATAAAGTTTATATCACATGACCTGTGCATGTATCTGTCTAATTTGTTGATTTTCTGACCTTTGACATCCACAACAAAAAAAATGAATCCAACAAACTCAACTTCATCTGATCCCAAGCCTTTTTCTCTGTGGCACACAAAACATGTGTTATTTTGAGGAAAACAACATTTGCCTTTGTATGGATAAAAACACTGATGTTTGAATGAAATGCACACAACATGAGAATGAGGGAAAGACAGAACCTGTCCCTTTTGGATAGCTTCTGGTACAGTTTTTTTGATGTGATGGCTACATTAGTGTAATTTACATAACATTTAACCTAAAAACAAACGTTCACACACACATTTTGTACAGATGCACACGCTGCACAATGCCTTCCTGCTGGAGGAAGCACAGCAGCCTATCAGAGCTGAAGACAAACAGCACTCACTCTTTCCACTATCCACACACTCACACACACACACATACACACACACACAGCGATCCTTTCCTCTTTCTTATAGATATATATGTTCATACACAGAGTCTGGGGTCAGCAAGATGTTTTAATGGTGTCTCACCAACACTGTAAAAAATTATAATAATTGTTTAAATTTAAAATAATTTGTTACTTTGCTGACTTTATAATTTTAAGTTATTAACTGTTGAGTGACAACTTGGATATTTGAGTTGACTAAATCTAAAAAAAGTCAGCAGTGCAACAAATTATTTTCAGATTTTACATTGAACGCTATAAGAGCTAAATTATAAAATATAATTACAATTTCTATGTCAATATCAATAACTGTCATTTATTTCTGTGACGCGCAGCTGAATTTTCAGCATCATTACTCCAGAAATCATAATAATATGCTGACTTCGTCATTTATTTCTCAGGATTCACAGATGAATCAAATTAATGCATCCTTGCTGAACAAAAGTTTTAATTTCTTTCATATAAATCTTACAATGGGCAATTGTTTTATATATTTTAAAGCAGCTACAGTATAATGATGAAACAGACCGGTTGCAATTCAGTACAGCTACATTGCAATGATTGCTGGTTAGTTTCAGTAGACTGAAATATTTTCATTGTTAGGATCATTAATGCAGCTTTGCACTGTAATATTTAGCTCAGAGGTTCTCAGTCTCTCACACAAGGCTCCTCGGCCTCATTGTCCCAGAATTCCACAGCGTTTCTCTCCTCCATCTGGAGCCCATCAGAGCGAACAATGCTCTCGTGAGATCCAGAGGAGAACATGTGCACAATTATTCCTCCCTAACAGACACAAATATCTCCGCTCGGCTCTGTTTTAATTGGCAGCGGCGCAGGAGAGACGTCCGTGTATAGAACAGAACAGTAGAAGCAATCTGTCATTGTTTTCATTTGTTTAATCCGTCATTAGTTGTGTAGCATACTCATTTTAAATGGTAAAATCATTGTAGTTTATGGCGGTGATAAAGAAATAATTGCACAAACCACTCAGCAGATGATCATGTATGTTTTGCATGAACAAACACTTGTTTTCTTCAATTTTTAAAATATATATGTTTATGTAAGTAGGTGTATCACATACAGCACGAGCTTAACAGGTCCCATAATGCATCTTAAACGTGCACTCTGGGAGGGGCTCCTGGTGGAAATCTGACACAGTGTCTGTAATTCAGAGCCATATGTTTAAGTGTCAGTTTAAGATTTCCCAACAGCCCTTTTCAAACCCCATCAAATACAGTTCACGCCTCTCATTAAACACACAGAGGAGCAAGAACATGCTGTTTTAGACTTCTACACTAACAAGGCTAGCGATTCAGAGAAAGTACACTTGCTGTAAGGATGCATTAAACTGATCAAATGTGCCAGACATTTATAACAATAGAAAAGATTTCTATTTAAAAAAAATGCTGTTGTTTTGACCTTTCTGTTCATCACATAATTCTTAAGAATTCAATGTATCTGTTTCCTTCCATGATTTCAGAAATGTTTCTTGAGCAGTAAATCAGCATATTAGAGGATTTCTGAAGTATTCAGCTGCACATCACAGAAATAATTGACACTTTAACAGGCATTCACTAAGAAAACAGTTGTTTTACAATATAATAACCTTTCACATTATTACTGTTTTTATTGTATTTTTGATATAAAATTTTCAAATAAATGCAGCCTCTGTGAGTCTTTAAATTAAAAAAACGCACCAACCACAAACTTACCTTTACTCTAACCTTTTAAAAGAAATCTTTTTTCACCTTAGATGTTGATACCTCAATAAAAAATTATATTACACTCCATTACATTTCAAGGAGAAATATTAATTTTCCTCCATCCAAAGAAGTTTAAAGTGAATTTATATTTATTTTGTCTTTTAATAACACTTTTTAAACCTTTAGTATGTCCAACATCTGCTCTACATGCAATAAATGAAATCTACACACCTCACTGATGGCAGTGAACCAAGCTCACAAAGAACGCCAAAGTGTGAGTGCATGCATTAGATACAGTATGGAGTTATATCTTACGCTCTTAAACCTTGCTGTTTTTATAGTTGCACTGCAGCGGTCATACCATGACATTATATTACATCTTTTCAAAAAGGCACAAGTTGTATGGACTTCTGTTATGATATTTTTATGATGTTGGACGTCTGACAGTATTTGTAGTACAGTAAGGTCTCTGTCAAACACCCACTCGTGTCATTCCTGTCCGTCCCACAGCCTGACAGATTTACATTCTCTGTGTTCTGGCTTCAATTCAGATCTCTGTGGGGTTTCCTGCTTTACATTACCAGAGTGGTTTAACAGAATAAGACACTGAGACAATCTGTTAAAGAAACAGTTCACCCAAAAATGAAAATGTGCTGAAAATGTCCCCATCCTAAGGCCATCCAAGATTGGCATGAGTTTGTTTCTTCATCAGATTTGGAGGATGACCTGGGGATGACCTGAGTTAGCACATGATCAGTTTTGGGTGCACTATCCCTTTAACACTCTCACATTATTAACACTAAAACTCTATGGTGCTACGGAGATTTGATTTGCTAGTATGTTGTGATGTGGTTGCTAGGTGGTTGCTTGCTAGCTCAAGTCAACAGAACCCACTTAAAAGTCTCTTATATTCTGGTCTAGATTTGGTTACACCCAAGTAGTTTAATAGCTGCTCAGATGCTTTAATGAGATCGGTTAAACTTCATGCTTCAGACTGCCAGAAACATACTTCACACACGTAAACAAATACAGATGCATTTCCCATCAAACCCCCTCGACATGCATTCCTGCACTGTATAGTACTCGAGGCTCGATTTAATGTCTGTGCCTACACAAAGCATGCTAAAACATTCAATCTGCTGCTTGACTTTTGAAAGTGTTATGAACTGCGTTTTGTGTTATAACCGAGCTGGTGTAGCTAGACGTTCTTGTACTTGTGTGCATGCTTCTAATTGAATTTTGAGGATCGGTTGCACGACTACCTGCAGAAACAACAGATGTCTTCAGCACTTCACAGACTTCTTCAGGTCTATTTGACCACTTTGGGGAAAAAAGATACCGGTTTATCGGGTTACTGCTAAAATATAACCTACAGCAGAGAAGGTCACCGGAGAGTTTACGTGACTCATTCCTTTAATGAGGAGCAGATTTGTGTCAGTTTTATATTCAGGGTCCAAAATGAACTCTTGCCAAGTAAAATTGGCGAGTAAACAAAAAGTTACTCACCAGTTAAGCGCTTACATGATGATTTGAACCTAGTTTAGTTGATTGCACTGCATTGCAAAGCAAATCAATAAAGCATGTTTAAATATTAAAGCAGGCAAAGCACTGTGCAAAACTGCATAAGGAGTTGGCTTGTGTTCTTCGGCCAGACGTGTCCAGCTGTGATGCAGTGTTGGGTTTCAGTGAGACGGACGCTGACAGGTGGGCAGGCAAAACAAATACAACTAAACGTCTGACGAGTTCCCACCTTCTCCTACAACAGAGATGTGTGAGGTGAACACACCGACATAAATGTCATCAGATCTCATCTGAACACAGATGGTGGAAGATCAGAGCTGCAGGTCTGACGACTCTATAATAGTGACTCTGTATTGATATGAATAATGTATATATAGCATATAAAACCAGAGCAGATGTGCCATTCTGTTTAGTTACTGTACATCAATACGATTTGTGTTGTTCTGCTGCATCAGCTGCTGACTTAGTAACACAGAGATCATCTGAACAACATATGAAGTGACTAACTAGAGAATTTTTACATTTTATTGCACTTAAGGAAAACCTGACATCTGTGGTACTTAAAATGAAGGTGTGTGTTTTTTCTGTGTGGTTGCTAGGGTGTTGCTACGGCATGCTGGGTGGTTGTTAAATGTTGCTTTGCAGATGACAGGGTGGTTGTTAGGGTATTCTGAGAGGTTGCTAGGGTGTTGCTATGTAGCTGATATTGTGTTCTGGGTTCTTGTTAGAGTGTTGCTATGCTGTTACAAGAATGGTTGCCGGGGTGTTGCTATGCAGTTTTCATGGTGTTGTGTTGCTGGGTGGTTGTTAGGGTGTTCTTATGCGGTGCTAGGCAGTTCTGGGTGGTTGCTAGGATATTCCAAGGGTTTGCTAGGGTGCAGTTCATTTTGTTTTCTGGGTAGTTGCTAGGGTGTTTCTATGCAGTTGCTAGGGTGTTCTATGTGTTCCGATGCAGTTGTTATGGTGTTCTGAGTGGTTGTTAGAGTGTTGCTATGCTGTTACAAAAATGGTTGCCAGGGTGTTGCTATGCAGTTTTCATGGTCTTCTGGGTGGTTGTTAGGGTGTTCTTATACAGTGCTAGGCAGTTATGGGTGGTTGCTAGGATATTCCAAGGGTTTGCTAGGGTGCAGCTCATTTTGTGTCCTGGGTGGTTGCTAGGGTGTTTCTATGCAGTTGCTAGGGTGTTCTGATGCAGTTGTTATGGTGTTCTGAGTGGTTGTTAGAGTGTTGCTATGCTGTTACAAGAATGGTTGCCAGGGTGTTGCTATGCAGTTTTCATGGTGTTCTGGGTGGTTGTTAGGGTGTTCTTATGCGTTGCTAGGCAGTTCTGGGTGGTTGCTAGGATATTCCAAGGGTTTGCTAGGATGTAGTTCATTTTGTGTTCTGGGTGGTTGCTAGGGTGTTTCTATGCAGTTGCTAGGGTGTTCTATGTGTTCCGATGCAGTTGTTAGAGTGTTCTGAGTGGTTGTTAGAGTGTTGCTATGCTGTTACAAGAATGGTTGCTAGGTTGTTGCTATGCAGTTTTCATGGTGTTCTGGGTGGTTGTTAGGGTGTTCTTATACGGTGCTAGGCAGTTGTGGGTGGTTGCTAGGATATTCCAAGGGTTTGCTATGGTAGAGTTCATTTTGTGTTCTGGGTGGTTGCTAGGGTGTTGCTATGGAGTTGCTAGGGTGTTCTATGTGCTGCGATCCCGTTGTTATGGTGTTCTGAGTGGTTGCTATGGTGTTGCAATGCAGCTACCAGAGTGGATGCTATTGAGTTTCTAGACTGTTCTGGGTGGTTGCTAGGGTGTTGCTAGGTGGTTGCTAGGAGTTCTGGATGAAGTGTTGCAGACGAGCACAAAGAAATAGCTAAACTTTGTGCAGAATATGTGGTTCTACTAATTTTCCTTTCTTAATCCAAACTCTTAATACCTTTTATAACAATATACTTAATGTCTTTAATCTCTCAAACTTCTGAAGTTCTTTCTGTATGTTTTGAAATTAAAGTGACAAGTGTGTTTTAAGATTTTCTTGTGGAGGGCAAAGATCTAAATCACATCATCTTTCTATAAAAGGTTTCCCCCTCCATTACTGGAGCTGACACGCGGCAGACTGGTTTGTGTTTGGCTGGATTTGGTGTCAAGGGGCTTTTTCTCATCTCTGACAGCTAATGATGTCATGAAAGGCAAGAAACTGGATCATCTTTCATAAACCCGAGAGCTTCATCTGGCATTCATTACGGCTCCACATATGGGTGGGGTGCTGGTTGCGATGAATATTGCAATGCAGGTCAGTTACAGTAAAAGACTGTCAGAGAATCACACCAGGTGCATTGGTCCATTGCCAAGGCGTTTATATACATTTCCTAGGGTGTTGCTAAGGTTTGCTGGTTACTAGGTTGCTCTGGGTGGTTGCTAGGATGTTGCTAGGGCGTTCTGGATGGTTGCTAGGTGGTTGCTATGCGATTGCTAAAATATTCAGGGTGGTTGCTAAGGTGTAAATATGCATTTCTTAGGTTGTTTTGTGTTGTTTCTAGGCAGTTGTTAGAGTATTGTAGGTTGTTGCTAGTTGTTTGCTATGTCGTTGCTAGGTTCTGGATGGTTGCTACGTATTTGTGAGGTTGTTCTGGATGGTTGCCAAGGTGTTGCTAGGATGCAATAACTAGATTACATTTTAAAAAAGTAATCTGTAAACTCCACAAAAAAGTCTCATTGTTACATTTTTAATAATAACCGTCTAATAAAAGAAAATGCATTATGATTGACAGGCAGTGAGTGTTTACCTGCGGACAGTCTTTGATGTAGTGGCCTTTATTGAAGCACAGGTGGCACAGGTAGTTGGGTGGAGGTTTCTTGCAGGGCTTTCTGGGTTCAGAGGTCAACGAGAGTTCAGAGAAACTGTCCGTCAGTAAACTCAGACCCTCAACGATGTTGTTTAATGAGCCGTAGGGAGACGAGTCCTTATATAAGTGGCTACACAGAGTCTGTAAAGAGAAAAATCACATTAAACTTTTTAAAGCTTAACTTTAAAATACATTACCTTATGTAAAATCTATATGAAATATAATATATGGTTACAACGTCATGGATTTGATTTCAGGGAATGCATGAAATGATAAAATGTAAAGTATACCTTAAATCAGTTTTATTTTAGTATTATTTAATATTATAGATTTTGTTATTATTCTGAATGAGACTTTAAAGATTTGTTTAAGAATATAAGTATTGCAATTTATAAATTGTAGATGAAATATAATATGCTTTCACACAATTATGGGTTCAATTCTCAAAAACAGGATATCTTCATGGTTTTATTTTTTAATATTTCCCATTTTTTAATTTCTCAAGTTTTTACTAAGTGTTTTTTTCCAAAACGTTTTATTATCCTGTAAAGTCAAAGCTTTGCTGGTTTAGATGGAAAAATAAGATCATTGAACATAAGCATAAAACTCACTGTGAGTAACAGTAAAAAGGTTTTATGCTGACAGTTGTTTGTTGACAATAAAAATCTGTCACAAAAATCTACCTTTAAACTGACAGTAATTCTATCTGTTTCTGTTTTCGATTGTTTATAATTGTTTTCTGTGGTCTATTTTCCTTTCTGCAGATGATCTGTGTGGGAGAGAATGTTCCGTTTTCCTCAGGAAGACAGACTTTGCCACATGATTCTCCAAACCTTTTTCCTCATTCTCTCTCATGAGATTGTCCTATCAGGAATGAAATATTAGCCACCTGCTTATATATTGAGCAGTATATACAGTACTGCATGCTAAAAACGACATGTTAATAGCATGCAATATACAATGACAAGCATTTAAAAGCATATGTGCATTATGTAAAAGTAGTATGCAACATGATGTGCATGTGTAACTCTCACAAGCATCATGGCTATGCTTTCATTATATATCATATCTCAGTAAATTATTTTACTGAAACTTGATTTTTAATTTTTTTTTTTAATGCACATTTAACAAAAACACTGAACTTGGAAGTTTTTGCACATTTCTTATGTGGAGCCAAACCACAACAGCTTCAAATCTCTTCAGCAAAAACTCTGGCTTTCATTCAGTCATTCCCATTCAGTCTATTCCTAAACATGCAACAATACATGCAACAAACTTTGTTAAATTGTGGTTGAACGATCTGCCTTTTTAATGCTGCAGTCTAAAATGTTACTATTATGGTACGTTTTTGTTTCTGTGCATTTAAGGACTGTGCATTATTATCATGAGCCCAAATTATAGTAAGCTAGTCATTTGTAGAGTAATTTAGCTGAACGGCTTAGTAAAAAGCAGATTAACAGTTCAAGTTGACCTAAGTTACAGTTTCTCTGGTAGAGGGTCAGTTCAGACCAAGCCAGAGAAAAGAGTCAAACCAAGCTGAACCCGACTGAAACCAGTCATTCTCTACACAAATACACATGATGGAGCTCTATAGCAACAAAGTGTGCTTGTTAACCCAGAACTCCTGCTGTTTGTCACTGACAGCCAGAAGATGAACTGAAGAAAGTGTTTGAGGGAAGCCAGTGTGAATGTGGATGACACCAGAAGTTGCATGCATGTTTTACAAATGCATCCAGTTCTGCAAGACTAGGATATGTTCCTTTGACTATAGCAAGACCATATGTATCTGTCTGAACATGTGGCTTTTATAGAAACATCATGGCACTGTACCAGAACACACACACACAGATCACACTCACACACACAGAGAGAGAGAGAGAGAGAGAGAGAGAGAGAGAGAGAGAGAGAGAGAGAATAATAACATCTATCTATCTATCCTTTTTATTTATTTAGATTTAATTTGTATATTTGTAAAGTATATTTTCTGGCTCATTTACACTATAAATTAAACAATATTAGGAAAAAAATCTACCTTTAAAAAATACATTCAAGTTAGCACTACAACGGATTAATATGTACAAGACATACACACAGATGACCACAGTATGCAAACTCAATTTTTTACAGTATATTATCAATAAACAAATAAATAATTGACTTTTACAATACACTGACGTTTACAAATAACTGAGAAGTTTACACCTGACCCTAGATACGTTCACCTGAAGTCCTGTCTATAGATAGATAGATAGATAGAGCATCAGTTATGCTGGAGTGACGTCATCACCTCCGCGCGCTCGTGGAAGAAGCTGCTGATGATGCTGGAGCTGAGGTGCGAGTCCAGGTCCTGCTTCGGTTTGCTGCTGTAGTTCCCATCAGGCTCCGCGTTTCTCTCAGACTCCTGCAGCGACAGATAAACCCAGTTCAGAAGTTGCGCGGGCTGATAAACCGCGTCCAAACTCATCTTCCTTATGGAGCGGTCCAGTTTGGAATAGAAAGGTGGTGTTTGTCGATGTGTGCCAGCAGGCTCTGGCACTGGTGTCGGCTCATACTGAACCCATTGTTGCTCAAAGACGAGACGGGACAGCTCGTGCGGCTCTGAGGAGGAAAGTTAAACCGCATATCATTCACCGCACTTTACCAATCCCGCTGTGCTCATGGGCTGCCTGATGTATATTCATAAGCTGGGGCACCGCCATTGGAAGGTTACCAAGAAACGTCATCATGATCTAATTAATATTCAAAAAACACGCACGACGATTCTGATGCGTGCCAGCACTAATTAATATTCATGAGCTGAGACTCTTTTTGCATTTATCATAAACAAAAAACCTTAATTCGTGATTTATGAAAAAATGAACAATTTTGTAACTATTTATCTTTTGCAGGTTACTTGTTTTATTTTTGTTTAAAGACATAAATAACATATTTATAATAACATTTTAACACAAATTATACATACACACACACACATAAAATGAACAAGGGGTGTTTCTCTGTTTTTGCACTCATTAAAACCTATCACAATAAAGTTCTCCAAAAGCTATATATATATATATATATACTATGCTATAATACACCCAGATGTCTTAACTGTAGGCTACTGTGGTAAACATGCTTTTATGTTTGTAATAATCATAATATATTGCTTTGCATTACATTAATATATTGTATATTAGACACAAATTGACTACTTTTTATTAGTGTACAACTGCAACCCTAAATTTTTGATAACTGCTGCTAAATTCTGAAGGTTAAAACATTAGTTTCAAAGTTTAATACTTTACCTTTTGAATCCCAGTGTGTTTTACTGATGTGTCAGACTTGTGATAAAATCAGTTCAAATCAAAATCTAGCCCAGACTCCGTGTGATCAGTTGCAGATTCTGCCCTCTGGTGTTCGTTTTAATCTATTGCAGGCTCTTTACAGTGAACTAGCTTAATTTTGAAACGTGACACTCCTTTTGTCTGTGATTGTGTAGGTGTGTCTTTTAGGTTTTTTTTTTTTTTTCGCTTTCCCTAAACAGCTTGTTTCATATTTACATTATATATGAACATAAATTTTATTTCTCTCTGTAAGAGTTAAGAGTTCAAAATGAGAACTGTGATTAATTATGGTTTGTGTGATGTTTGGTAAAGCTCAGGGCAAGCCTGGGAAATTCTTAGAAATGGTGTTTCCCTCCCTTATCTGGAAGTGGATGATGTGCAGCTCTCAGGACGCACCCGACGTAAAGGTGACCAGTTTTTCCACTGCTGTTAACACACACAAGCCAAACCCAACTCTTTTATATTTCTTTCCATGTTTATGTGAATGAGTGAGAGGCCTGGACAGACGTTGGTGGAAGAGAAGAGGAGCGTCGTTTTCATGCAAATGGTTTGTTTGCTTATGTTGGACAGCCGCCACCTTCCTTTCACATTCAATGTCATGGTCAGTATTAGTCACGTGAGGAGGATTTTCTCTGTTGTTTTATATGTTACAGATCTGCCACACAAACCAGTTTTTGCACTCATTAAGACCACATGTTGTAAAGTTCTCCATGACGTATACAAAATATTAGCTTATAATATGTTCAGATGTCTGGCATCCTTACAAAAACTAGCATTCGGCATTTTTTTCCAAGACTGAAAGAGCTGTCACTATTTAAAAAGCTGATACAAGGTTATAACCCAGCAAAGTTATGAACAAATATTATAGCATTAACGTTAATAGAACGCTTGTTTACAATATTTTCAAAAAGTGAGCTCTGAAACATAATTTATATACCAATCATGGAACTTTTTTCCTACACTTTTTTGTTAGTTAGAAGTTTGCCTAATGTTACATGATCTAGAATGAAACATCCAAAAAGTAACGTTCCTGTAAAGCTTAAATTATAAAATGTTACCTTAACGTCTGTATAACAATTAAAAAATGCTACATACTAGCAACTTGATTACTGATTAGTAAATAAAACAAAAAAATAAGTAAATAAATAAGTTAAATACAAATACATTAAGAAACAATGTTTTACAACCCACAATAGCCTAGAATCTTTCAAACAAAACTAATGACTGACGATCCTGCAGGACAGGGATGTGTTTTGTTTTCCCTTGTTAGATTGAAGACTGGATCGGGTCACACCCACCGTGACACACAGCCCACAGCCGCCCTCCACTTCCTCATATTCACTTCATACTTGCGACCTCCAATCATCACATCACGCACACACATCCCAGTAAGTCCTTTCCATTTACAATCTTTCATACCGCATTAAAACGGCAATATATCGCGCGTTTGCGGTGTTTCCCGCGTGACGCGCTTGATACAATGTAACACGATGTAACTTCTTGCGCACTGTTCCGCGTTAAGCGCGTGCTTTAGATGTTTGTTAGCAAAGCGGTGTCGAATGTTATAAATGTTTGCGAATTGAGACGCGTGTTTTCAGATGGTTTGGGTGTGTGTTGTGTAATCCGAAATATTCGGCTGCCATTTTTTTGTCTGTAGGCAGAGAGCGATGCAGATTTGCCGAGCGGTCAAATAGCGTATACTGTAGTACGTAGTATGCGACTGCCAGACTGCGAGTGTTTCAGTACGTGTTTAGACACGAGATGTGCTGCATCTCTCTCATAACACAGTGACATTATTATGGCTTCTGATCATTTAAAGCAGGATGCCAGGCGTGTGCGTGAGATCTGAGGTTTAACAACTCATCTCTGGTTTAACAAGCACGCAAAATTAAACCACAGCTCAATAGCAGCATACAGTCACGCTAGAAAGTTAATGAACCCTTAAAGGGATAATAACCCCAAAAAGGAGATTCTGTTTTCATTTACTAGCCCTCAAGTTGATCCAACTCTGTATGAATTGGTAACGGAACTTACGACTTCCCCATTGAATTCCCCTCTGCTTCACAGACAAGGTTTAAGCTATTCTCATGCTAAAATGCATGAGCTGTTAAAACTGAAAGTATCTTGCTCCGACATATCTTAAAATACGCCAGTGTCGTCGTTCAGTGTCAAGATGCGCTGGTAATGTTTTCTAAGGCATTTTTGTAAAAGAGGCTTAAATGTCTTTGTACTGCCTAGTCCTGGCTTTAGCTAAGCCTTGTTTGTGAAACCGGGCCTTGGAGTTCAACTAAATATAGTTCAACTAAACGTACTCAGTAAATCTAAGCAGCTTTGACCAGAAAGTGTTTATAAGCTACTGCAAATGAAAATCAGATCTCAAAGTTCAAACTTATCTCTTTTGTTTTCTGTTAACCTATGGCCTATATAAGTAGAAAAACACACCTGAAAAACCTACCACACACTCGCTCTCTCACACACACTGACACACACACACACACACACACATACATGTATTATTTGATCTGTAGTATATGCACACTGGGTGTTGAATTGCAATGTTGAAGTATTCACTCCTTAAAGGCTTTAAAGATTCCTTATCATGCTAATGTCTTCTGGGTTAAGATGTGTGTGCTGGCAGGGACCGGCCCGAGTGTTTGTGGGGCCCAAGATTACAACAGTGGGACTCAGCACTATATAAAAAAAACTTTTGCAAAAAAAAGTGCACTGAATATTAAAATTATCTGTATAATCTGCGTTTGGGTTATATAAAAAAAGAACTAAACTAACGCAATAAAACATGCAAAAAAAACCAAAAAAACAGATTTTTGAAAATTAGAAAACGTTCTGGTTTTACATTGTTTTTGGAAACAACTTTATTTTGTGAAGCAAAATGAACAACTATACATATATCTGTATAAGTTATTAAATTGTACATCATCACTGTAAAATTGTAGGGATGAGCGAGTACAGCATTATCTGGATCTGTTAACCATATGAATTATCTGTATCTGTATCTGTTATGTGGGGGCAGTCGTGGCCTAATGGATAGGGAGTTGGGTTTGTAACCCAAAGGTCGCAGGTTCGATTCCCAGGTCCGGCAGGGATTGTTG
>JAUCMU010000060.1:714235-725144 GCA_032275025.1 Enteromius treurensis | reverse complement strand
GTATGTGTGTAGCAGACAAAGTCAGCTACCCAATGAGAATTTTTATTCAACCCGAGCACAGATATTGACTCGTATTATTCGTATGATACTCGTACTTGGCAAAACTGCTTTATGCGCTGATGCAATGATTAGCTACAGCTGTTTCCAATCCCCTAATCAGTCTAATTTCCTTTCAACCAATCTAATTCATAAGCCTTCCCCTTAAATAGGCCCCCTTTTACTCCCATTCCTCATTTTGTTACGCATCCCTCCTCCACCCCTTCTCCACCGTTATTTCGCGTCTTCCTCCGGGGGGCGAGTGGGATTCGAGCCGGACGTCGAGCTAAGCCCTAGTTAGGGTTCTACCCCCTAGGGTTCCATCTTCTAGGGCTCGGCGTTCAGAGAGATCATCTGAATAAATAAGCTTTACATTGATGCATGGTTTGTTAGGATATTACAATAATAATCTTGAACCTGTGGCTGAAAAAAAATATAAATATAGAGAAAATCCAGAGTAACGCATAAGCATGTAAATGTCCTGATGTGTGCAGGTGTCAGAGATGAGTTACCCTGGATACCCTCCTGCTGGTGGAAGCTACCCGCCTGCCTCCGGCCAGTATCAGCAGCCCCCGGGCGGATATCCTCAGCAGCCGGGAGCCTACCCTCCCCAGGGCGGATACTATCCCCCTCAGCCCGGAGCCTATCCCCCAGGAGCAGGATTCCCTCCCCAGGCCGGGGGATACCCTCCTCAGGCCGGCGGTTACCCAGCTGCCCCGGGAGGAGGCTTCCCGCCCCAGGCAGGAGGTTATCCTGCCGCCCAGCCTGGGGCCTACCCCAACATGCCTCCTGCAGGTCAGTGCGCTCAGTCTGAGAGGAGCATCATGGGATTGTTGGTGTGTGTTCCTGCTGCTCTGATGTTATTAATGGACTTCACAACTAACCACAGCTTCTGAACAACTGAGTACTAAAGGGATATGTTGGCAGTTAAAAATGAGTCGTAATGTCAGTTTGTATGCTTGGTAAAAATCAGAGTTTTTAAATGCATCAGTTCCAGTTTATGGTGCATCATTTTTAGATAATTAAATATATTGTATTTTTAATTTATTTTTATGTGTGGGTGCAGGTATATCTGTCATTTTTTTATAGGTATATTAATAAGATCACATTTCCTCGCAAATAGGATTAATTGTCAAATTATTGAATCCTGATAAAAATAAACATATTATATTTGTGATTCAGAAATCCTCTTCTTGTCATTAAAACAAAATGTACTTTTCAGAGTAATAACAACAGCAAAAATAATAATACAGTTTATTTTTAAAAAATAATAATAATTACACATTTTTCTTGTGTTTTTTAATTAAAACAGTTGCTTTCAGTTCAGTTAATTTGTTTTATTTAATTTTTACTCTTAATAGAAACTATTTTTATTAGGTTTTATAAATCTTTTTTATTTTAATACATTTTTAGTTAAAATGTTATTGATGTATTTGATTTCTGCCTATTTTGATCATAATATTTGTATTAAATCATAATACAAAGAAGCCATAAAAATGAAAACAGGCCGCACATAATTATTTAAACAAATATGCCACATTTCATAATGGTAATGTTAAAATTATTAGATTTTTAATTTGATTGTTTAGACATCCTTTTTGTTCACCCATGGGATGAAAACAGAAAAAATAAGAGGCTAAGAATTGTTTTTAAGGAAAAATCAAACGGAACAATTTACATGGATTTCATACGACCCTGAAAGAGTTTCTTTTCAAATGCATGTGCTTCTGTTTTTCAAGCATCGTGTAGTTGCAGAATTCGTTGGGTCTGTATTTTAATACCAGTTATTTGTGTTGTTAGCAGGTGGATGGGGCGGCCAGCCCGGCTTTGGAGCTGTAAGAATCCCTTTATTTCTGCCTCTTTTATTTGTATTTTTAAATGCATGTCAGAATTACATTGATCAAGTGAAGACTGCATCATGTGACTGGTCTTCCAAATGTGTTGTGATGTGTGCAGCCGGGTGGAGGAATGCCTCAGGGTTACCCCGGGGGCCCAGCGCCGGGTCAGCAGCCCATGCCGGCGTACCCTGGTGTTCCAAACCCATCGATGCCTGGGTACGGAGGAGGCGTCCCGACCGGACCGACACCACCCGCCGGACCTGCTGTTAATGTGAGAGTTTCTCAGCTTCATCAGCCGCTAGCAGCTTTTGTTGAGTTTAGACTATCACCATCACCAAATCATCTAGAACTGCTCTTATGTGTATTGTCAAAATAAAACCTTATCCAGTAATCCAAGAAATGCATTGCTCAGACAGTATAGAAACCTTGACCTTAATAAATCAATCTTCCCCGCTAAACACTGTTTTCAGCTGCAGTCCTGGCCAGGTAGAACAAGAGAGACATGAAACAAAATAGAAAATAACAGCAGTTGACTTCAGTGGCTTAATAGCTTCCTATTGAAAGAGGAAACTGGACATGCTGAATGTCCCTTTTTTCTTTTCTTTTTTACAATACAACCGTTTTCTGTCATTTGAAGCCAATGTGAAATCATTTTTGTATACTATATAGAAATATAATATATATGTCAAATGATTAATCGCATCCACAAAATGTATTTGTTTACATAATACATGTATGTGTACTGTATGTATTTATTATGCATATATAAACGTATATATGTCTTAATTTTATATATATATATTAAATATGTTTATTTATAATATAAAAATAGACATGTAAATGCATGTAAATATTTTCATAATATGTAGTATATATGTGTGTGTATTTATACGACATAAATATATACTGAACTCGCATATTTTATGCAAACTAAAACTTTTATTTTAGATGCGGTTATTCGCAACTAATTGTTTGACAGCACAACTATATATGTCTTTGTGTATGTATGTGTGCATTTATGTATACACTCATTGTATTAAACTATTTATGTTTTTTATCTATAGAAGGGCTTTCGAGGCACCATCAAGGACTTTCCTGGAGCTGATTCGCTCAGAGACGTTGAGGTGTTGAGGAAAGCCATGAAGGGCTTCGGTGAGAAGAAATACACTCATAATAACTTTCCGTTTATGTGAACCACAAAAATGGTTTGTATACTGTGCATTCACATGATTTAAATACAGAGAGATGAATGTTTTTGCTGAATTTTGTTCGCAGGAACTGATGAAAATGCCATTATTGAGCTTCTTGGCAGTCGATCCAACAAGCAGCGTGTGCCGTTGAAGGCAGCTTATAAAACCACTTACGGCAAGGTCAGAATATATGAGGAATGAAGCATCAAACACCTGATCATGTGAAAGACTGTCTTGTGGTTTCTTACGTATTACTTTGTGTTTAAAATGCTTTGCAGGATCTGGTTAGCGACCTGAAGTCGGAGCTGACTGGAAACTTTGAAAATCTTGTTCTGGCCATGCTGATGTCTCCTACGCAGTTTGATGCCTCTGAACTCAGGGAGGCTATAAAGGTGAGATTTCTTCATTTTTCAGGAAAATGCGTGCAAATCCACTCAAATGTTGGTCAATTGTTTAAACATCTCTTTTCCAAACCCTTGCAAGCCATCTAAGTAGGCAGCATCCTAACTGAAATATAACCTCGTAAGTGACTGATCTGGCTGTTCGTACAAGCTGAGTGTTTTATCCCAGTGTAGTATGCTGGGAAACGTACCAGTATACAAGCCAAGTGTCCTGCTGCTCTCATTAATGAAACTCAGACACATAATTACAGAGTCAAGTGCAGAAATACTGCCAGACTGGAATGAATGACGCGCGCTGAGTCTGTGATTATCATCCTGCACTGGAAGAATATGCTGAACATAGGATTATTGAGTGACTGAAAGCTAAATATATTTGGAAGCTCATTTCTACAGGATGAAAAATAATAATGCTAATTGTGACTTTTTGTCTCATATTTGTTATTCCATGGGAAAAAAAGCAAATCAAACTCAGAATTCAGATTTCAAAAAGTCACATTTTAAGATTATTTCTTGCAATTTTTAGTTTATACTTCCTTGGTTCCTTATATTAAGCAAGAAAAAAAGGTTGTAATTACCTTTGAATTTTTTTTTGTTTATGGTGGAAACAGCTTTCTTAAATAGCAGGCTGTTAATATGAGGATGCTTAATAGTTTAGTGAATAAACCAAAAAATGATTACAACTTTTAAATCATGTATCTTGATTTTGAATAAAAACCTTAAATCCCAGCTCTGGCTATCAAAATAGCCAGCCATTAATTATCCATAAGATACACCTGTAAACTACGTTCTGTAAAGACACTTGTTTCAGTTACAGCTGGTCAAAATTGCATTGTTCAGAGCAAAAAACACACATTAAGCAGAAGGTTTAAAGTCACATTAGATTCACAAATAGGGTAAAGTAGCAGTCATGTTTTTAAAACCAAACATAAATGTACCTTAGTTTCTCTCACTCTGCAAAAAATCATTTCAGTTGAACAGTTTCCAGATGACAAGAGGAATGAACGATATAAACATAAATTGTAGTGTCATTCATTGTAAAGAAGATTTATTACAAACCGCAAGCCTGAACAAATATATTTAACATGAAACTGAAACTATCAGGGTGTGTGAAATAAATAAACAGACTTCTCTCATTCAGCAGCAGTCCAAATGTTTAGTGCGTTTGACATTAATTGCATTATTTATATTATTTATGCTGGTGTTTCCAGGGAGCAGGAACCGATGAGGCCTGTCTCATAGAGATTCTGTCCTCTCGCAACAATGCTGAGATTCAGGAGATCACGAAGCTCTATAAAGCAGGTGAGTCTGTGTTCACAAACCTACTGAAGATCTCAGATCACATCTTGAGTTAGTAGTGGTTTATGGGAAACTGCTTCAGATGAGTGTTTGTTGTTTAGAGTACGGTAAATCTCTGGAGGACGCCATCATCAGTGACACGTCTGGACACTTCCGCCGTCTGCTCGTCTCTCTGTCTCAGGTGGGTCTTTTATTATTACATCTTGCATATTACTCTTGTTGTGCATTTGATGTATTAAGGATCATTAATCACAGAGTTTTTAAACTTGCAGCTGTTTTTTCAGACCTCTTGGTTGACTGTTGTTTTTTGTTTGTTTGTTTGTGCCTTAAAATATAATAATTTAACTTAACTTTAAGAAGAAATTAAAAGTAGCAATACAAAGGGAAATGTAGGTGATTTATGACACATTGTAACCTTGTGAATAAATATTTGACATTTATTATTACTGAAATATTATGTTTTACATTCCTATTTAAACATTTTAAACTAGTATTATTTTGTATAGTATAGTATTAGCTTTGAAAACTAATAGTAATGCATATGTAACTCTGAATAAAATTTAATTTACAGTGGGGGAAATAAGTATTTGACGCATCAGCATTTTTATCAGTAAGGAGATTTCTAAATGGGCTATTGACACAAAATTTCCACCAAATGTTGCCATCAAGTCAAATATTGAATTTATAAAAAGAAATCAGAACATTTAAGTATACAATTTGAGTCAGAATAAATGAAGTGAAATGACACAGGGAATAAGTATTGAACACATGAACATAACAAGGTGCAAAATGGCATAGAAAGCCAAAAAATTACCTGAAATCTGTCTGTATTGGGAAAAAACCCCTGCTTCCTATCAATACTAATTGATATCAGCTGCTTTAGTCCTCATTGATGGCCTATAAAGGCTTCTCATTACCCAGGAGGCACACAGGAAAGACTTTATGATGGGTAAAAGCAAAGAACTCTCCCAAGATCTTCGTAATCTTATTGTTGAAAAGCATTCTGATGGGAATGGTTATAGGCGCATTTCCAGAATGCTGAATGTTCCTGTGAGCTCTGTGGGGGCCATTATAAGGAAATGGAAAGAGCATCACTTCACCATAAACCGGCCACGATCAGGTACTCCACGTAAAATCCCTGTCCGAGGAGTCCAAAGAATAATTAGGAGAGTTCTCCAGGAGCCAAGAAACAAGTGGAAAAATTACAGAAACTGCTAAAAGTGCTACCACCAGACCTGGGGCCTCATTTACAAAATGTTCTGCAGAAACTATGCTAAATTTGATCTCTCAGATATGCGTACGTGTGAACAGAATGAACACACAAACATAAAAATAAAAAAAAAACACACTCTTTTAGATGTAAAATTATCTTGAACGCTTTTTTTCTTGTAAACGACTCCTAATTAATGTCATGAACATAAAATATGAGCAATCATCATAATTCAGAGCAGCGAGCTTACGTTTTCAAAAACCTGCGAAACGTCTGCTCAGACCCTGACGTGCCACTTATACACATTTCCATGTCAAAGACGTTTTTTAATAAATATGAGCGCTGGCTTGGATTTAAGCGTACCCTCACTCTAAGATCCAATCTGTGCGTACGCACACTTTACAAATGAGGCCCCTGGAGATCGTCTGAATGGATTCAAAAACGGTAAAATGTAACGGTACAAAGATAAACAAAGGTAAACACTGACAGTGTTTTCACAACATAGTCAAATTTATTGGAATGTTTGGATTTTAACTGATGCATTTCTTCTCAACAGGCAAGCTGAACTAAACTTCAAATTAAAAGTATTCCTAATACATTGGGCCCTTTTTGAAACCTGTTGAGATGTGCTTTCATTTTTATAGACCAGTGAGGACTGCATTTGTGATGCTTAAATTGGGGAGGCATGATGCGTTAAAGGAGCATTTAAAAACATGCTTTATTTTTGTGGTTCCACTAGACTGTTCCTGGGGACACACTGTCCTACAGAGTTGAACTACAACCCTAAACAATTACACCTGACGCAGCCAATCAAGTTCCTCAAGATTGCTTGAAAATACACAGGCAGGTGTGCTGAAGCAGGTTGAAAATAAATGATTACATTTTTTATTATCTTTTAAATTACTAGCAAATGTTTTCAACTGTTAATCAGTAAAAATTAACTCTGCTGCTGAAAGCATTAGGCTACAACTTTTCTCAATGTTGACTGATGTAATTTGCATTCGCGATGTGCTGCAAATTCAAACAAGAAACAAAAGCATCAGAATTACAGAACTATCAATTACAGTTACATTTATTATGTACTTAAATTATGAAACACCATTACCTGTAACAAGTTACTCCACAACAGTGTGAAAGGATCACCAAGATTATTATAATAAGTAATTCTATAATAAGTAATTCTATAAAGTGGCTTGAAGTTACAAAATTAGTGAACACTGATAATGCAAGGTTTCTATCTTGAGGTGACTGACAACTCACGGTTATTTTTATTGTTCACATTTTCTCTCTCTTAATGTCGATGTGAAAAGACATTTTAGCCTTCCAAACATTTCAGACTAACTACACTTGCGTAAGTATTTTCCTCCAACACTGAACAGCACTAATGTTTGTGGAGTCTTTCCATCCTACATCAGCCTGCTTTTCCTGACTGCCCAGCTTCCCCGCCTGTTGTGTTCTACATCAGACAGATTTTATTTCTGTCCTCATAGAACTGTGGAGGATTAGGGGTCAGAGCGGTTTCAAATCGCTATATATTTCTAGCAGTGACGGCACATAGCTATTAAACACATGGAACAGGTCTGTTTTACTGGCCATGGAACCGCCCAGCTGGGGTTCTCTTTTCTTGTAGTCATCCTGTAATTCCAGACAGATAAAATATTTGTAGGCAAAGTCGTTGGGGTCTGAGCCACTGGGGCCACTTGACTGGCATGTCCACCTGCTGCTGTTTTTCTCCACCAAGCTCTCTCTCTCTAGTCTGTCATGTTGAAATGCAGGGGACGGACCAGCTGACTCAAGCTGCTGAAAAAAGTCTATGTCCGTATCTCCCCACTTGTTCCATAAATACCACCCCCTCTGTTGAATGGAGGTTATTTTAGATCGTACATGTGGGATAAGGCCTTCAGTTCTGCTGTCCGCCCGGAGCTGAGTGGCACGCACAGCACTTCTAAACCAGTGGCTGTAGTCGAGTTCTTGAAAACACCAAAGTGGACATGTCTAGGCACACTGATGAGGAGTCATACGCAGAAGAGATCGATGAGGATGAGATTCTGGCAGGCCTCTCGGCGGAGGAGCTCAAGCAGCTCCAGAGTGAGATGGACGACATCGCTCCTGACGAGAGAGTGCCGGTGGGAATGAGACAGAAAGACCAAACTGACAAACCACCCACTGGATCATTTGATCACAGATCGCTGGTGGAATATCTGTACTGGGAGAAAGAGTCCAAACGTATGCTGGAAGAGGAGAGGGTTCCCACAACTCTATTACCCAGTCAGGTAACTCTAGTTATTGTCGGAATTATTATTTCACATTTTATATTACAAGTCTCAAACTATTTTGCTTGGAGCTCTTATTATAAATCATAAATTTTGACTATTTATAACTCTTGCAACTAGGAGGCCAATAACAATACAACAACAAATGCCTTGAAACAGCAACTGCGCTGTCATGCAGCGTTTAAAAATGGGACGTTCTATTTTTAGGCTTTGAGCAAGTTGTTGAAGATTAAATGTTTCGTAATTCATAGTTCAGACATGACCCTTTTGTCCATTTGTCATCAACAGAAGAAAGCCGAAGAGGAGCTTGAAGCAAAAAAAGAAGATAAAGTTGAAGAGGTGGAATATGTCTATGAGGAGATCGTAGAGGAGGCTGAAGGAGAGGGAGATGTTGTTGATGAAGTGATTGAAGAAGTGATAATGGAGGTTAAGGAAGACCAGCCTGTCAAGATAGAACCTGATGTCTCTGGCCCTGTAGTGACCTTAGAAGATGGATTACAGCCGCCTCCAGAGTTTAGAGATACAAAAGTTGAAGCCAAGACTGAACCATCAGAACTTACTGAGACAGAATCTAAAGTGAATGAAGAGACGGAAGCAGATTCCAACCAGTCTGAACCTGCTCCCTCACCATATGAGAACTGGGTTCCTGAGAAAGAGGAAAGGGTCATATCCAAGCTGAAGATCCCAAAACTTGCATTAGGTGGAAATGCTTTAATTAAAAAGACTGCAAGGCCTTCTGGGAATGAAACCAATTTGGAGAGCACTTTGGTTAAAATCCGCAATAACAACCCCTCTGTCACAGACGTCAATCTCAACAACATTGAAAACATTCCCAAAGAAATGCTCCTTGATTATGTCAACGCGCTCAAGAAGAACAGACACGTTAAGACCTTTAGCATCGCAAACACAGGTGCAGATGAAAATGTGGCATTCTCTCTGGCTAACATGCTCAGAGAGAACAGAAGCATCACCACACTAAATATTGAATCCAATTTCATCACCGGGAAAGGGATTGTTGCAATAATACGTTGCCTCCAGTTCAATGAGACACTCACTGAGCTCCGCTTCCACAACCAAAGGCACATGCTAGGACACCATGCAGAAATGGAAGTGTCTCGTCTCCTCAAGGCTAACAACACCCTTCTGAAGATGGGCTACCACTTTGAACTCCCGGGGCCTAGGATGGTGGTCACCAATCTCCTCACCAGGAATTTGGACCGCCAGCGGCAGCAGAGGATGGAGGAGCAGAAGCTCCAGCAGATTAAAGAGCAGAGGAAAGTCCTGGAGATGTACGAGGACTCCCTGAACTTGCCCCCTGGCATGCTAGAAATGCTAGGAGGATACATACCCTTGTCCCTATTACAGGGTTCTCAAAATGAAGCTCAGGAGACTCCTGAGAGTTCTCCTGAACCTTCACCACAGGCAAGTCCTCCTCATCAGATCCGCAAGACTCAAAATCTTGCCCCACAACAGCTTCCTCCCAGTTCAGACAAAGGAAACCTCTTAGAAGAAATACATCTGAAAAAGATTCTGAAACGAAGGGATCCGCTTCTGGAATTAAACTTAAGGGATGAAAGGAAAGAGGGAAGAGCTAACGTTCAGCTAAGGAGTGTTCCTAAACAAAGAGGCACAGTGAGAGAAGGACCAGCAGATGAGAGAGCCAACCTGAAAGATATGATAAAGACTCTAAAGCCGGTTCCTCGAAGGCGACAACCACCTAAAGTGGAGCTAACACCTAGGGATCAGCTGCTCGGTGAGATTCGACAGAGCAACGTGGCCTATCTCAAAGCGGTATGTAATGCTCAGGTTTCTCGAATTAGCAATCGATTAGCTGAGTGCATAGTGTGCATGCTCTGGGCTATTGTTGGGGAGGGACACCTGGAGATGTTGTTGTAGTCATTCAAAGTCATTAAAGCTCAAACAATAAAACATACATTACCATGAACTATGTCGGCAACAGTTCTTCAGCCCGATTCCTGGGGACTCACTGTTCTGAAGATTTTAGCTACAACCCTAATCCAGTGATCCTTAAGCCTTATGTGCTGAAACAGGTTGGAAATAACATTTTGCCGAAGAGGGAGTCTGAAGATATATGATGTAGGCCAACGTTTACATAATAAGTAACAATGCATTGTCTTAATTTAGGGAAATTAACAGTAAGTTTCAATAAGTTGTAGGTATTTTCAAGATATTTTCTTTTACATTGCACAGCTTCTATTAAATTAAAGATTAACGGAGATACAGATATAAAGATGCTACATACTACTTAGTTTGAATAGATGCACTATCACATCAAAAAATAAAAGTTGCCATGCACCAGTTCAGAACTGTTTTGATACTTTCATAGATTAGTAATTGTGCTTGGAGTCAATTTATTCAAATTCTTTCCCTTGCCCCCAAAAATGTGAGAATTTGAGTGACACCTCTGGTGCTACCAACTAATATAAAATATCAAATAAATTTTAAACGTTTTTGTTAAATTTAGATGTTTTCATATAAATTATATTGTTAGTCAGAGATCAAACACTATAAACTAAACATTCACATTATCACCTGTCGGACAATATATTAAAGGTGCCATAGAATGGAAAACTGAATTTAACTTGGCATGGTTGAATAATAACAGTTCAGTACATGGACATAACATACTGTGAGTCTCAAACAC
>JAUCMU010000060.1:696292-714135 GCA_032275025.1 Enteromius treurensis | reverse complement strand
CAATACTTATTCCCTGTGTCATTTCACTTTATTTATTCTGACTCAAATTGTATACTTAAATGTTCTGATTTCTTTTTCTGAATTCAATACTTGACTTGATGGCAACATCTGGTGAAAATTTTGTGTCAATAGCCCATTTAGAAATCTCCTTACTGATAAAAATGCTGATGTGTCAAATACTTATATCCCCCGCTGTAATAGTAAATGTTTTTATTTGTCCGTTTTCATTTGAACTTTTAACACAAAATATCCAGAAAACTAAAAGTGAAATCACAGACGTCTAGATTAAATGCTTTCTATCATTTGTTCTCAGGGTAATCGAGATGAGAGAGAGACTGTGGACATTTCTGTGGCCAAACAGGACGCTCAGGTTGGAGAGCAGACTTGATTTGCCTAAACAAATTCACGTTTTAATGTAAATGTGCATTTTAGGCTGCCGTCATCCAATAACATGCATTTGTGCAATGTTTTCTGTGTTTGCAGAAACTCTATGCTGCAGGAGAGAATAAAGTCGGCACGGACGAGTCTCAGTTTAATGCGGTTCTGTGTGCACGCAGTAAACCTCATCTGAGACAAGGTAAAAAGCCACTGCGGTTAAATGGCCAGGAACTGCTGTTATTCCCCTAACTAGGACAATCTGTTCAAAAGCAATCAACTAGAAAGAGATTTATTCACTTGAGTTCACTGAATCAGATGAAATATCCTCAACTGCTGTTGCCATTTACAATTATTTTCTTTGCTTGTTTTGCCAAAAATGAAATTCCAAACCTTTTGTTTTTTATGCGAAACATTTCATGGTGAAAGCAGCTGTCAAGCTCTAAAAAGAAAAGTTATGCCGTACTAAAGTCGTATGAAGATTTTGTGTAAAGTTGTTATTATTAACTGATAATGCAGATTAAATGATGCATCACGCCAGGTTTGTACAGATTGTCAGTAACATTTGGTTATGATGTCTTTCGCAGTGTTTCATGAGTACCAGCAGATGTGTGGCAAAGACATTGAGAAGAGCATCTGCAGTGAGATGTCTGGAAACATGGAGTCTGGAATGGTGGCAGTGGGTGGGTACTGAGCTCTGATTGGCCCTGAGCAGAAACATCAGCCAACAGCTGAATTAGATGAAGCAGGGAGTGATGAGAAACAGCCAATTACAGCACTGGAATAGAATCAGTTGTTTAAATAAGGTTATGATGAGTAAAATGCCTAAATGTTTTGCATATGCAAACATGACACAATAGGCAAAACCTTTTTTTTTTCTTTTTCTTTTTTCTTTCATGCGCAGGTCTTAATATTAAAGTTTTGGGCTGTTTTACTTACAAAACGTGAGGTTTTTTTTATACAAATGAATGTAAAACGTCTGATTGGCCTTTTATCTATGTTTGCATTTGTAGAATTTAATTACAATACATATCTCTAAAAGGTTTTTCTCAACTTTAGCAGTACTTACAAATACCAAACTTAGCAGTTTTATTCCTGTCTATATTATTCAAGTTTTTACTGAAGGGTTTGTTCATATATAATTGGCCTGATTTATTATTGCTTTTTGTGTTTGGGCTTCAGGTTTCATTTACAGTACATGTCCTTAGAGGTGGTTTTCTCAAAAAGTTTTTTCTCCACTTTAGCAGTACTTGCATACACCAAAACTTACAGTTTTATTCCTCTCTGTATTCTGAATGTTTAT
This sequence comes from Enteromius treurensis, assembly GCA_032275025.1. Lineage (NCBI taxonomy): Eukaryota > Metazoa > Chordata > Actinopteri > Cypriniformes > Cyprinidae > Enteromius > Enteromius treurensis. Next base: position 712,457 of record JAUCMU010000060.1, on the reverse strand, counting down.
AGTGAAGGATTTGTTCATATATGATTTGGATCTGGATTTTATTATATCACTTTATCTATTTGTGTCTGTAGATGTTAATTACAATACACACATTAAAATTTTTTTTTAATCTACTTCAGCATCACTTACATACACCAAACTTAGCCGTTTCATTTCAGTATAGAATCTAAATGTTTTTACCAAGGGGTTTGTTCATATCTCATTCGACCTGATTTTATGATCGCACTTAATCTATTTGTGTTTAGATTTCAATTACAAACCATATCTTTTAAGCGTTTTAATTTACTTAAGCAGCACCTACACACACCACACTTAGAAGTTTTATTCCTGATTATATTCTAAGTATTTTTACTGTAGGGTTTCTTAATTTATCTTTCAGTAAGGTTTCTATGGCATTTTACTTATAAAAGTGTGGTAAAAATGTGTGTGGGGAGGGAGTTCCTGGCTGTTGACAGCATTTTCTGATTTCTGAAGTTACAAAATGTAAAAATATTTAATTCGTATGTTGACAAAATGAAACAAATATATTGAACCTGGCTTTATCCAATGTTCAGATTTATTCAATTACATAATAGATCACTTGCATATTTAAAAAGAACATTTTAGAAATCAAAACAACTGAGTTAAATACATACTCCTAGTACAATTTTATTTTGCACTTCTAGAAATTTATGTTTTCAGCCATAGTTAATCATATGTTTCCTCTTTAAGCATGTAAAATGAAAGGCTTATTACTTAAAGTACAGTACTAAAATATTGCAACAAGATTATGATAGTAATTTGAGTCACACTTAACATTAAGTGGCTTTAACTACTATGTACTTGCATCAAAAAATAAGTACAATGTTGTGTTCATTTTGTAGTGCAAAACACTTGCTGCTATTGAAGTGGATGCAGGTTTGGTGGTATGTGTTGGGTTAAGGAGTAAGGAATGGGTTAACAGTGTTATTATTAATGTAAGTACAGAAATTAATTACAAATGTAACTACATATAGGTATTTAAAAATATATAAGTTTAATGTAAAAACATGTATGTACACAATAAGAGCATTGTACAAAATGATTCATTTAAATGTAGTTATATAGTAGCTAAGGCCACCTAATATAAAGTGGGACCCTTTTTTCTGTAATATGACATAATGTGGACAGTTTCTAATCACGTTCCATTTGTGTATTTTTCAGTGAAGTGCATTAAAAACACTCCTGCCTACTTTGCTGAGCGTCTCAACAAAGCCATGAAGGTAGAGAATGTGTGGTTATGTGTGTTTTTTTTTCTTTTTTTTTTTTTCTATGGTTTTGCAGCATGGTGATGGTTAGAAGTGGGTTATTTTTCTGTATGCTGTGTTTTTCTGACCCAGAAAATCCAGCGCTGATCTGCATGAGGCTTGTTTTCGAAACTTTATATGGATGTATGTTAGTAAAATCTTCCTGAGGGTCAATAAGCATGCATGACAGGTTGATATTGTTCATCTTTATTTAGGGTGCAGGAACCAAAGACAGGACTCTGATCCGCATCATGGTGTCCCGCTCTGAGGTGGACATGCTGGATATCAGGCAGGAGTATCTGCGGCTGTACGGAAAGTCGCTCTACACTGCCATCTCTGTACGTCTCACACACGCACAATACAGTACACAATTCTCATGCTTTATTCACAAATGTACAACACGGTGTTCTGTTGCCCACTGATTCAGCTGCAGACAGAGTTGTGTGTATGCATGAGTGCTGCCGCTCATTGTTAGTTCGTTTTAGTTCACGGTGCATTAACTAATATTAACAAACAAAGCTTGTGATTTAATAATTTAATAATGCATTAGTAAATGCTGAAATTAACATGAACTATGATTAATAAATGCTGTAGTATTGTTCATTCTTAAGTCTTAACTAATATTGACTAAAGATCCTTATCTAATTAAGTGTTACCAATGTATTTAATATATAAACACAACACATTTTTGATTAATATATACCTGTATGTGTTTGTATTAATATATGCATAATAAATATTCACAATATACACGCATACATTATGTAAACAAAAACTTTTATTTTGGATGCGATTAATCACGATTAATCATTTGAAAGCAGTAGAATATATGTATTATATGAAATTTTAAGCTTAATTAAGTAATACATTTAAGAGTTTATTCATGTGTTCATAGAGTAGCTACAAATAGAATTGTGACTCTTCTGAATATTTTTTTAGCATATTATTTTTCTCAAATCTTCAGGGAGACACCTCTGGAGATTACAAGAAGCTGCTCCTGAAGCTGTGCGGTGGAAGTGACTGAAGAAACAGGAAGTCAGACGTGTTACCATGATGACTGGATATGTGATGTCGTCATATTAATTATGCTCGTATATATCAATGTCAAATAATATCACTAGTGTCATGTTAACTAATACTGTAATCTCTTTTTACAGCTTTATTAAGTTCACAGCCAAAAATAGGATTGCATTTGTGCCTTTAAAAAAAAAAACTGTTCATTGTTAGTTTTATTTTGCTACTATTTACTCAGACTATGCATGATATCTAGAGAAGCTATATTTTGTACAGTGTCTTCAATACCTGATGCCAAATCTGTGCCGTCACTTGCAAACAAAAATACAATCTGTTCTTCATCACTGAAATCTGAGATGTCTTGGATGACCGAGTTTCTTGAAGTACTGATATATAAATATATGCCATAGTTTTTATATAGTGAGCTTTATGATCTCTATGCAAGAAGAATATGTGTTTGTCAATCATCATGAAGGTCTTGATGGGTCAGTCTCATGAAAACATGTCATATTTCACACCAAAATTGTTATCTAAAATTTTAAATAATCTTTGCTTAAAGAAAGTCGAGCCTTTTTTTAGCAACACTTGAGATCGGTTTGAATTATCATACTTTTTCATGACAATTAGGTGCATTTTTTGCTAAATTTCCTGTAATGCATCATTTAGGTGTTTTTTTCACACGTTGTTTTATAATTCTCTCATGGGATGAAATATGCTCAGTTTTATGCGACTGGCTCTGTTTGTTGTCATCGTCCGTGACTAGCATGAATGTGAATCGCTGCAGCAGTAGAGGGCAGTAAAGTCAGCAATCTTTCATCCTGATAATCACTAGTTAAACGAGAGATTCTGACCTGTCTGTTAACATGAAGACTACTCTTTTTCAGGGATTTCTAACCTGTGTTTTAGTATGTTCACTCAAACTAATCTGTACTGTTGTGTAGTAACATTCGTGTCTGGTTAATAAAAACACTTCATGAATGATTCTCAGTGGACTCCAGCTCTATTGTGTTATATTATATTATAGTCTTAATGAAGTGAGGCCAGATTTAGTTTGAGATTTTTTAATCAAAGAGTAATTTTGAAAACCTTTCATAACATTTAGTTTTTATTTACTGTTTATATTTTATTAATGTATTTATTTTATTTTTTTACTTGCTTCTTGCAGGAATATTGTATTAATAACAAACCAAACAATTATATATTATATTACATTATATAATATTTTTAACAAAGTGATGCCAGATGTAGTTTTTAGATATTTTTAAGTGAATACAATTTTTGAAATGAAATTTAAAAAATCTTTTTATTTGCTGTTTTATTTAGTTTGATCTTTTATTATTTATTTATTCTATTTGACTTTTTTTCTTGTAGGAATCTCTCTCTCTCTCTCTCTCTCTATATATATATATATTGTTGTATTATTAACATTTAATAACATTATTATATTTTTAATGAAGAAAGCCAGATTTAATTTTTGATTTTTTTTTTTTTAAATCAAAGATTAAAAAAAAATATATATTATTTGCTGTTTAGTTTGCTTTTTTTTTGTACTTGTTTCTTGCAGATATGTATACCTGTCTTCTCCATTATCAGCATGTAACCCCTCGATGGCCAATAAATGATTTGATTGGATGAACCGGTCAGTATTTATGACCTCAGGTCTGCTGTGTGTGTCGCTCTATTAGTGTCCGTTCGCTTCATCTGTGGGTTTTTTCTCTATAATCAAGTGAATCCGTTTATCTACACAATTCCAAATGTCATCTGTGAAAAGAGTTTCTGATGGAGATTATGAATCTGTAATCTGATCACATGCAGCTTTAGATATACTGTACACTACTAGAATAATGCATCAAACATTCATCGGCAAATCCTCTCAAATCAGTCTTAATGCTGCTGTTTCTGCCTCCATATTATATATCACAGGGGTTTAAATGATTTCATATGAGCAACACAAAGACAATACAGTGCACAATACAGTTATAAAAGTGGAAAGAAAAGTTGACTGCTTATAAATGTAATGTTGGGGCAAGTTGTCACGTCTTTTAAATGTTGATCGATTAATTAAATATGTTTTCCTTTGGCCAAAACAGTTTGAACGTATGTATGCGTGTTATTATATATAATTAAAAATAAATAAACGAAAAATCTGCTTATAAATGCTGCTAAATAAATACTTTAACTTATTCAATTTCAGTTAAATATAATGTACTAAAATACTAAAACTAAAATAAAAAAAAACAAACTAATAAAAATTTAATTAGAAATTAAATTTAAAACAAAATCTAAAAACTTATTTAATATATTTCTAAAAAACTATATTCATCAGTATTTTTTGTACAAAATTTTGTGCTGTTTAAGATTTTGCTAAATAAACATATATAAATAGTTTGTAATACTTTTAGAAATCTATGTAATTATAAATATATCAGTATATCAGCTTGTCTAAAATAACATCTGGGAAATGTTTTTTTCAGTAGTTGATCTGTTTCCATCACTTTCCTTCCTGTTTGTCTTTTCATTTCTAAAATCCTTTTACAGTTCCTCAGGGATGTCTGCCTTATAGGAAGTGACATCATTTTGGAGGGACATCAGCTGCAAGGATTTGATGGATTCTGTGAGGGTTGTGTCTGTTTGACCAAATTACATAAATTAGTGATGATATAAAAATACCAAATATTTTATTTAAAAAAAATTATACATTTACAAACAATTTAATGTCAAATATTATTTAAAAATATATACAGTGTAAAGAGTTACAAATATCAAATATCAATCAACTGACACCCTTATCAATCCCTCAACATTAGCTCAATATTTACACCCTCATAATTAATGTTATATGAGGTGAGTGTATTTCTGGTAAGCTCAAATACTTCCTCATGTCTGTTTAATATGAGCCGGCTGCATGTGTTTTATTATGAAGATACAGGAGGCCTTCATGTTACACATTACACAGAGCTAACAACCCAAAATCAAACATTATCAAAGACAGATATTACATATTATATGCTTCATGGACTTCACTGTTTAAACCATAACCAAATTAAATTCTAAATAACCTGAGCAACAGCAAACTAAATCTGTTTTTGAGCATAAAATGAGCAGTGGTGCAACTTTCCAATTTTAAACTTGAGTTATATTTACGAATATATTTTTTTAAATATACACATTTTTTTCACAATTTTTGTCTTTATTAGTTACATCAGTAATACAATGATTTTTAAAAACGTATCCTACTAACATAAAAATGTTCAAATAGTTTTAGATCGATTAGATTTGTATGAAATGTATTTGTTTTTCATTTTACAAATCTACACTACTTTCCATATCTAATGTAAACTCAAACTTAAATAGCATATTCGGACAGCATTTTTTGTTATTGAGATGACATCATGACCCAAAATTAGACAATTGAGGGAAAACAAAACGAAAGAAAAAAAAAAAAACAGTTTTGCGACTTTGCACTCATCTGTTAATGATAACCTCTCCGGTAAACGCCTAGGTGTGTTTGATCAGAAGCCCCACCCCTCTGGGTCCCCCTCCCATTTAACTGGTTTGAGTGGCACATAGCAGCCCCGCCCCTATCTCGTTCCCCTCTCGTTGAACCGGTTTGATTGACAGGCGGAAGCCCCGCCCCATCCTCCGTTCCCCTCCCGCCGCTGGGCTTTGATTGGCAGATGATAGCAGCTGCGGAGTTGTGGAGTCATGGCGGAGCTCCGCCGCGCCTCTGATCGCTGGAGTTACGGAGATCGTTTGTGATAAACTGTCAAACTTTATAACAAATCTAAAATGATCGAGAGCGAGTAAAAGTTGCGAGCGGCGTCGGATCAGCGTCAAACCATCTGAAACCGAGAGCTGGCAAAGATGTGAGACTCTCCGGAGCCGACGAAGAAGAAGAAAAAAACCGTTGGAGTCTCCCAAAGTCGCAAATATGGCTTCTTGTTTCTTTCAGTTTCTCACAGAAAACTCTTTAACCGGAGCTTCGTTGTTTTCAGCGTTTTGTGTCGTTCTGTAGCGGCCGGCTGTGATGGATCCCAAGCACAAAGAGTTGTTAGAGCAGTGCCAGCAAAAGTTATCGGAGTCCGTCACAGATGTGGATGTGGTTCTGGAGCTGCTGGCCCAGTCAGGCAGCCTGACCCCGGCTGAGAGAGCAGAGCTCGACGCGAACTGCTCCAGCAGTGCCGAGAAGGTCAAGCTGCTCCTCAAAACGCTTGTGGAGAAGAAAGAGAGAGACCATTTCCAGGAGTTCTGCTGGGCTCTGGAGAAAACCCAACCGGTGCTGCTCAGCGCTCTGCTGCCCGTGGAGAACCACCACAACACGGGTAAACCTCGGGTAGTCGAGAGGGAAACTTTCGGAACGTTCTAGCAAAGTTTACTAACTTAGTCAAGCCATATTAGTTTAATGTAGTTTTAGTTGGTTGTCGTTTCAACAGGGGATAGAAGGTACCTGGTTTCTGACAGGATCAACGATATACTGTAAACAATAACATGAATCAATAACATTCATATGAGCGATTTTCAACCATTTATTAACGCGTACATGCATAAAATAATATCAGCCACACATATATTTTGAATAGTTTATAACTTAATCTATCTATCTAGCATATATGAATGAATATATGCCACACATGTATTTTGAATATTGTAACTTATGAATATTAATAGCTTTTATTTAGAATTTTGAACAACTTTTATCTATGATTTTATTTTTTAGGGGTAAACAAGTATTCAAAAATGTTTCTATATATATATATATATATATATATGATCAGATCATAAAAACGGCATGCATAATAAACAACTATGCATGAATTTGTTATTAATATTGTTTAAACCCTGTCCAATAGAGTTGTAGCCATATGTAATATTTGGGATGATGTGTTGTATATAATATTTAGTTGACTGTGACAGAAGCATTCATTCTTTGAATAGAGCGGTTTGGCGTGGGTTTTGTGGTCTGCGATGCGCTGGATGTGGTCAGACAGATGCCGAGATGTTCAGCTCATGTGTTTCCTTCTAGAAAACACAGAGCCGCCGGTGCGTAAAGCTTTATAAAGCTGCGACTGACCTGTTGTGTAAATCTGCCGAGCGAAACATTGTACAGTAAATGTGTTACAGATGTCTCAAAGATTCCTGCGGCCAGAAAAACTCATCAGACGGGCAGATATTTAGCCGTAAGCCAGAAATAGCTGCCGACTATAAAATAATACAGCTTAAATCTGGATCAAATAACATTACCTAGAAAGCCATTAAGCCCATGTTACAGGAATCTGATTGGATGACATAGAAACACATGTGAGTAATATTGGACCAGTGCGGCCGTTCCAGACAGATTGAAAGAAAGAGTCATTTGGAGTCTGTCTGTTAAATGGAGCGTTGCCGATCAATTAGACAAGTTAGAGATCTATGATGGTCGTCGGTGTAAACCTCAGCGGGGGTCTGCTTAGCTTAATTTATCAGATTCTCTGATCATTTCCACTCTCACTGATGTGTCCCGTCGCTCTGGGCTATATCAACTGCGCTTAAATCAATTTAGAAAAAAGGGTCCTGAGTGATTGTGTCCATAGTAGGCCAGCTGACTGCCTCACTTATATAAAAACACTATAGAGCTCAAATGCCATGCTCCAGAAGTAAAATCTTTACTAATTTTTGTTTAGCATTAAAGACACGTTTGAAGGACCCTGAAATTAAAATGTGTAGAAGGTGTGCTGTTCTTCAGGCAAGGCAAAGCAGCTTTTCTTCATCAGATTCGGAGAAATGTAGCATTGGTTCACTGTCTCAGCAATGGATGCTCTCGTCAGAATGAGAGTCTGATAAAAACATCACAAAGAGCATCTCCTGTAGCACTCACATCAAAATCCAACACATTTAGAGCCGATCTGTGTAAATTTTTCTCCTGATTCAGACAAGAACACTGGAAAAAAAGGCTTAACTTTAAGTTAAAGTTTAAATGCATGTATAATTTTCTCAAGATGTTAACTGATGGACTGGAGTGGTGTGGATTATTGTGATTTTTTTTTTTTATCAGACTCTCATTCACGGCAAAGCATGATGCAATGCTACATTTATCCAAAAATTTGGCAGCAAACTCCTTTCCTCTTTTCGTCGTTCTTCTGCGCTGGTAATGCCCTGGTTCTGCTAAACCCCAGTCATATCAGTGAATTAGTCTCGGGCTGATGAAGTTGACCTGTAATGAAGCCCCATGTGGAAGCCGAGTTTAGAGTTGGTCTGGAGAGATGAGCTGTCATGACTCTGTCCAGTCGCTGATATAGAGGGGTCAGCTTCTCAGGGCTGTGAGTAATGAAGGACACAGAGTTTCTACCCAGCATGCCGTCTGGCACACACAGAGAGGGCTCAACAGATCGAGAGCCTTTCTCTGTCAGGTCCAAGTTTCCGTTGTCCGGCTCACAGCTGTGTGAGTGGGAGAGAATCAAATAGAAGCTCAGTTTATGGTCTGTACTTTGCCAAGCTTCATGCACTCGGTTTAAATGTCAGACAGGACACACACACACACACAACATCTTTACACAACCAGAATCATGGTTTTCTGTTATAGTCACAATATTCACAGTGTTTGTTTATTGACTTGTTTTGCTTGTAAAACATTGCAACTGAAGATTATTTTATTGTAAATGTTAAAGATGGCGAAATAGCTTTCCGTTATCAAGGCTGATGGCTTAAAGGAATAATTTAAGCTTCATAAACTGTAGCCTCATAAAAGTAGTTCAAATGACAGACGGTTTTTGTTTTATTATTAAAGCATATTTACTTAAGAATGCTTGCTAATCCTTTAAGGCTCTATTTAGGTACAGTGTTATTATTAGTATTATTTATTGTAATTGTATTATTTATTTTTAGCATAATTTTATTATAGTTTTTAAATTTTAATATTTTAAATGAGCATTTCTTTTTATGTTAATATTTAAAAATATATATTTGACCTTTTATATACAGTATATTTGAAAATGATATCATTTATATATATTATTATTATTTTTATATCTATGTTTTATTTTTATACTGTTTTTAATTAAATTAATGCTGTTTTCTTGATTTTGTTTTTAATTTAATTTAGCAATTGTAGTAATTAAACTTATTTCAGTTATATTTTACCTTATATATACACATATATTTACCTAAAATATATATATATACACACACACACACACACACACACACATATTATATATATATATAGTTGTAGTAAACAATAATAGCACTGATTAACCCACTTATTTAATGTTTTTTTTATTTTTTTATTTTATGGATGTTCCGAAGGTTTTTGCTTCAATTCTGAAACTGAGAACGTCAACTTTTTGTTATAGTGACATCACTATCTGGATTGAGTGGATTCAGACTCCTCGACTGAGAACCAGACTCAGTTTGGATTCAGAGTTTGTGGAGTCAATATTTTGCACACGTTCAGCATCCTTTCACAGTCTGCTTGTTTTCCCGTCTGTTGACCCAGTTCCTCTCAGCCTCGGTGTGGATCTGTCGCTATAGTAACACTGAGCCCTGTCACACCTCACAAACATGACGATCATAATTAACTTCAGGTGTTAATTAACTCTGATGTCTTCATTATTTCCCTGCATATTATAACAGCATGGGTGTGTTATGAGTAAATCCAATTTATGTATTATCACAGTACCTCCAGTGCATGTTTCCATTTCCCTTACCATTCTTGGTGCATTGGTGGTATCATATGGTTTTACCATGGTATAAACATTGCACTGAGTGGTTATTAGTAAATATTCTGTAGTATTTGCTGTGTGTGTGAATGAGAATTAATCAGAGCTCATTCTGTGGGCGTCTCTTGGGTGGCAGCAGGTGGACGGCCCATCAGACCGGATCAGTACGTGTCTAATGATGCTGGGTAAACAAAACCCGGCCCACTGTGCCCACAGTCAAAACTGTGAACATTTTATCATGTTCTTTCATTTTCTAAAACACACACAAAAAAATATATCAAGTCCATATTTTGAAAGTCAATGGGGTCCTAAACAACACTGAACCCTACTGGCTTTCTTTTAATTGTCAAAAGTTTGGAAACGTTATTTTAACATGTTTTTAATGATATCTTTACTGCTCACCGAGGCTGCATCATGTGCTCAAGAATAGAGTAAAATAGAATTTCAAATAGCTGTTTTCTATAAGAATGTGTTGTAAATTATAATTTATTTCTGTGATACGCAGCTGAATTTTGACAATATTACTCCTGTCTTAGTGTCACATGACTCTTCAGAAATTATTTGAATATGCCGATTATCCGCTTAAAAACATGTTTGGTTATCAATATTGAAAACAGTTTTCAAGCATTTGTTTTTTGCAGAAGATACACAATACTATTGTTGAAATGTTTGAGATGTGTGTGAGTTTATAATAGAAATCAATGCTTTTATTGAGCAAAAATGCATTAAATAGATCAAAAGTGATTGTAAGGCATGATCTACTTCAAATAAATGCTGTTCGTAAAAAAATAATGAAAATATTTTCCACACAATACTGTTAAGAACCATTAATAATAATACTACAGCATCAAATCAGAATATCGCTTTGATTTCTGAAAGATCATGTGACACTGAATACTGGAGTAATGAAAATTCAGCTGCGCATCTTAGAAATAAATGACATTTTACTGTATTTTCACATATAAAACAACTTTTTTTAAATTGCAAAACTGTTACTGTTTTACTGAGTGTTTGATCAAATAAATGCAGTCGTTGAGCAGAAGAGACAAGAACTGTATTATGAAAATAATTTCAAAAATAAATAAATGAAGCATATGGGCTTCTCTGGAGTGAAATGAAAGAAAGACGACAGACCCGTCCTGAGAGAGAAACCCAGTCTCCATTCAAGCCCAATTACCAGCTCGAGTTACTCCACTAGAGCCGGAGGGAGGCCTCTGTGTGTCTTTGACTGCGCTGAAGTAGAGATGTCCTCCCGCTCTCACAGGTGTGTCTCGTGCAGTGAGCTCCCTGCCCAGGGAGTCGTCCGATTCCAGGCCGCTTCTTTGTTAACGTGGTTCCAGCGCGCTGAAACCTGATTCACGCGTCTCCGTGTTTAGAGGATCAGGCCTGTATTCATGTTCAGTGTATTCTGATTCACTCAGATTGAGACGCAGGCGCAGATCGGAGAGAACACATTCTCTCCGATCTCACACTGCTGGAGTTAATGCTGATGTCTGTTTGTTTCAGGTTCCACGTGCAGCGTTCTGTCTGCGATGCCGTCAGACTCGGAGAGCAGCAGTTCTCTCAGCAGCGTTGGTGAGTCCGTCTGTGTGTTAGACGAGGGTATTTTGGTAATTTTATCTTACAGAAGCATAACCCTAACCCTAGCAGAAAAAAAAATCCAGAAAATCACATTGTAGGATTTTTAAAGAATTTATTTGGAAATTATGGTGGAAAATAAGTATTTGGTCAATAATAAAATGTCATCTCAATACTTCGTTATATACCCTTCGTTGGCAATGACAGAGGTCAAAGGTGTTCACACACGGTTGCTGGTATTTTGGCCCATTCCTCCAGCGGATCTCCTCTAGAGCAGTGATGTTTTGGGGATAACTCCCTCCAAAGATTTTCTATGGGGTTGAGATCTGGAGACTGACTAGGCCACTCCAGGACCATGAAATGCTTCTTACGAAGACAGTCCTTCGTTGCCCGGGCGGTGTGTTCCAGATCATGGTCATGCTGAAAGACCCAGCCATGTTTTATCTTCAGTGCCCTGCTGATGGAAGGAGGTTTTCACTCAAAAATCTCACGATACATGGCCCCATTCATTCTTTGGTTTACACGGATCAGTCGTCCTGGTCCCTTTGCAGAAAAACAGCCCCAAAGCATGATGTTTCCACCCCCATGATTCACAGCAGGTATGGTGTTGTTTGGATGCAACTCAGCATTCTTTCTCCTCCAAACACGACAAGTTGAGTTTTTACCAAAAAATTCTATTTTGGTGTCATCTGACGGCATGATATTCTCCCAGTCCTCTTCTGGATCATCCTAATGCAAACTAGCAAACTTCAGATGGGCCCTTGCTTGTTTGTAGGTGACCAAATAGTTAATTTACAGAGGAATTTACCAATGAATTTATTAAAAATAGTTTGATTTTCAAATTCATTATGATTTTTTTTTTTCTCATTTTGTCTCTCATAGTTGAGGTATACCTATGATGAAAATTACAGGCCTCTCTCATCTTTTTAAGTGAGAGAACTTGCACAATTGATGGCTGACTAAATACTTTTTTGCCCCACTGTATATATGCTTTGACCATCCAAATATAAAAAACATTGTACAAATCCAAATGACATTTTTACTAAAGAAGGGAAAGGAAAGAAAGAAAAAACATCTGAACAACATCACATTCACATGAATATCAAACAGTATTAATGTCTGTAATGAAAGCTTGTTTAAGTCTCTCTCGCTTTGTACAATTACCGAGATTAGCGGTAAGATGAAGGCTAAATAATTGCACAATAATAGCCAATAATGAGACCGAATGAGGAGAGCTCTGAGAGAGACAAATCAGTCAAAAGAGGGAAAGCGGCATCAGACAGCTGGCTAATTTCCACTGACCCTTCCCTTTCACACAAACTCTTCTTTTTCTGTTGTCTTCGCTTCTTTCTTCTCTCGCTTTCAGCCCCCTCCCTGGAGAAGGCGCGAGTGTTTTGCATAACGGCCGTGTGGTGTTTGGACCGGGAGGAGGAGGTGGGTCAAGTCGGGCTGGCACTGAGGTAAGCTTTCTCTTTTTCCATCCCGACCAAAGCGCCTCCTCTCTTCCCAACACGCCAGCCCAGCGCAAGCCTCCTCCACCTCCTCCTCGCTCCCCTCTCCACGTCACCCCTACACACTGGCTGTCCCCATCTCTCCAGGAGGCAGTTGTCAATCATCAGCGTCTCTCAGAATCCCGCTGGAGCTCATTGTGCCCGCGGTCGCCGGCGGAGGCAAGCGCTCGGAGGCAGCGGCGGGCCGCAGATGGAGAGTGCGCTGTCAATCATTGTCACTAATTATTAATTTCTGTCACTCAGCCCCGTGGCAACCACGCTCTCTGGCTCCCCCTCCCTCGTTTTCTCTCTTTCTCCTCTCTCGCTTTGGCTTCTCTCTCCCAGGGTGACTTGATTTGGTATGCCATCTCTGCGACTGAGGGTTCAACCTTTCATTATGTGTCACACACACACAGTACTCTCACCTAGGTCACTCCCCTTGACTCCATGCCTGGTTTTAATTGTATTTTACCTTCCACCCCCAACTAAACCCTTTGCACCCTTTGACCTTCGTCCTAAACTTCCCCCCACCGCACATCTTCACTGTTCCACTGTCCTATACCTCCATCACTTCAACAGAGGTGAGGTGAGAAGAATAGTGTGTTTGCATCATTAATAACATCTGATTTGATTAGGCCAAAAGTTTTGACAGGTGCTAGCAAAACATTTGGATATTGCAGGGCAGTTCTTAACACTATGTTCAGATTATGGCCTTTAATTAAATTCCATTAACATACAGTCCTGCTTAACTGATATTGAATGTACTTCAGAGTTATTAGAGTAACTTTTAATTGATTTTTATGACAACTGAAATTTTATTAATAATGTTTTTATTTTATTTTAATTAACATATTAATACAAATTATAGAATTGTGTACTTTTCTAATTTAAGTGATTGCTTTTTATTTCAGCTATAATTTTTATTATTATTATTTTTATTCAATCGTTTTATTATTTATAACATAAATGAAATTATGGTCCTTTTTATTTTTTGTATATATTTTTAACATTGATTTTTATTTGAACCTTTTTATTAATAATGTAGCATAATATACAAACCATTAATAAATACATTTTCTTTACATAATATATTTGTGTATCCTGTGTATATTTATTATGTATATATAATTACAAACTCATGCATGTATATATTTAATAAAAACATTATGTTTATATATTAAATATATTTATATATAATATCAAATATAAGAAAATTTATACATGCATTTACATGTAAATTTATATTTTATTAGATTCAGGAAGAAAATGAGTTTCAGATCACTGATTGTCTGATTCATTCTGATCATGGGTGCCCACATTCATTGAGATTTTCTTTTTTACATACCTTCCTCACCACCTTCCTCTGCTCCTCTTCCTCCTCATTCCCTGGATGTCTCCCTCCATTCGCTCTGCTCTGCATCTTTTTTATCCGAATCTCTCTCTTTCTCTCTCCTTCTGTTTTCAGCCCTGCAGAGAAAAGGTATAAAACAGATTATCAGAACCCTTCAACACAACCTCAGTTCAGTCTTTGAGTCTGTGAGTTATGAAAACAGGATCTTTCCTGACATCAACCACTTACATTCTCCGAGATCCACCAAGATGCCTCCCAGGCCATCCGTGGACAAATTAAGACATACCAGCAAAACAAGCAACTTAGCATTCTTCAAAAACAGCTGTCAGGAGCACAAGGAACAGGAAACAGCATTTTAGTGTCTGGTGTATAAGAATGCATCATATAGTCTATAATAAACACAACTTAAATACATATCAAAGTCTGGTGGATTTGTGAATAGAAATAGTAAACTATGTCTGTTCTAATACGTCCAAAACACAAAATAAAACACATGCAAGGTGGCAGCACACAGTTTTTAAGTGTACACATCATGTACCAGGCTGACTTAAAAGCCCATCATATCCAGCAATAAGCATATAATGAATTTCATTTTGTGTTCCCCTCTTTCTGACATTGTGACTTGAAGAGTAATGGATGTAATTGCGAGAGGAAGTAAAAAGCAAATTGCACGCCTATTACAGCTTACTTGTGGCAAGAAAAAAAAATTCATCATAGGCCTATCTGTAGTTTTAAGACGCATTTCAGAGAGGAAGAGAGTGAAATGTTCTCATGGATGTCTTGAGACATCTACCAAAGATTTAACCACTTATGTTCCAAACAAAATCAGAAATCTGGTTTCAGATATTGATTGAACAACAGGTAACCAGAAGTAAAACTGACAAGAAAAACTGATGGATGTCAGCAAACAATACTAACATATAAACTTCTTCCTCCTGAACACTGTAAATAAACCGCACTTCCCAATTCACCTGTATATAAAAAAGTTTCTCAAAAAGGAAATAAATTAAATTAATTAATTATTAATTCATAATTATGTATGCTAATTAAGCTTTTTTTTAACTGGAAGCAACACATTAAAAATATTACATCATCATAAAAAGGCAGTAAAAAGGTGTTGTACTCTGAAAACAACACCTTTGAAAACATAACTGAGGTATGATAGCGTACATACTTAAATAACACCTTATTTTAAAAGAGTAATTTGATTAAATAATGCTTGCTACTTGAACACATTACAAGAAACTTTAAAAAAGAAATAAAAAAATGAAGTTTTTTGAATTACAGGAACATCCACAGCTCAGTGATGTTCTTTACCTGGGGGAAAAAAAATGTACTTTTTAACTTTCTGACACAAGGCACAAAACACACTGAATCTCACACAGCTGAAGAAAAACTTTGAATATCAATTTATTTCAGAAATAGTACCCTGACACTAAGGAATAAGTGAGATACAAAGAGAAAAGAGAGCGAGAGAAAGCGAAAGACGAGGCCATAGGATTAAAAGCTAATAGCCAGGGGTGCTTGTCCTGTTTGATTTGCTCTTAGTACAAAATGTTTTCACACAGTAAAACCGCCCCATCACCACAGGTGCTGGCACAATGCTGTGATTGCCCTTGACAAGAGAAAACAGCGGAAAGGCTCCAAAACCAGGAAACTTTGAAAGACAAGGTCACAACTTTGCTTGACATCAAAGGTTAATCCAATAAGTTTTTTTAATCATAGAAATAAAAGGGGGGGGGGGGGGGGGGACAAAAAACCACCAAGTTTATT
>JAUCMU010000060.1:664848-694281 GCA_032275025.1 Enteromius treurensis | reverse complement strand
CAGGTGTCTTTGATTGGGGTTGGAGCTGAAATCTGCAGGACGGTAGCTCTCCAGGAGCAGGGTTGGTGACCTCTGGGCTAGGCCAATCCAGGACCTTGAAATGCTTCTTACAAAGCCACTCCTTCATTTCCTGGGCGGTGTGTTTGGGATCATTGTCATGCTGAAAGACCCAGCCGTGTTTCATCTTCAATGCCCTTGCTGATGGAAGGAGGTTTTCACTCAAACTCTCACCATATATTGCCCCATTCATTCTTTAGTTTACACGGATCAGTCGTCCTGGTCCCTTTGCAGAAAAAAAGCCCCAAAGCATGATGTTTCCACCCCCATGCTTCACAGTAGGTATGTTGTTCTTTGGATGCAACTCAGCATCCTTTCTCCTCCAAATATGACAAGTTGAGTTTTTACCTTTTTGGTTTCATCTGACCATATGACATTCTCCCAATCCTCTTCTGGATCAACCAAATGCTCTCTAGCAAACTTCAGACGGGCCTGGACATGTACTGGCTTAAGCAGGGGGACACGTCTGGCACTGCAGGATTTGAGTCCCTGGCGTCGCAGTGTGTTTCTGATGGTAGCCTTGGTTACTTTGGTCCCAGCTCTCTGCAGGTCATTCACTAGGTCCCTCCGTGTGGTTCTGGGATTTTTGCTCACAGGGGTGAGATCTTGCGTGGAGCCCCAGATCGAGGGAGATTATCAGTGGTCTTGTATGTCTTTTATTTTCAAATAATTGCTCCCACAGTTGATTTCTTTACACCAAGCTGCCTACCTACTGCAGATTCAGTCTTCCCAGCATGGTGGAGGTCTACAATTTTGTTTCTAGTGTCCTTTGACAGGTCTTTGGTCTTAGCCATAGTGGTTATTTGCACGGAGCGTGACTGTTTGAGGTTGTGGACAGGTGTCTTTTATACTGATAACAAGTTCAAACAGATGCCATTAATGCAGGTAACGGGTGGAGGACAGAGGAGCCTCTTAAAGAAGAAGTTACAGGTCTGTGAGAGCCAGAAATCTTGCTTGTTTGTATGTGACCTTAGTTTACCCAGAAATTTACCAGTTAATTCATTAAAAGTCCTACTATGTGAATTTCAGGATTTTGTCAGAATATTTCTCACGATGAAAATAGCCACAGAAGCTGGAATGGTGTTAAACGCAAAAAAACAAACTGGTGTTGCAATAATGAGATGACGTTTAAAAAAAGGAAATGTTTTTATTTGTCGTGATAATAATGTCACAGTATGAAAAATATTTTTATTTTATTGACAAAAGATATTATTATAAATATGTATATTTATAAGAATCTTTCATTTTTTTTAAATCATAGAATTATTTTTTATTATTAATATAATTTATTATTAATATAATTATTTTATTAATTAAAATACCAGCAAGGACACAAATTGTTCAGAACAACCACAATAAAATGTATAATGTTACAAAATATTTCAAATTTTACAATAAATGCTCTTCTTCTAAACCAATTTAATTTCATGGTTTTCACAAAAATATTCGGCAGCACAGCTGTTTTCAACATCGGTGATAGTCAGAAATGTATCCTGAGCAGCAAATCAGCATATTACAATGATTTCTGAAGGATCATGTGACACTGAAGGTATGATGCTGAAAATACAGGTGTGCATCACAGTAATCACATTTTAACATTATATTAAATTGCAATCCTTTTTCACAATTTTACTGTATTCTTGAGCACAAATTGCGTCTTTCACAAACTCAGTGGCAGCTTATGATTTCCAGTGCTTCATATATACCTGGCGTCCTTCTGGTGCACAACAGAGAAGTCCGGGCCTGACTGGGAAAAACATCGAGCGAACTCAGACACCAGCTGAGAGACGCTTCTGTCCATTAGACGTCTAAAACGAGACAGCCGGGCGGCTCTGTTGTTTTGTGCAGTGAGGGATGTGGGACGGATCGTCAGTGGCCCAGATAAAATCATTGTTTATTCATAACATCTGTATGAACAGCAGAGCTGAATCTCAAAGTGAAAGCAAAAGTTTATGAACCCCGACATGTCTGGCAGATCTGCATTTGAAAGCTCTGTGCATCTGCCCCAGCCATACATACATAGCATACAATATATGTCTATCTTTCCCAGCATCCTCGCCTCCTCCTGCTCACCTGGATAAGCACGTGATGAGTGAGAAACTGGAGACCGTGGTCTTCCAGCTCAGGCAGGTGACCCGTGAGCGAGACGACCTGCGCAAACGACTGGCCCTCTCCTCGCCCGGCACCACCTTCGACGACTGCAGGTACAGTAACCAGGGCTGTACTGTTAACTGCTGTTTTAGTATCATTTACTATCATTGAAATACTTTTACAATGTTTTGAATTTTTGTTTATTTTATTTTTCTAATATTTTTTTATTCCAATTTTAGTTAATTTTTTAAAAATATATTTTATATTTATTTATTATACGTTTAGACATTTGTAATCCAATTATAATCATATTTTAAATAATAGTTTAATTAAAAAAAAATATATTTTTAAATATTACATATTTTTTACATGGTTTATTTATTTATTTATTTTTTTGGTAAGCAAAATGACTAAATAAAAGCGATTTTGCCTTGAGCTGTAGTATTTTAGTTTAAGTTACCAACCCTGTTAACTAAAACTTTTACAAAATGTTTTCATTAATTGAAGAATAAAAAAAATAAAATAAAAAAAATTAGGTGTTACAGGGTAATTATACGTTTAAGTGCTGAGTAATATTAATTAGCTACATGTATTTACTCTAGGGTTAGGATTAGGGTTTGGCTTAGTTATGTGCATGTAATTATGCATCATTTATTGTTGTTTTTTATAATAGGAAGTCTGTTTAACATGTGTAACCTTAAAGTATAGTGTTACAAAAATACAAAAAAGTAATCTGTGTAAGATACGTTTAGGTTGAAATACCAAAATGACTGTAAAACTGAAATAAAAATAAATAGCAATTAAATGGAAAAGCACAAAATAGTATAAAAAGTATATGATAATATTAAATGAACACTGTGCTGCAAGTGTAGCTAAAGTGAATCATCATTCATGCTGTGAGCCGGCCAACTGTAGAAGAGATTAAACAGGGCTTTTGTTACAGTTTCAGCCTTTCAGTGTTACCTGCCAGACAGTCCATCTTTTCTTATCTGAGCGTGAGATTGAACAGAGTGCTTTAAGTGTATAAATAAAGTATGTTTACTTTCATTACTATTTCATAAATGAGGCTTTTTGCTCTGTTTTTGTGTCTCTTCAGCTGGATGTTGATAGAGCTCTTTAGTGTGTGTGTGTGTGTGTTTTTAGCCACATGGAACTTTCCAGTTAAAAATGTACACATTTATATGACAAATGGTGAATGATAACCAAATGATTTTGGCCAGTGTGAGATGTTTGTATATATATGTGTGTGTGTGTGTGTGTGTGTGTAGGCCGAGTGTGAAGCCGGGTCATGATTACGAGCGTCTGAAGCTTCAGTGTATGAAGGCCATGTCAGACCTGCAGTCTCTCCAGAACCAGCACACCAAAACCCTGAAGAGATGCGAGGAGGCCGTGAGAGACACGGATTACTACCAGTGAGCACTTTAAACGTATATTTCCAGTTGATTATCAATGTTTGTTTTTCTAATCATATAAAACTCATAACATGTCTAGTAGTAGATCGATATATCAGCTGACATTTTTTTTTTTTTTGATTGCCTGCTTCAGCAGATAAATGTTTCTGTTCGGCTAAGCTTATACTATTAAAATAAGACTCTTCTATAACTTTATATTCATATTAGTTGCTTTAGTTTGTGAAAAAATTATAGTAGTATTACAGACAAAGTTGCTGAAGCATAACTCTGTATGTAGTATCATCAATTTGAATGAACTATCAGTAATAATAATTAAATATTAATTTAATATAAATATATATTTAATATTTTTATAAATTAAATTAGTGCTGTCAAATGATTAATAGTGATTAATTACAACCAAAATAAAAAAAATTGTCTACATATAAGTGTGTGTACTGTGTATATTTATTATGTGTATATATATAAATATACGCACATGCATGTATATATTAAAAAAAGTATTTATATTTGTATATCATATTTGTATATTAAATATTTTTATATATAATAATAAATTGTATAAATATACATGCATGTCAAATGTTAAATTTGTTAAAAAAAAAATCTATTATGTTATTCATGATATTTAAATTACATGGTGTAATATCATATACACTGGCTTTATGTTGACCATCAGCCCCCCTGCTCTGTAAGAGATCGACACCAGCCATAAAACTAAATCCAAATTGGTCAACCATTAAATTTGTCCATTAATATTAATCAAGTCAATCAGTTAACATGAATTTGAGCTCTACTTCCTTCACTAAATAGCAGCCGCTGTAGAGGCGGGCAGCAGGAGGGTTTGTGTAATAGAGCATCGGCCGACAGCATTATGTGCTCATTAGCGTGATGTGAAAGACTCTGATTGGCTGCTGTTAATCCGGGTAACATCTGGTGGTGAAGCAAACACACCGCACAGATTAGAGACCTCCATCTTCTTCTGAGATTACCCAACGCTTCAGTTTAATTCTGTGTAATTTCAAATGACTGATATATTGAATTGAATCGCCTGGAATAGTTCACCCACCAATGACTATTTGCTTAAAATATGCTCATCCTCGGGCCATCCAAGATCAGGATGAGTTTGTTTCTGAAATCTGCACTGATCAAGCAGCTTTAAACAAATATGTGGCTGGATTATGAAATGAGAGACAACAGGAAATGCTCTTTTTCACCGGAGGACGTGTCATAGACTCGCATTTGAGTTAAAAAGTTATGCATTCGTTTCAGCGTTTGTCTTCTCCAGTTTTCTTTACTGATGGTGCTGTGGATTATTGTGATGTTTTTTATCTGCTGTTTGGACTCTCATTTTGACAGCAACCCATCCACTGCAGAACATCCGAGTTAATATTCGGCAAATGTTCATTTTGGAAACTCCCGCCACGGTTTTATCTGGCACATTTAACTGATCTTAATTTGTTGTTGTGTTCTCTGACTCGTGCTATTCTCTCCGTCTCTCAGCACTCTTCACGGGCGTGTGGTCGGGGAACAAACGCAGCTGCGGCACGAGATGGAGGCCGTGAAGCAGAACTACTCTCAGCTCTTACAGCAGCACTCTCAGCTGCAGCAGACCTGCGACGAGCTGCGCCGTGTTCATGATAGCGACCAGCGCGAGGTGGCAGACATGCGCCTGCAGCAGCAACAGGTACACGTGCACAGGTTTAGCATCGTGCATCCTCCCCCTCTCTGTGTTCAGGATCTAAGCGAAGTGTTCTATTCCAGTGGTGTTCAATCCTGGTCCTGGAAACCCACCGCTTTGTCACCAAGATTGAAATTCACTGCTTTATTCCATGACTGAGGCGTTTTAAGAAATAATCACTCTAGTTACTTCATTTATTTATTTATTTTAATTCTGTATTATAAAAAGTTAAATGAAATAAATAAGTAGTGATTATTTTCTTAAACATTTCTAAAATATTTATGTATTTTTTTATTAGTTTATTTATAAATGTACATTTTTATTTGCATTAATTTATAACGAAATTGTAGAAAAATATTTTTTTTTATGACTGTCATAAAGACATGAAACTGGCACTCTTCTTAAACATGCCCAAATAAAAAGCATAATAAAGTATGAAAATATCACCAGTGGGTATCTTGTTAATATATCTGATATATTGTCCAGCCCTGCTGACTAACAAGAGTACTAACAACATAACTAACATTGTGTTTGCTACACTCTTTAAATTACTTCATTAAAATCGTTGAATAAATAAATTTAATCTCTCCCTTTTTGTGTCAATGCTGGTATTGCTAAAACAATTAAAAAACACATTCTATATTTGAAATAAAATATAATATGAATAAAAAAAAGTTTTTTCCTTGGCACCTACATCAAAAAGAAATTTAAACTAAAACTGATAATAATTTGTCAGAATTAGCTTTACTTATAAGAATAAATCAATATTATAAATAAATCAATAAAAGCCTGTTGGTTAATACATATTTATAGTTAATAAATTAATAATATAATACTATATAGTATTTGTTTGTACTGAGACAGAAGTACAGACGGGGCTGTACTGATATGCTGCTTTTATAGTCTGTAAGTCTGATCTGTTGGCAGTGATAATGTTGTCAGGGGGTTGTGTGGAGGTTGCAGTCAGGTTGAAGCTCTTTTCAGCCTAGTACTGTCACTACACGTTTATTTCTCGTTCGCTCTCTCTTCGTCTGTCTGTGTCTGTCAGCACATCTTTGTGTTGTCAGTGAGCTCAGGTCAAGAAATGACTGCTCTGTATTTCTGTCTCTTCTGAGCAGGAAAAGCACTTTGTCTATTAATAATGCTGAGAAACATGACAGATGAGATGAGGTCTGTGTGCTTATGAAAACACACCGGTGATCGAGAAACATCCCGAGACGGACTCGCGCTCAGTAGTAGTAGTAATATAATAGTAATATTTATTGTAACATAAAATTACAAAAAATGTAATTGAGAACTGAAAATCTAAATGCTAAACAATAAAAATATTCTTCTCTAAATAATGCACTTCTGCTAATCGACAAAGCTGATATAAAACAGAAAACAAATGAAAACGGAGAGTTCACTAATAAGTTTAAATGGAGTTGAATCACTAAATTACTTAAAAACTGAAAAAAAACTAAAACGTCAACAAAAACGAAGATTGAAAAGTAAAGAAAAAACAAAAAAGAAAACTGAAATAAAAAAAATTAAAATAAACAATAATTAAAAACATGAAGAATTTATCTCAACCTTATTAAATATTAAAATATAAATCCAAATAATTAATACATATTTAAGTAAATGTAACTAATACATTTAATTTATTTAATGGAAATAACTAAAAATGAAAATTAATTAAATAGTATAAACAGATTAAATAATAGTATAAATAAAAGGTCATATGAAATCTCTTATTAAAAAAGCAGACGTGTGACTCGGTGGTGCCATCCACTCGAGTGGTGCTGATATCTCTCTGTCCAAATCTACTCAACTCTGTGATTTAGCTGTGGATTGGGTCTCTTAACCCAAGCTAAAGGTGTTTTATTTCTCTCTGCAGGTCATGAGGGAGAACGGCTCCTCCGAACTGCTGAATAAACTTTACGACACGGCCTTAAACAAGCTGGAGGGGATGAAGAAAGAGTACGACGCTCTGAGGAAACGGTACAGCGAGAAAACGGCGAGCCACAACGCCGATCTGAGCAGGCTGGAGCAGACGGAGGAGGAGAACCGGCGGCTGCAGAAACAGCTGGAGGTTCTGCTGAAACAGAGAGACTCTGCGCTGATCTTCCAGCAGCAGTACAGTGGCTCCGTCAGGAGGTACTCCTCTCGCTGCCTACCTAGTGCTCCAGATCATTCCTTCAAGAGGATTCCATTCTGTTTCAGCCATTTCACGCTAGGGCTGGCAAAATTCTTAAATTGTACTACAATATTTAATATGCTTACTTTTCTATGGAAGCCTGTTTCCGCCACTGAATAAAAAAAAGAAGATAAAATGGGACTTTTATCTCACATTTTTCTGAATTGCATGATACAAACTTGAAATTCTGACTTATTTGCGAGATATAAAGTCTGAATTTCTGCTGAAAATTGGATTAAATAACTCGCAATTGCAAGTTTATATCACAAAATATTTATATATATATAAATCTCAGAATTGTGAGATAAAATGTTGCAATAACCTATTTAATATTTTGCTCAGTGGCAGAAACGGGCGTCCATACTTTTCTTTTTAGAAGCGCTTGTTCTCCTAATTTAAAATGTTTAATTCAATAGTTTGTGGTATTTCCTTAAAATGATTTATAGACGCTTTTTCTTTTTACCTTTGTAATGCCATTTGTCTAATTTTATTAAAGATATGTCATCTATCTGTCAAATTCAAGTATCCATTGAAATCTTGGTCTCTTTCAGGTTTGACGGTCTCCAGCAGGAGGTGAGTAAGATGTCTGCTCAGAACGAGGAGCTGCAGAGAGAAACCGATCAGCTACAGATGGAGAACACGCGCTATAAGACCCTGCAGCTGAAGGCAGTGAAAGACGCAGAAAAACTGAAGGAGGAGAGAGACTCTGTGTTAAACGAATACAGGCTGATCATGAGCGAGAGAGATCAGGTCATCAAAGAGGTGGATAAACTCCAGACCGGACTGGAGGCGGCCGAAGCCAAACTCAAGAACACGTCTAGCGAGAGAAGAGTCGCCGGCGAGGAGATCGAAGCTCTCAGACAGGTCAAACACACAGCTGTTGAAGATGATAGTCGAAATGAAACATGCTTGTGAATGGTTTCTCTTACTGGTGTAATTGTAGAGCGGAGGCAACAATCAGTCATGCTTTCCTTGTGATTCAAAATAAAATTTCATTTAAAAGATTCAAAAGACTCACAGAGAAAAGCAAAGTATTCAATCAAAAGTGTTTAGAAGTCTGTGTTCATCATTTGTGGCTGTTAAAAAAAAAAAAAAAAAAAACTTTTTATATTTAAATTTTAATCTAAATAACTAAGACATTTTTAAATAAATAAATAACACAAAATTAATATAAAATTATATTATTATAAAATTTAAAAAAATTATTTGGATATATATTTAGCTCTTTAAGTTGTTGTTTATATAAATATTTTAATTAATTAAATATTTGATGAATATACTGGCAAGTATTTTTTTTAAATATGAAATAAAATAACAGATGATGAAATATTTAAAAACTAGCATATCTCAGTATTAATCTTAATTGTTAATTTATAAAATATTTATTATTTAAATAATTTAGATAAATTGTCTAAGTTATTTAGTATAAAAGCATACATAAAGTATATTTTAAAATATTGTACATATTTATTTTATTAGTTCATATTTATAATTAAAATATTAATTCCATTAACTAAATGAATTAATTTTAGTAATTAGTAAATTAATTTAGTAAACATATTTCTTTATTCTATTATTAATCTGGATAACTAATGTATTAAATATGATATATGATGTTAAACTAATTAAATTAAGTTGTAAGGTAAATAGTTTTTTCTCATGCACTAATCACTGTTGGCTATAGTTTATATTTATATAATAATTGGTGGTTTGACGGGTTGACAGGAGCTGAACTCGGCTCTGTTGGACCGGGACCGGGCAATCCGAGAGAAGGCCGAGCTCCTGGAGAAGTACTGTCACGAGGTGCAGGACAAGGCCGAGACGCAGAAGGAGCTGAGCCAGGCCTGTAAGGACATCGAGATGGTGCGAGAGGAGCGTGACGTGGCCCGTAAAGAGAGAACGGAGGCCATCATTCAGAGGGACCAGCTCCTGAGAGAGTATTACCAGGCCAGACAGGTACACTGACTTAAACCTGGACTTATATACAGTGTGTGCATCAGGGGTCTTATTTAATGGCGTTTGTGCCCCTTCAGAAGCAGGACAGCGCGACGCTGGACATGGAGCGGGTCAGTAAGGAGCTGGAGATTCTGAGGAAGCAGTGCGAGGCCATTTCGGAGGAGCTCCAGGAGTCTGTGCAGGAGGCAGAAGTGGCCAAGTGCCGCAGAGACTGGGCCTTCCAGGAGAGAGACAAGATCGTAGCAGAGAGAGAGAGCATACGGTCAGTAAATGCACCGACAATGTCTTGTTACACCTCTGATCAACGAGCATCAAAACAGCATCAAAATAAAAGTTTAGTAATACAATTTGTATTTGGTGAATGTGCATTATCTTAACATTAAATATCCTGGCATATGTGCATGCATTAGTTTCAAGACTAAATTGTATATCTACGGTGTTTGTGTATCAGGGCGTTGTGTGATAACCTGCGTCGCGAGAGGGACCGAGCCGTGAGTGATCTCGCTGACGCTCTGAGAAACCTGGACGACCTGCGCAAACAGAAGAACGACGCAGTGCGAGAGCTGAAGGAGCTCAAGTGAGTCTCAGAAGAACACGCATCCATGCCAAAACACACACACACACACACTGACTGTCGACAGTATGTGCATCTAGCACATTATTAATGTTATTAAATAACTAATACATATGTAAATACACATATGATAATATTGTAAATATATAAATACATAAATAAATATTTAATTGAAGTAATATTAATTGTTAAATATTTAGTTTATACATACACACACACATTATTATTATTATTAGTTATTTTATTAATATATTTATTAATTTATTTAAGAAACACACTAATTCGATTTTATATATGTGTATATATATATGTAAATGCGCACACAAAAATGATATGTGTACAATATTAGTGGTTATTAAGTATTTACGATAAAAATGAACATAATAAATATTAATTTAAATACTGCTGTTTATCGCTGCACTTTTAATTAATGTGTTTTTTTGTAATGGTAATATTTCTTTCTTTATTTGTCATCATTTAAATACATAATTATTGTTATTATTGTGTGGAAAACAAGTTTTACTTCATTTTTGTTATTTTGGTTTTATTTTTACCATCATTTTTAGTGATTTCCTTTCTTTTTTTTGTTTTTGTTTTTGACAAATTGGGATTCTCAAAATGTCCTTTAAATCTTCAACGCAATGACAAAATAAACTAACAAGTGCTGTAAAAGTAGTTTGTTTCTGAAACGGATGACTCTGATTCTTTTAAATAATGAATGATGAATCAGTCTCGAAGCCGTGGAGGTAAATGATGACGAAAGTTGGATGAATTGTCCTAAAATGTGTCTTCAGGGAATGCATGGAGGAGCAGCTGGAGAAGGAGGCGCGATTCCGCCAGCTGATGGCCCACAATTCCCACGACTCGGCCATCGATACGGACTCTCTGGAGTGGGAGACGGAGACAGTGGAGTTCGAGAGGAGTACGGTACGTAATCGAGTCTTCACAACTGTGACGAACCTCCAAACGAGTTCAGCACCTCACCGTCTCTGATCTGACGTACAGGACGACATGGATTTGAGCGCTCTGGGTTTTGATATTGCTGAGGGAGTGAGTGACCCGTATCTTCCAGGGGATTATGGGATATTCGTGAGCAAGGTGGACAAAGGAAGTATTGCAGAGGGCAGGTTAAGGTAGGAATCGGCCGTGAAACGGTCGTGTTTGATTCTAACTAGGGCTGTACGATGAAATGAATGTGTGCGTCTTCTCAGTGAAGCATGGCTCTGTGATCAGAAGTAAATCTCCATCCGAGGCCAGAGGAGTTTCGGTACCCATCCCTGATACACTGATTTAACTGCTTTCATTGATTCAACGTTCTTCCTATAATTTTCATAAAATAGTCGGCGTAGCCTTTATCTCTGCTTGGAATACTATCAAATATGTTGTGTGTCTTATTCTAAAGCCACATCATCGTCTCTCGAATGATTTATTTCAAACACTTAACTGACAAGATGTGTCTTTTATTGCGTGCCTAATTCTAACCAGCGTTTATTCTCGTGGCAGAGTGAATGATTGGTTGTTGAAGATAAATGACGTGGATCTAGCCAATAAGGACAGGAAGCAGGTCATTAAGGCGGTGTTCAGTGGGGGCGGAGTCATCAACATGGTGGTGCGCAGGAGGAAGTCTCTGGGAGGACGGATGGTCACTTCTGTCCATCTGACACTGGCGGGACATAAAGGTCAGATTGTTGGGCTTTGTGTTTTAGGATGTCCAGCAGATCAGCTCTCTTCATCTCTACAGTCTCTCTCTCTGCCTGTAAAACATATTTTATTGGACTTTCCAATCTAATTCGTCTAATCATGACAAACTATATATCGTTGGAAAGGTCAAAGGCTTTACCACTGTAATAGATAAATATTTGACAAGAGTACACCCTTAAAAACATACACCATAACAGTTGTGACCTTTGTCACAAAGTCTTTTTCGTTGCATCATTCCTCATCATGTTTTAGAAAAAGCTGTGAACTTAATAAAGCTGTAAAGAGAGATTCCAGTATTAGTTAACGTGACATGATAGTGATGTTATTTGACATTGATATACGAGCATGGTTCATCACTTAGCAATGTCTGGTTTTCAGATTGTGGCGTTGGGTTGGAGAGCGGCGTGTTTGTGTCGTCTGTTTCTCCAGGCAGTCCGGCGGCCAGAGACGGGTCAGTGTGTCCCGGGGATCGGCTTCTCAATGTGAGTCATTTCCTCAGCACCAGTTCTCCAGGAGTCTCTGATTGGCAGATAGTGATGAGTTAAAAAATGATGTCATCAATTAAATCCCTACACTGTAACCTTTTTTCTGTTCGTAAATAACTGAGTATTGTGAGTAGTTTTATCAGGGATGTGATTTTCTTTTTCAGTGTTTGAACATATTGATGTGTTTTTATTTCAAAGTATGACCCACGTGAATCGCATAAATCTGAAGAAAAAACAGCGGAATTGTGTGTATTTACAGTGTATTTAAACAAACATATTTAATTTTTCCAACTATCTTCTTCTAGTATTTGATTATTAAAAGTAAAATAAAGTAAGACAGCCACAAATAGTAGGATTTTAATTTTACTTTTGATTCAAAGATACTAAAAATGCTTTATTAATATTATTATTTTCCCTCATTATAATAACAGTTACAATAATATTAATAACAATTATGATTGTTGTTATAATTTATACTACGAAATAAAGCATTTTTGTCATTTTGATCAGCTTTATGTTTGCCATTATTTATCACGGCGGTGCTTCATGGGAAGTTGAGAGAATTGACGTACACAATCTTCATATATGTAATGAGAAATAATAAAAGTACTAAGCTTTCTGCCTTTTATTCATTACATATATTTTTTTCCCTGACATGTTCAGAGGCCTGTTCCATAAAACAAGTTTACCAAATAAGCCAGGCTTGTTTTTATTAGTCTGACTTATTTTAAACCAAATCAAATGACAGTAAGTCAGACTAACTGAAATAAACCTGGCTTATTTGGTTTTATGGAACAGGCCCCAGGTCAGAGCTAAACGTTTGGTTGACGGCTTAAAGTGTTGAAATGCCTATAGAGAACAAGTAAAAAAAAAAAAATTGCATCCAGATCCCAAGCTGCTAAAAAAGTGTGCAGGACTCCTACCATGCGAAGCTCTGATTGGTTGATTGGATGTGTATCGGCTGATTAGAATAAATACAGGCAATACAGAATGAGATCTCTGTATGTCACGCTGTGTTTTAAACCTGTCCATTGTGATACATTTTCTCCTGACAGATAAATGGGATTTCGTTGGATAACAAGTCAGTGAGCGAATGTGAGAATGTCCTGCGGAGCTGCCGGGACTCTGTTTCTCTTTCCCTCCTGAAGGTGAAACATTATTGATTGTCTTTTTCCGTTTTTTTATGAGAGGAATTCAATCGGCTTACTCTGTTATCGTATCCCAGTTTTTCCCACAGAGTCTGTCCGGTCAGAGCATCGCTGAGAGCCAGCGTGACTGTGAGCGAAGCTCTAACGGGAAGTCGGCGGAGCAGCTTCGGCCCTGCAGGAAGCAGCCCACCCATAAAGACATGTACAGCCCCACGCGTGACGTGGAGAGTGAGCGCGGTCAGCGCGGGACGCTGTATCGCTCAGAGCCGTACCATGAGATCTGCTTCCCGCATCCCACCTCCAAAAGACCCCTCACCTTTCACCCCATTTCCCCCGGAGACTGCATCACTGTGGAGATGAATCAGGATAGACGATGCGTGCCGCAGAAGCAAAGTGGCGGCACTTGGCCCAAAATGGTAGCGGTCACGATGACACCAGTCGATAGCATCCCACCGCTCTCTATATTTAAGACCCCAAAGAAACGGAAATCGATATTCGACGCAGACATGTTCAAGCGGCCAGAGACGCCCTCCAAGCTGGACTACCTCAGTTTGTCCCAGATGCCCAAACATTCCCCGCAGAGCTCCTGGACAGAGGCGGCTCCACAGATCCCGCCTGAGCCACCCAAACGCAGCGACTCCTTCAAGTTCAAACACAAGCCGCAGGGAAGCTCCGCCTCTGATTCCACCATCACCACTGGCTCGCCCCCGGCCACACCCGTTCAGACCACGCCCACAGACAAACCCAGTCCTGACTTTGAAAGCCGAGACCGCAACGGGAACGTGCTTCGGAGACAGGGCTCTGGTGGCGGTGGCGGGTCGTTTGTGGAGGACGCGTCCGGACAGGGATCAGATGATCTGGAGGTGAGGAGAGGAAGACCGAACTCTGCCCCCGCTCAGCGCCGCAGCCTTACGCCACTTAAGATGCCATATCCACAGGTACTTAAACACACCTGTAAAGCTACAGTATGCAACTGGTACTGTGACTACCAGCGATGCTGCTTCTCAATTATAGGTAGTCTGGTTAGTTTCACTCAATCTGTCCTCCTCTGCTGCAGAGCTTCTCGCATGATGAACAGTCCCCTGAACCTGTGGATCTAGTTCGGTTTTCTCCTTTCCGTTCGAACCGTCACAGCTTCTCGCCTGTTCAAGCACGTGAGTTTGACATTTTGTGTTAGTTGAAAAAAATAGTCAAAAATGAAAATGTAGAACACAAACGTAGATGTTCATGCCTGATGCTTCTGTGTTTTATTTTTACTAAATTATTATCTCCGTTTATGTAATGCCAAAAACGTTTATCGGTGTGTTTGTGCGTGTTAAGACACCGCTCCCAGAACGCTGTCTCCGTACCCCGCTGTGACCGCAGTGATGAGGAACCCAGTGTACACGGCCTGGAGTCACTGCGTCAAAACCACCAACTCTGCTTCAGTTCCGGCACACACATACACTCAAGTCAGGTACGCACACACACACACACTCTGATGCGTCGCTTCTGTTCTGATGCGAGACTCTGACTGACTCTCCCTGTTTTCTTCAGTCCGCAGCACCAGGGACGATGGAGTGTGGATCTCAATCACAAGCGCTCCGGTGATCTCTTCGATGGCGCCCGGGGAACTGTTCAGCACAACACCAACTCCCTGCCCTCCAGCGCCAGACAAGGTCTGTCCCCAACACACGCTGCAGTCACTGTTATTTAAAGATACTCTAATTTACATTTATCTACTCTAGAGAAACTTATAATATTTTTTTTTTTATATTTATTTTTTTTATTTTTCAGTACAGTAGCATTATTACTATAGAAAAATTTCATTATTGGTTTAATTTGAATAATTTAATATAATAATAATAATAACACTAATAATATGTTGTTATAGTAATAATATCGCTAATAATAAAACATTATAAAAATGATAATTTATTTATTATTATTATTAATTTGTGTAATGCAATTAAATTAAATGAGATTAAATAATGGAAATTTTTATTTTGACAAACTAATTATTATTAATAACTTTATTATTATTATTTAAAATACTATACTACTAATAATAATGTATGGATTTTTAATAATTTAAGTTATAGTGATAATGTTATTTAGTAAATAATGATTTTATCAAATTATAAAAATAAAATATATATATATTATTAATATTAAGTACAGATTTTTTATTATTATTATTATTTTTTTACAGTGCATCAGTGTTGCTATAATATATTAATTCACTGGTTTATCTTTTCACTGTATAATAATAATAAATAGTAGTAGTAGTATTTTAAGGATGCCCCATGAGTGGGTTTGTAACTTTGTCACCTTTTGCACCCTGATGAGTTTGCATCCCTGTTTTTAATTTCAATTTAATTAGTGCTAAAATCCTTTGTGAGTGATTGGCAAAACGTTAATCATAGCTGTTAATATAAAATCTTTATTAATTAACGAAACGTGTGTGGGTGACAAACACAATCGAAAATATGCAGTCTTTTATCTTAATTAGTGATCTAAATGATAAAAGTGTCTGCTTAATGACTAAATGAAGCCTGTGACCTTTGACTGATCATGGTTTTGTGTTTGTGTTCGTAGGTTTGTCTCAGTACCGCGAACAGCGCATCAAGATTCCCTCCACCCCTCGTTACGCGCGGTCCGCTCACGGCTCCGATAGAGGTGCTGATCTCTCTGAAATACATCATACTTCCTGTGCTGTTACATGAGTGATGGATGTACAAACTGTGTGTTTCAGGATCTTTGTCTCACTCGGACTGCAGCAGCCCTAGTCTGGTAACTCCGCCCCTCTCTCCTCTGGACCCCGCCTCCTTCTGCAACAGCCAATCACAGGGCTCCATCTCTGCCCAGACCAGGCTGTCAGTCAGTCCTGTGCCAATAGACAGGAGGAGGGACAGGTAGAAAAATAAAAATATCAAAATACAACCCCCTGTCATCATTTACTCACCCTCATGATGGTCCAAAACTGGGCTAATATTTTTCCAAGTCTTATGTTGCTTTATGTGAACAAATTCAAATTCATAAGCATTTACTGAAGCTCTGAAGTCAAATATGGCACGTTTTGAGTTTGATGTTATAAACGTAATCGTAGGGGTTTATAATAACATGAGGCTGAGTATATATATGATGAATTTGGTTAGTTTGTGCGACATCCTCTTTTCCCTCTCGTAGTTTATTTATCTCAGATCTGCTTGACTCCTTATTCTCCGTTCTAGTCTGCTCTTCTGCCCCATTTCTCCCTCTGTTCTCCTTCCTGCTCCAGATGTGCATTGCGTAACAGGTCTTGCCTGAAGCTTTCTCGAGCTCAGAGATCATGGTTTGCGTCTTTACGGACTCTGAGGTTTGTTCACGGTGCAACAAGAGCAAAAAACTAACACTTTCTTTTCCTGTTTAAGTCAATTTCTTTGATCTGTTTGCTTTTTTTCCTAATTTTTTATGCATGTCACTTCCCTTTAAATGCACGCTATTGAAGTGTGACCTGCTGCTATTTACCACTGAAGGTTGCAGCAAATATTTAATTAAATGTATAGTCACTAATAATCAAGAATAATGAAATAATATTATTATTACGTTATATTTACAATTTTGTTTAGGAAGTGTCCGTGACATGCTGTTATTAATCACTGAAGTACATAAATTATTATTACTTTCATTGCAAATTATTGATTATAAATTATTTGCTCAATATCCACCAGTTATCAAGTCACTTTACAGTCCTGAAAATGATACATTGTACAACAGATGAACATGAAACTATTAAGCAAACCTGTTATTCTGTAAATGCATGTGTTTCGGTTCCGTTTGGTTCTTTTGAGGTGGACTGTGTGTGAATGATGGTTGTTTGTGTTGTAGGCCGTACGTCGAGGAGCCGCGATGTGTCACTATCCCTAAAGGGGCAGAGCCTCTGGGCATCTCTATAGTGGGCGGGGAGAACGGCGGCATCTTTGTTTCCAAGGTAACGGGAGGCAGCATCGCTCAGCAGTACCACCTGGAGTTTGGAGATCAGCTTCTGGAGGTACGTCAGAAGACCCTCGAGAGATACAGAGCTTATTGTTTAAACTGAGCACATGTGAATCTGTGTCTCTCTGCAGTTTAACGGCATTAATCTCAGGAACGCCACCGAGCAGCAGGCCAGACTCATCATCGGCCAGCAGTGTGATACCATCACCATACTGGCCCAGTACAACCCACACATGTACCAGCTGGGCAATCACTCCCGCTCTAGGTACACCGCACACATGACTCTGCCCTGCTTTAGACGTAGAGCTGCAACGGTTCAGCTTTGATTCGATACGACACAGTGGTGTCAGTACAGCTGTGAATTGGTTACGTCACATATTTTTTTTTATATTGCCAAAAATTGATGTTTTTGACAGCATCTCTGGCTATCATCGATACAATGCTTCGTTGTTTAGGCTGCCTTGTTAAACGCAGTCTGAGAACATTATATTTCACACACTTTAAGCTTTTTTGTTTTCCAAATGTAATAGGATTAGTCCAACATATCGAAAGCCTCGTACCAGCATCATTACACCCCTGTTTAGTGTCCTGACATGTGCGTTTCTGACAGCTCCCGGATGGAGTCGTCCATCAGCTCTCACTCGACACCCGACACGCCTGACTCCAACATCGACACGCTCAGCGAACAGGACGAGGGCACCATGACCCCGCCCTCCAATCAGGCCACGCCCACCACCAGCCCTCACAGGTAAACACTCTGACTCCCGTTTGCTAAAAATTGCCTGGATTATTTCATATTTATACACACGGGTAAATTTTGTGCTTGATTCCAGGGTTTCTGGTGATTAATTCACTCTTCTACAAATTAAGGTCTTAAATCAGAGCAGAAAGTCTGGCATTAAACGTTGCATACATAAATATCTTCCTCAGTTTTTTTTTTTTTTGTCTAATAACATACATCTAAACATACTTAAATCAAGATATCTTTACTTGAGATGCAGAATAAACATATTGTTTCAAGAAATTGAACAAAATTAATTGAGTTTATGATTAAAACTGTAAGCAGTATTTGTCACAGGAATTGAACGCTTGTTTTCCCTTTCAGTTAATTAGGTTTTACTAAGCCCATTGACTGGTTTTTCTTTGTTTTAATCATAAACTCACTTTATTTCAATCATTTATTTTCATAAAACAAGAATTCTTCGATGTATGTTTGAGTCTTAAAACATTTGCACCAGAAGACAGGAAAAAAATGTTCTTTAAAAATAATAAAGTCTTTAAAAGTCTTAAGTTTACCTTAAAAACACCTGCAGAAACCAAACCAAATTAAATACTAAATATTAAATTTAATTAAATTAAATACATAAATGAATACAAAAGCAACATTTCTCATTTTAATTTAGCATAATTTGATGTACTTAAATAAACAAAAATAGAATAATAAAATCAGAAACTACTAAATGACCAGAACACTCAACAAAATGACTTTAACTGTTTTTAAAATTTACTTTAAAGTTTAAGAAATAAAAAATGGATGCAAAATATTTTTGTTTGTTCATTTGTTTTAGTTTTTTTTTTTTGCGTGTGATTTCAGTTATTCCTACATTTATGTGTAGATTAAGAATACATTTTATTACAAATATTTCAGATGGTTTGTGAAAATGTTTTCTCTCGGCCATCAATGTTGCACCTGAACACGCCCACTGCTCCGAATGGTCTAACTGTGCTCTCTGCTCTGTCATTGGCCAGGGACCGGAGCGAGGGCAGGAAGCATGCAGAGCCGAGGCTGGTGGTGCTGAGGAAGACTCCGGTGGATCTGGGGCTGAAGATCTGTGGAGGAAACCTGACGGGGGTGTTCGTGGAGGCTCTGGAAGAGGATGACGGCCTGCAGCCTGGAGACCTGATCCTGGAGGTGCTGCTCCATCAGCCTCACTTTACTCTGTTTGACAGTGTGCTGGATGGTGTTGTGATATCATTTCCTGTTTGCAGTGTAACTCTGTGAGTTTGAAGAATAAGACCGCTGAGGAGGTGTATCTGGAGATGCTGAAACCCGCAGAGAACATCACCCTCAGAGTCCAGCACCGACCCCAACACTTCAGGAGGGTCAAAGATGCACTCGGAGACGGTTTTTACATCAGGTAACAGACCAGTCAGGAACCAAATCAATCTCTTTTATTTCTATAGCGCTTTTAACAATACAGATTGTAGCAAAGCACTGAACATTAAGCAGGAGAACAGAGAGATGGTAATGTATAATGACCAGATTAAACTGTTTATTTATCAAAGTAATGATTTTCTTCTTTTAATGGTTTTAATGTTTGTTTTCAGTAATTATTATAACCCTGTCACATAGAAATGTTTCTTGAGCACAATAGCAGTTTGGCTGAAATGAAACTAGCTATATTATTATAGCTCTGCATGAGGCTTTTCATACTCTCACTCTTGGTCTCTTTGTGTTTCAGGGCGTTGTTTGACCATGTTGGTGATTTGGAGCAGGAGTTGAGTTTCAAGAAGGATGATATTCTCTATGTGGACGACACGCTGCCCGGTGGGAATCTGGGCTACTGGTTGGCATGGCAACTGGACGAGAACGCACAGAAGCTGGTGCGCGGACACGTGCCCAGCAAGTGCATGTATGTCTATATGTGCTCCTCATGTCATCATCACTGGTGTTGTTTTACAGTTAAACCTGAAAAATGAATTCTTCTAAATCCTCATGTAGTATAGTTTGATACACATCGATATGGAGATATCTGAACCTGCTTCCAGTGTGAATTAAACATGCATTACATGTGTTTATAGTGCTCTGCAATAGTCACAGGCCTCCTTTATAGTTTTCCATAAAATAAAATTATTGAAATATACTTATTCTTAATTATTATATTATTATGCTGTATTTTATTTTACAATAGTCTCTTTCTTTTGTTTAATATTTTTGCATGCCGTCTGACAAAAGTTGTTGTTTTGTCATGATAATATAGTATTTCATAATACAACCATTTCTAATAGTTTGCATGTCAACAGGTCACCCTATATATATCAATTAATTAACTTTTTAATTAACAGAAAGGGAATTGTGCAGCTCTTAAGTTTACTGTAAGGGGTAAAAAAGGTAGTGAAAGTGATCTTGGATATTTGATGTTTTAAGGCATGTATATGTGTGTGTGTGTGTAGGATGGACCAAGATTCCCAGCGGCGGTACAGTGTTACAGACGGGAAAGACGACAGCGGTTCTGGTAAAACTCTCTCTGCTGCGGCGCGCCGGTCCTTCTTCCGCCGTAAGCTCAAACACAAGCGCAGCAGCTCTAAGGACGGCCGAGACGCTCCAGCACCAGACGCCGTCAGCACAGACTCCGTGCCCTACATGGACGGTGAGAAACGACACGTGCAATGGACCGAACTTCACGTTTACCTTCAGCTTCTCATTTACTCTCTGTTTGTTCAGACTGTCTGAGTCCGGCCTATCAGCGCGTGCTAAAAGTGGAATCAACCAATCGCAGGCCGGTGTTGATACTGGGGCCCCTGGTCGAGCCAATCAAAGACATGCTGCTCAGAGAGGCTCCTGGGAAATACTGTCGCTGTTTACCAGGTGAGATCCACTGCCGTTTGACAGTTTTTTTAGTTTTGAGTGTGGGATAAGATGTTGATGATTGCTGACTGGCTCTTGGTGTTGTTCAGAGGGGATGAAGGCGACCCAGCAGGCCATTGAGAGAGGCGTCAAAGACTGTCTCTTCATCGATTACAAGCGCCGGAGCGGCCACTTTGATGTGACGACGGTGGCGTCTATTAAAGAAATAACAGAGAAGGTGAGAGAGACACCAGACTCTTATGAAATGATGCTGACTGAATTATGTTCAGATTAAAGTGAATGAAAACACAGATATCTCACCTGATGTCATGAATATGTGTTACGATTTGCTTAAAGACAACAATAAATAATTTGGGACAATTTTAAGATTAGAATCTGAAGAGATTCACCACTGAGCATGAGGAGAATCATTAAAACACATTAGGGTGGAGAACTCTGGGTTGAAAATGGCTTAATTGTCATTTATACATATTTGTCCGACACTTTTTATCTAGAGAAAGTAACTAATTTGAGGAAATTTAACAGGAAACGGTCATTAAAATGTACTGTATTAATGGTCAAAAATGGTTGTGGCTCCTCTTTATGTTGAACATAGGTAAATAATAGTAAATAAATATTAATATAATTTTATCTACTATTATATATATCATATTTATAAAGCATTTTTATTTATTTTCATTATTTTTTTGTTTTTATTGCCTATGAATAAATGATAAACCTATGAACCTGTGATAGATTTTATATACTAGATATATCAATTTAATATAAAATTAAATTGAAATGGATAATTGTGTTGAATACACTATATTATTAATCTCTCATGAAAATGTAAAATTGAAAATATAAACATTTTTGAACTTTATATATATATATATTAGTTTTGTCAAACGATTAATCGCTTCCAAAATAAACGTCTTTGTTTACTTAATGTGTTCTGTGTTTATCATGTATATATAAATACACACTCACACGTGTATATTTCAGAAAAATATGTTTATATATATATATATATACATATATATACACACACACACACTACCTTTCAAAAATGTGGGGTCAGTAAGATATTGAATGGTGTTTAATAAATGCAGCTTTGATGAACAAAAGAAACATCTTTAGATTAAAAATCCAGAAAAAACTGTAATATTGTGAAATATTATTTCAATTTAAAATAACAGTTTTTTTGTGTGAATATATTTTAAATTTAATTTATTCCTGGGATACAAAGCATCATTACTCCAGTCTTCAGTGTCACATGATCCTTTCAGAAATCATTGAACGGTAGTGTATATATATATGTATATATATATATATAAAATTCTTATTATTTCTTTCTTTTTTGTGATTTTTGGTTTTGTGGTGAAAAGAAACCTGTAAATTAAACTTTTCCTGTTAAACAACTAAGAAAAGAGGACATTTGTCACAAAGTTGTCGTTCAAATAATATATAAATTCTGAGGAATCTTAATCGTTTTAAAACAATTTAAATTTTCTCAATGTGAAGCATAAGTAAATAATAGGTCATGCCGTCTCTCTGTTTCTCTCAGGACTGTCATTGTCTGCTGGACATCGCACCTTACGCCATCGAGCGCTTGCACGTCGTCAACATTTACCCCATCATCGTATTCATACGATACAGAAACGCCAAGCAGATCAAGTGAGTGCGGTCTGCCTTTGGATGTTTACGTAAACACTCTTTTCACCTTGTCTCGTATTGGTCCTTTTCTCTCTCATTACAGTCAATGACTTCGCAGGCCACACACAAGACGATATCTGATTTGTTTTTGAATGATTCTTTATTCTGATCTCAGTTAGTCAGTGACTTGGGTTACGGCTAATGTACATTTAGCTGTGCTTTCAAATGCATCTGACTCGCAGCAGCTGCGTCTGTACTGAGTCTGTGTTTTATCCTCTCAGGGAGCAGAAAGACCCCGTGTATCTGCGGGACAAAGTGTCCCAAAAACATTCCAAAGAGCAGTTTGAGTCTGCGCAGAGGATCGAACAAGACTACAGCAAATACTTCACAGGTCTGAGACGCTCACACACACACACACACGATTACACACACGACGGTGTGCTGGAGAGTGATGTGTGATGGCGTTCTGTTGCAGGCGTCGTCCAGGCCGGCAGTCTGTCCAACATATGCACTCAGATCATGGCGGTTGTGGAGCAGGAGCAGAACAAAGTGCTCTGGATTCCTGATGGAAGCATGTGAAGAGTCCTTGACAACACGCTGCTGAAAATGATCTACTTACTTAGTATTGTTGCTGTTTTCATTACGAATATCTAAAGTTATATTTAGTTACATTAATGATAATATCTTTCTACTTATATTTTGCTCACCTGCAGGCTATCCGAGATTAGGATGAGTCTGTGTCTTCATCAGATCTGGAGGAATGTCTCGGCAGTGGATGTGAATGGGTGCAGTCAGAATGAGAGACTGATTAAAAACATCACAATTAATCCACAGCACTCCAGTCCATCAGTTACCATCTGGAGAAGATCAAACGAATCCAGCATTAAGATGATATATGTTAAATAAGTCTATAATAACTCTTCCTGCTGTGAAATCTGCACAGATCGAAATAAATCCGTGGCTGGACTTTGATGTGAGACTGTTTTTGTTTTTAGGGTGGCTTTCTAACAATCTGTCAAGGTTTTAAAGGTGAAAAATGTTTATTAATGTGCATTACCCCTGCAAACAAATACAACCAGAGACAGGTGCACCTTTTCACTGGAGGAAGAGTTATTATAGATAATAATGCTGGATTAGTTTGATCGTCTTGTCTTCTCCAGATGTTAACTGATGCACTGGAGTGCTGTGCGTTATTGTGATGTTTTTATCAGACACTCTTTCTGACGGCATTCTGAGCATCCATTGCTGAGCAATAAAGATATTAGCACAAGACAAGGATACTGAGTAAGAAAAGAGTTGTTTTGCAGTGTAATTCACACTCCACTGCTGTTAAATTCACTACACACCTCTAGGGCTGGACGCTATATTCATTCAATATTAAGTGCTTTATGAGCAGCTATGAATTTCCTAACCGTTTAATATGTTTTTATTTGGCGGGCAAGCAGTTATTCCATACAACGTCTTTGTTGCTTATAAATATAATGTAAATATCACAGTTTTTCTTTGACTATATATCGCCCAGCCCTCCTCGCGCACACACAAACTCTCAGGCAACGATCACAACTGTTAGACGAGCAGCAATATCCTCCATTCACTGTGTTCTCTCTGTTGTAACACTAATTTATGAGGGCTTTCATGTAGTTCTTCGTGTTTACAGAGGTGAGGTTTATGAACCAGCTTACTTGAATGTTTAACTCCGTGTATCTGTCTCCGCATGGGTCTGATCCGATCCGATCGGTGCGTGCCAAGCTCGACGCAGACGCTCAATTCTACGGTTTTCCAGGGGGTACAAATACTGGCTGTTAAGTTTGTTTTCGTGTTAAAGGCTTCATTCACCCCGAAATGAAACTTCTACCGTCATTTATTCAAGCCTGCGTTCTGTGGAACACAAAAGCAGATCTTTAGCAGAATGTTGGAGCTGCTCTTTTCCACTCAATGAAAGCTGCATGCTTTAAAAAGCACCTGTTTAGAGAGCTTTTTGAGTCCTGTGAATCAGAAGAAAGTGCTTTTTGATCCGCGTTCGGAGCACAGAAAGTCATTTTTGGGTGAGCTTTAATGTAGCAGTTTCTTTGTTTCGTTTCCTTTTAAGTGTACTTGTTTTTATTTAAATGAACGATGCAATAGTCTGCTGCATGATCATTTTACTATATGCTCTGATTATTTTTACTGTCTGGTTCATTTGTAACCCTAATTTAAATGTTTTTTTTGTTTGTTTTTATTTTTTTTTTTAGGCAGAGCCGAATGCTTATTCGTAATATCTTAAAAGCTCCTGTGGTTTTCAGATACAAACGTGCCAAATGCTTTAATTCTTCTGCTTGGCCTGTGTTTTGCACTCATTTGGATGGAAAGGTAGACCTACTAATCCTTGTGCAGGAATAGTTCGTTAATCCTCTCTCTAGTCAAAGCTTTGGTACTACACTAGTCTTCCTGTTTACCTAACAAAAGGATGTCCGCTGTGACATCACTTCCTGTTCTGACCCGTGTTGACCAATGAAAAGAGTCGTCTGGTTTAGTCTCACATCATGTAATGCTGTTTATCCACTCCTGCCAGTAATGACGCTGATGTTGAATTGGTGCAGATGCTCAGATCGTAGCTGAAAAAAATAACATAATTCCAATTAAAATTCAGTTTTCCATGATGTTTAATAGAGATATAACACCCTGGTACTGTCACATGTAAGACAAAAATATGATTTTGTAATTGTTGCATTAATAAAGTCTAAATTAAACATGACCCAGGATGTTTCATATATTTATTTTTATAAAACGTGTTATTTTTTTCCATCTGTATTTGAGTCTGTAGTTTATGCTGAATCCATCAACAACTTGGAGCAATAAGTGAAAGCCTCAAATATAGTGTAAACATGAATTAATGTAATGTGAGCTCGTGTGGAGAATATGATGATGCAGTTCCTGCGAGGAGTCACCAGATGGCGTCATATCCTTTTTCAGCCTCCTCTCCATAACCAGGATTATATAAACATCACATCAGGTGAAATATTATTACTGGCTGAGCGGAAAATACACAGCAAAGGGAAGATAATTTGTTATCATACAAAAGGAAGTATTGCTTAGAGAGACTTTTTATGCTTGCTAAATATCAGCGATACACAAAATAAACTTTATTTGAAGCCATAGAGAAAAAATTAAAAAGGTTTTCAGTAAGCGTGGCATCCTTGCATATCTGTTTATTTTATATATTTATTTTTTTGCATGGATTCAGATGGGAAACCTTTTAATGACAGACACGCTGTATATAATAAAATCGAATGCGTTTACGCAACATGTTACAGAATGTTGATCTGATTGTTCACAATAACGTGTCCATTATGAGGTGTAAAATCATGGTTATAAATGTAATGGGCCTTTCAAACATTGGTGTCTTTGAAAATCCCATATATTCCCCCTGAATATCTGAGCTGTTTCAACTGAAAGAAACTCCCACTGAGTGATCTTAAACATGTCTTATGATGCCCCGCAACCCCCCCCCCCCCCCAAAATTACATATGCATGTCCTAACTGAGCTATATGTCCTAATCCTGATTTAGACTAAACCCTGTCTGTGTTTAGCAATGAAAACGACTTTTCCTGTGTGCCATCAGAAGCATCAACAAAAGACTAGGAGCTCTTCAAAGACGAGTCAGTCTGTTTTTCAATCCCTCTTTGATAAAATGGTTTAGTTTTTCTGTGTGTGAATTACTACTGGCTAATATATATATATATATATATATATAATATATAAAATGTAAGAAGATATAAAATGTATATGGAATTTTATTTTTTTACTTTGCACTAAACGCATTTTAAACTTACTACATAAAGGTTTTTGTGTTTAAATTTTTGTTTTGTTAATAATAAATTTGATAAACAATGACAGTATCGCTCTATAAAACAAAAAGCGGCCAACTGTTGCCATGGTTACGTTCTGAGCGAAATATCCTTCGCGATCGTCACTAGCGCGCCAAATCGTACTTTTTATGGCTGCTGAAGCGTTTTATTTGATTTTTATTTTTATTTTTTATTTTTTATATCCCCTCCACTGTACTCATAAACAAACCCAAAAACTAAAGATACTTTTCTCGGAACGGCAGTTACCACGACAGACTTCTGTGAAATAATAGCGACTGATGGGTGTTTTGACCATTGGCGGTGTTTGGAGACGTTCTGACGGGCATCAGACTGACTGGCTCCGCCCT
This sequence comes from Enteromius treurensis, assembly GCA_032275025.1. Classification (NCBI taxonomy): domain Eukaryota; kingdom Metazoa; phylum Chordata; class Actinopteri; order Cypriniformes; family Cyprinidae; genus Enteromius; species Enteromius treurensis. The sequence continues at coordinate 667,620 of JAUCMU010000060.1, read as the reverse complement.
CTGGCACCTGTAAATCTGCCCTGAACGGACAGAACGGAGCTGAACGCAACACGTTAATGAATGAGAGCGCACGGAGGATCCGCTCAGGCAAGCTTTAAATCGCGGAGAGGTTTTCCATCATGATCCATATCCAGCGTGCGAGCTCGTTTAAACACGCGTCGAAGCATTTCCAGTAGGAGTTTGCGTGCGTTTCGAGAAAGACTTTTCAGCTGCGCGGAGAACCGAGCGACGGGCGAGAGCGCGGAGCGCCGCGGGAGGAGAGTGCGCACACTCGGGGCTCTGCCCTGCCAAACATGGCTGATCGTCGGGAGCGGGGCGCTGCAGGGATCTCCAGAAAGACGCTCGATGCTCCCCACTGAAGAACCAGAAGATGATGATGGTGATGAGAAGCGGCTCTCCACAATAATGACCTATCCGCCCTCGGTTCGGAACATGGCTGTGATCATCCCCTACTCCAGTGATATACCCTGTGACCCCAAAAGCCAGAGGATGTGGTGGGCTTTCCTCGCGTCCTCCATGGTCACTTTTTTCGGGGGTCTGTTCATCATCCTGCTGTGGAGGACCCTCAAGTACCTGTGGACGGTGTGCTGCCACTGCAAGGGTAAAAAGAAGGTAAATGACACCTGCTTTTAGGTTAAAATTTGGACGCGCTTCACTGATGTTTTCATGATCTGAGCACTAGACTTCACAACATAGAATAACAGCGCGCAAATTCCTCCTTTCCGCTTTGAAATCAGCTCTGGAAGTCGGCAGATGCATGAGCAGAGTGATAAAGAAGTTAAAGTTTCTCATCACTTCACCGTTATTCTAACAGGTGGTCAATATGGTGAATGATTAAATATGAAACATGTTTTTGTAGTTCAGCTGAGGTCTTGTTTGATTCTGACACTCCTACTTTTACGATATAGCTAACCAAAGCAGTGGGAATTGCTTCTAATGTGAGTGTAGTTTTGTGCAGTGTTTATTCTTTTATATAGGTAACCCTGGGCCACAGAAGCAGGCATAATGGCCAATTTAGTGAAACAGAGATTTGTACATCATCTCAAAGCTGAATAAATAAGGAACAATATTAGGAGAATCTGAGGGTGCAGAAAAGATATTGAAAATCACCATTAACGTTGTCCAAATGAAGTTCTTGGGAATGCTTATCACTAATCAACAATTACGTTTTGATATATTTACAGTAGGAAATTAACTAAATATTTTCATGGAGTATGGTCTGTACTTAATATCCTAATGTATCCTAATATTTTTGCATAAAATAATACCCACAGCGTATTGTTGGCTATTGCTACAAACAGACCTGTGCTGCTTATGACTGATTTGTGCTCCAGGAACATATATTACTTGTGAGTACTCGAGGAAAATAGAACTTGAAGAACTTTGAAACTCTTCTTGTCTGATAACTGATGTGTGAAATGAGCGCTTTTTACTGATGAAATATGAAACGTGTCGCAGCTACCAAACTGTAAAGCATAAAATGCATGAAAAGTCATGGCAGTTGCTGAAGTGCTCAGAGTTATTGCTGCGCAGTTTACAACTGTTCCAAATGGTTGCTAAGGTGTTCTAGGTGGTTGCTAGACAGCCAAGGATTGCTAAAGTCTAAAGGCAGTCAGAGTGGGTTGAGTTGTTTCTGACTCGTCTTTGAACTTCCATTATTGACTAAATAAATGAAGCAATGATTTTTATCTGGGTGATTTGACTGGATGGTCAAAGGCTTCTCTATAGACATTATGCACCAGAAAAACAAGGTTCAGTCTTTGAAAGTTGCATAATTAGCTGGGGTAGTGGATTTACTGACTGTAGAGTTTCCGTAAATTACATGCATTGTAATGTTTGAGGTGAATGCCATAATAAATGTCAGTAGACCGAGTTGGTTCGTTTATATATTAGCATGAGTTTACTTTCACATGAAAATACAAAGTGCTGCAAAGGGGCGGGGCTAGATCAAGTGGGAGGTGGTTAAAGTTCTGTGATTATTGGCATCAGTTTTCTTTAGACAAAAAGTCTTTTCTTGGAATAACACACTCTTTACTATCAGGAATGTGATGATTTAGTATAGTTCTGATGTCAAGTTGACTTTAGATACAGATTCAGGAAGTGCTGTATAGTTTCTTCCACTGACTGGTAAGGAAGGGAGATGCCATTTACGGTTGAAAAGCTCATTTATATCTGTTTAATCACCAAATAGAATGTAGCGTCACAGGAAGTATGGGCGGGCCCAGGCTTGGCTATCATATCATGCTTCATCAATGTGCAAGCTTACATTATGGAGATCTTGACAGTCTTAAAGTCTCGGCTGTGTGATGAATCCAAATGAATTCAATTTATATAAGCAAAAAAATATCCAGAGTGCTGTTTTCCTGAATGTCGGCGTGTGAGCGCGATTGCAAGCTAGATTGATTTTTTAAAACAATTCAACAAACAAATCAGTTTGTTTAGAAAGCACATTGCTTCACAATATCAGGATACTCACACATACAACAAATACACTGTCTCAACTCAACTCAAATTAAAAGCAATACAAGAGTACAATATTGCCTGTTTTACCAGTTCCAAACAACGCCGGAGCAGAAGATTTGTACGTCACAGTGTTTTGTTTCTAAATGACTCTGTTTTTGAACAAATCATTTGAGTCAGTGATTCAATCATTTAAAGTGCCCCTATTATGCCATTTTAAAGGTGGCTTATATTGTCTTAAAACAGGTTTATGTGTATACAAGGTCAAAAAACACTTTAGTTTTCTCTAAAAATAGATTTAATTTTACCCCA
>JAUCMU010000060.1:649249-664467 GCA_032275025.1 Enteromius treurensis | reverse complement strand
ACTGAGCAAAGGGTCTGAATACTTACGACCATGTGATATTTCACTTTTTCTTTTTTAATAAATCTGCAAAAATGTGTGATATTGCTAAACTATAGCATATCCTACAAATATAAAAACAAAACCCTGTGCACACTGAAAAAAAACCCCCCCAAAATAATTGAATTTACAAATAGTTTTTAAGGTAAGTGGTTGCAGGCAATTTATTTAATTTTAATTCATTTTATATACTCATACTCTATAATGAAGGTGTGTTTTTTTATAAAACAAACTGGTATTACACTTCACACTGTGTCCCTTCACTTTAGCTGGTTTTGTGTTCCACAGAAGAAAGTCAAACAGAATTGTAGTGACACCAGGTTCAGTAAATGATAACAGAATGTGTATTATTGGGTGAACTTCCTCTTTAATGCAAGATTTTGTCATTTTTAGAGCATATATTTTTTGCATTGATTTAACAGCTGGCCGTGGCATTAATCTCAGCTCTCAAACGGTCCATCTTCTCTCACTTTCTCTGTTTTCATACATGCATCTTCCTCATTCAAACTGCCGTGTCACTCTCCTGTAGTGTGCATGAATCAGATGCTTGTTGCTAAGCAACAGGCGGCATATTCATTATTGAGCTGGGAAATATCCCCTTATGTAATTGTGCTTTTCTAGAGACCACACACACACACACACACACTTACCTGTCAGAGTGTGTGATCAGAGTGTGTTTTCTTCACCACAAACGCATTTGCATTCAGAATCTACAGGCATCTCTCACACAATCTGAGCCAGAAATAGAAATCCAGTCTGATCTCCTTCCGATGGGTTTGATAATGTTCATATTCAGATGCTGTTTCACAGGATTCTGCTGTTTGTTAATTAGTTTTGCTCGCACATAATTAGAGCATGATTACATATTATAAATGACTAAAAACAATCCTAGTGAGCTACCTGCTCTCTTATATGTTTCAGAAATCATTCTAATATGATTTACTGCTCAAGAAACATTTCTGCTTATCATAAATATTACATTAAATTGCATTAATAAATGCATAAAATTGATCGAAAGTGACAGTAAAGACATTTCTAATGTTACAGATTTCGATTTCAAAACAGCGTTGTTCTTTTAAACGTTCTAATCATCTGAGAATAAATAAAAAAAATGTATCACAGGATTCACAAAAATATTGTGCAGCACAACTTTAATAATAATCAGAAATGTTTCTTGAGCAGCTGTATTTTCAGCACCGTTACTCCAGTCTTCAGTGTCACATGATCTTCAGAAACATAATGATATACTGAATAATGATGCTGAACATCACAGAAATAAATTACAGTTAAAAAGATATTCAAACAGAAAACTGTTGTTTTAAATATTAATAATATTTCACAATTTTACTGTATTTGTGATTAAATAAGTTCAGACTCGTTGAGCAGAAAATACTTGTTTTAAAAACTTTGATAAATGACTTCCAAACTTTTGGCAGTGACTGTGTGTGTGTCTGTCGCTCTGTTTTTATGATGCTGGATGAATGGGTTTCACTGATCCCATAGCAGTGCATTCTGGGATTGTGTTCTCCATCAAAGATACCTTACTAGGCAGTAGAGCTGCTCGTTTGACACACAGCAGGTTCCCAGAGGTTTATGGTGTGTGTGTGTGTGCAGTCAGAGCAGCGATTGGAGATAAACACACAGATAAGATCAGTGTGTGTGTGTGTGTGTGGACAGCCGCTGAGCAGCATGTCGTCTTAGACGGTCAGGTGGACAAACAAAGGCTGTCTGTCCACAGACACATTACCCATGATGCCGTTCCAGATTCAGTGTTTGAGTTCCAGATGTCAGCCAGCGTCACACACTCAGATCAGGAGGAATCAAGGTTCAACATCACTGCAACTCTCTAATCATCTGAATGAAGCTTTTTATTCAGTTAATGATTTACACAACTTTGTCTGTCTGTTTATCTATCCATCTAACTGTCTGTCTGTCTATTTATCTACTTTATGTTATGCCTATATAGCATTATATCTCATAGCTATCGTTATATATCATATCTACTCATCTATCATTATATATATCTTATATCTAATGTTAAATCTTTAGTTTATATCTTTCATTACCTCTATCATTATATCTCGTATATTCTATTGTTGAGTCTATTTATCATTACATATATCGTTATATTTATAGGTGCTATCTATTGTTAAATGTATATATATATATATCATTATATCTTATCGTTATGTCTTATAGGCTATCTATTGTTAAATATATCATTATATATCGCGGTACACCTTATATCTATTAATCATGCTAGCAAAAGGCTAGTAACATGCTAAGCTTGCTAAAAACATGCTAGTATTCGTTAATATATTAATGCTAGTAATATATTAACCATTTGTTAAACATGCTAGTAACATGTTAAATGCTAAAAACATGCTAAAAACATGCTAGCGACATGGTAGTCACTTGTTAATCATGCTAGCAACGGGCTCGTAACGTGCTAAGATTGCTAAAAACATGCTAGCGACATGCTAGACACTTTTTAATCATCTTAGAAACATGCTAACGGCATGCTAGTCATATGCTAAACATGCTAATAATATGTTAACCATTTGTTAAACATGCTAGCAACAGGCTAGTAACATGCTAAACATGCTAGCGACATGCAAGTCACTTGTTAATCATGTTAGAAATATGCTAGTAACCTCCTAATCATGCTAGAAACATTCTAGCGACTTGCTAGTCACTTGTTAATCATGCTAGCAATGTGCTAGTAACCTCCTAATCATGCTAGCAACATGCTAGTGACATAATAGTTACTTGTTAATCATGCTAGCAATATGCTAGCGTTCTTTCGTTCTATTGTTCGTTCTATCGTTATACAGTTATCATCTATTGTCATTCTAACAATGTTTAATTCAATCTAATTCAATCTATAATTTTTTCCTGTTGGTCCTCCATGTCTAAATTTGCCTGTGTGTGTATCATGGTTTCATGTTTTTTGAGCATATGCTGTGTGTGTGTGTGAGAGAGAGAGAGAGTGTATGTTTAGCGTGTGAGTGTTCATGTGTGTGTTTTAGTATGTTATTGTTTTGGGGAGGATGGGGTCTGTCTGCACGTTGTCTGGCATGCGGATAAAAACGCTCTCTCTCTCCGTCTCTCTCTCTCTCTCTCTCCCAATCACATAAACAGTCCCATTAGTGGAACACCATTAAGAAGGAGGTCAGCGCCAAATCTACTTTCACAATCCCTCCCCTCCCTTCCGTCCTCGTTTTTTTTCCTCTCTGTTTTCCCCCTGAATGGAAGCACAGCTCCTGACAGTCGGTTGTGACACATCTGCGTCTATATTTATCATATAAGCAGTGGTTGTAATATTTGTTCGTTGTAATGAGAATGCAGCGCGTCAGACGGCAGCTGTTCATGTTATCAGTGAGCACTAAACACTTGTGATTGATCGACGCTTAACAACACTCTTCATTGATTAGTCTTAAACGAGAATCCCTCTGAATGCTATGGAGATGTCCATCAGTTCCTAAAGATTTATTTGATTTAAAAAAAATGACTCCCTCAAGAATTATCCATTCATTCATACAAATTTAATAATTCTATTTTTGTTTATTTATTTATTTAAATTCAAATACCACAGTAAAACATGTAGGATATTTGTGGAAGATTTAATTTAAATAATTATTATATAAATTAAAAATTATTTAATTGATTTTTATGAATTTTATGAAATCATACAAATTTAATTACGTTAGATATTTTTATCTCATTCCAAAGCACGAGACAATCAAAAACAAATCAATCAATGTATTCTATTATTTCCTTATTTTAATTCTATTCAAATACAGTAATGTATTTATTTGTTTATATTAAGTTAATTGTAATGACTTATTAATCAAATATAAATATAGATCATGCAATGATTTATTTAATTTGAATTCATTTATTTTTAATTTACATATTTATTTTTCTTTATTTTAATTTAATGAAATGACTTATGAAACTATTTTTTTTTAATTTTATTAATCTAAAAGCATTAAGCAACCCCAGAAAATGTTATTATATTTAGATGATGCAATATAATGTATTATACATGTGTGTATATATATATATATATATATTATATATTTATATCTCAATCAAAACCAGAATTATGCTAAAAACTAAAAAGTATGCATGTCATAGGTTTGGTTTAAACGGGTTTGTACCTTGAAACCTTTTTTCAAGTGTTTGTACCTTTTTTTTTTTTTTTTTAAGTTGGACATTGCATGCTGATTGGCTGAGAGAAGTTCTAGAATTAAATAGAACAAATGAGTTTCTTGAAGGACATGGGTGAGTCTGAGGGGCTGAAACTGGGACACATCTCCATATGTTTGTGAATGTCCGTGTGCTGCAGATGTGTGAGATTATGCTGATCAGAGAGTTTGAGCCACTTCCGCTCTCACTTAATTAACTAAATGGCCCAAAGCTCTGAGTTATGCTTTATTATTCAGCCTGATGGATATGGATTCAGGCCGGCCAAGAGCTGAGGCAGTGCAAAGCGTTCCAGCCGATTTTAACTTCAGCCTCGTCAGAATAACTCACAATCATAAAGGAGTCTGTCGCAGCGCCGGCTGATGAATGAGGAGAATTCACTTTTAATGCAGATGGATGTGGTTTTGCCAAATGAAAAGATCCGCTGCTTAATTTAGCATCTCCAGATGGAAGATGTTCAAAGGATGCGAGGACACGACTGAATGATTGAACAAGAGCGTTTAATTACATTAGAGATGAACTCAGTTCTTCTGCCGCTGTCTAGTTTAGAAAGTAAAGACACTTGACAAGACAAATAACTAGCTGTGTGATTGTAGAGATCGGGGAAGAGCAGAGGTCAAGAGGTCAGCCAGTGTCAATAGAGAACGAAACGTAACTGATAGCCTCACTTAAGGAAAATTAAAAAATGTCTTTATTTTTATAATGCATTTATTCATTCCAATGTACGATGACCGGGAGGGGACGTCTTCGGTTCACTTAGTTTTGTTGTGACCACGACTTATTAACTCGTGGGAACGTGATAATATGTCGTGGCCACAAGATCGTTTTTTCGAGGTAACAACATCCTTATACGAGTTTATTGCATAAACAAACCTGCGTGACCATAGCAACCCCGGATTATCAGAGATTAATTTTTATTCCATTAAACATTTAATTTACTATTTGTATATTCTATACTATTGGTATAATCTTCTATTATATTAACTTGTTAGGGCTATATTTTTATATTTATTTAATATATTTATTTCCGGAGTATAGGTGTATAAGAACGCAGAAATAAAAAGAAATATATTTCATTCAAACCTTTAAACTGCGTTTTAAATTCTTGTCGCCATAATCAATACACCTATACTCCGGAAATAGATACATGAAATAAATATAAAAATATAGCCCTAACAAGTTAATATAATAGAAGATTATACAAATAGTATAGAATATACAAATAGTAAATTAAATTTTAATTTGTTAATTTATCCGTTAACCCCTTTTCATAAGTATGGTAAGTTAAATGTGGTAAATATTAATTTAATTTAATTTAATTTAATTTAATTTAATTTAATTTAATTTAATTTAATTTCATTTAATTCCATTAAATTCCATTCCCTTCCCTTCCCCTTCTCATTCCCATTCCCGATCTTGTCCCAGTTGTATTAAATATATGCATTTGTTTATTATAATTAATAGTCTGATATGAAACATGCAAACTTATACCAAATATTATAAACTAACATATATGCATCATAACCTCAAGAAATCTCGCATAATATAAAATAAGTATTTATTTGTTTGTTTTAATTTAACACATTTATTATATTAATTTATTTATAGTATTGCCTCATTTTTTAAAAATGTGTGTTTTTCCTTTATTTAGTTTTGATGTTGCAATATAATTGATCTGAACAGAAGTGGTAAAACACTATTATTTACTTTATACATGTGTATATATATATATATATATATATATGTTTATTCAGTTTAGATGATAATTTTTTTATGTAAACACAAGTGGTATAAATGTAAGAGTAAGTGGTGTAAATCAGAATTCAGCAAATATATCACAAATAGCAAGGCCAACATTATTTAAAATAACCCCAAAAGCAAATTTCCCTATGTTCACTTTAACAACCCTTAAGAAATCTTGATTTATTTAGCTTTTAGTAAATGACTGTTTATGCAGGAGCTGCAGGGTAATCAATGAGTTATCTGTCAGCCGTGCAGCTTTATGGGATTGTTTGTGTTGTTTTGGGAATATTTCTAGTGTTGATTGGAGCAGGAGGAGTTTTGGTCGAAGTTTCCAGGCGAAGCTGCTCTCTTTGATTCCCGAGGGACGTTTTCAGGATTAATTGGAGCACGGGATCTCTGCCATCACTGCCGGCCATTTTTCTTTGAACTTTGCCATCTTTTAAATTAAATATTTATAGAGAGCGAGCATTTCTGGGCGACATTTTGAGGCGAGATCATTAGGCCGGACAGATCTGCAGCGCAGCCAATTAGTCCTGATCTGAACACTCCTGCTCCTCTGCTCTTCTTTCATCTCTTGTCTCTTTAAGTCGTGTGTTCATTGCTGCCTCTGGCCCTCCAGCAAAACTTTCATGAAGTTCCTCAAGCGTTCGTGCTCGTCTGAATCAAGACCAGGGTGTAAAAACTAGTGCACTTCACAGCTTATTCTGGACAGGAGCCGCCCGCCTCAACAGGAAGTCTTAGTTTGGAGATGTTTTGTTTTTCGCCTCCGTTTAGAGACAGTTTTATCTGAGACAAGTGCGATATTTAACCAACATGAAAAAAAACAAATAATGGTTTATCAGTTAAAAATATTTCTTATTTATTTAGTTAAAGAATGGGACAAGCAATGCACTTTTCCTCAGAATGCATAGCATAAGTTAGTAAAATTTTGATAATTAATAGGTTTTGCTTTGTCTTGTTTTGTTTTAAGTAAAAAATATAAAGTTACTATTATAATGCATACTGCAAAAAGCTGCATATTTATTTATTTATTTAATTGTTTTGTTCCAAATCATGAGACAAGCAAATTATTATTTTATGATTTTATTTTAAATAAATAAATAACAATTTAATTTAATTTAATTTAATTTAATTTAATTTAATTTAATTTAATTTAATTTAATTTAATTTAATTTAATTTAATGCTAGAGTAACATTTATGTACTTGAAAATATCTTTATTCAAAATAACACTTATACAGAAAAAATAACTCATTCATTGGATTAAAATCCAAAGATTTCATGTATGTGCTAAAAGTTTCATGCTATGGTGTTTTCAGTGCATCGCTTCAAATGCTAGCTAACGCTTTCCTAGCAAAAACTAATGCTATTTTTAGCGGCAAGATGTGATTGAGGTGGTTTCTTGTGAATTATGATGGCGTCAGATGGTTGCCAGTAGTCCGTCCCTTTTGTGATGTGATTTTCAAGAGCTCTGGTCAATTTTTCAGCTCACCAATACAATTAGAGCGAGTTCAGGAGAAAACACTGATCTCTGATCTCCAGCGAAGACTGCTCTTAAATCTGAGCAGCCTGAAGCTGTTATATAGCACATAAAACTGTGTGTTTGATGGCAAATAAAGCCGAGAGCGAGCGCTGCTGTGTTTGGATCTGCTAAGAGGCAGAGTTATTAGCTGTTTCTGTTTCAAACCACTGCCGACAGAAACACACCCTTATAAGTGACTGATCTGGAACGCTAATAGTAAAAGTTTTTTTTTATCAGTATATCAGTTAGGACTGCACAATTATGACAAAAATCATAATTGTTGATTATGTGCTTGAAATTATAATAGCAATTATTAATTCCAATGTAAACAATTTACATTGAATATTTGAAGCACATTTTTATATCAAAATAAATAAGCTTTAAATTATTTTTATTGCTTTTCTACAGCAATAAGCCTCAAATGTCAATTATACATTGGATTCATTGGATTTCATAACTTACAAACTAATGTAAAAATGTGCATGATATTATAAACTAAAACTCAAATTAAAACAATGCCCTTAACCAAACGCTGAAGATAACCTATAAAAAAGAAAGAAAAAAAAATGTTAAGCACTCAGAATAACATAAGTTGAATTTGAACAATAATTGTCTTTTGGAGCAATTTATTGTGGCATCCATAATGTAATTTATGTAAATGGAAGTGATAAAGAAAATATTTTGAAAAAATAAATAAATAAATAAATATATATATATTTATATATGTGTGTCTGTTGATTAGTCAGAGGTATTCAATTTATTTTAACCCAGGAATTAGAAATGTAATTAATTTAATACAATTGAATTTATTTTAATGCAGATTAATTTAATTTAATTTAATTTAATTTAATTTAATTTAATTTAACTTTAACTTTAACTTTAACTTTAACTTTAACGTAACCTAAGGTAACCTAACGTAACCCAACGTAACGTAACGTAATCTAATCTAATCTAATCTAATCTAATCTAATCTAATCTTACTTAGTTTAATTTTATTCAAAAGTTTAGGGTCTGTAGGAATTTAACGTTTTAAAAGAGTCTCTTCTGCTCAACAAGGCTGAATTAATTTGATCAACAACAAAGTAAAATGATGAAATAATATGGCAATTTAAAATAGCTGTTTTCTATGAGAAAGTGTAATTTATTCCTGTGATGTTCAGCATCATTCCTCCAGTCTTCAGTGTCACATGATTCCTCAGAAATCATAATATTATACTGATTTACTGCCCAACACACACTTCTGATTATTATCAGGGATGAAAACAGTCGTGCTGCTCTGAGAGTTAGTTGATATGTTGTTACAAATGAATAGTAATTACTTGACACGTATGTTGCAAAGTTACTTATAGTTAGTAGAATTTCTAAAGTGGATTATCAAAATAAACTGTTACCAAATATGCTGATTTACTGCTTAAAAAACATTTTGAGCAAAATATGCTGTTTATTACGTCACAGTGTCTAAAATATTGCCTGCACAGAGCTCTTTATGTGAAGTGGTAAATATGATTTAGTATGCACCGTGTCTTTAATCTCAGACGTGTTTATAGAGATGCTGTACTGTGTGTGTGTGTGTTCAGTGTTATTTATGTGTGTGTACACTACAGATAGACAGATTCCCGTGTTTGTTCTGCGTCACACACACACACTAGTTGAACTTATGAATCTTCTCTAAAGTATTTACTCGGCTGAAATACATTTTTCTTCCTTTTTTAGCGTGGTTTATTGAAAGCGACGCTGTTGTTGGGAAATGGCTCGGATTCCTTTGGCTTCAGGTGGGATTGAGTTTATTTTATCAGGCTTCACACTCGCCTGCCAGAATTTAGATGAAAGTTGCTGAATTCGTTTAGTCTTTGTTGGAAACGTTCTCTTGCTCACGGCCAAAAATATGTCCTGAACAAATGAAAAACAAGCTTCAGTGGCCCTAATGCACTGGAACTGTATTTCTTCATCATCATAATAATAATCCTTATCTATTTAAGATTAAATTTATGTTTATAGTAATTACTAATGAAACCGAAAATAAACAAAATTTAAAATATAACGTCAAAACTTTTTAAAATGTATATATAGAACTAGATTTTTCAATTTTTTATGATTAGTTAAATATTTAGTGATTTTAATTTGTTTTGTTTTTAAATGTTTATTAATGTTTGTAGCTTTATTATAATGATGATGATGATCATTATGATTATTAATAAGGTTTTCATTGATTAGGTTTTAGTTGTTTTGCCTCGTATATGTTTCGACCAGCATTATTTCAGCAGCATTGATTAATAATAATAATAATAATAATAATAATTTTAGATTGTTTATAGCACTGTCAATTTAAAGGTCCTCAAAGTAGAAAGTGGTTTCTATGTAGCAGCTCTAAAGGCATGAGACAGTATCATTGTTTTGCCTACATGTAAAGCAGTGTAGCTGTGAGGCAGTTATAGAGCTATTGTTAGATGAGTTAGCAGGTCAGAAATTTCACTGTACACTTGATTTAAATGAAATGAATACACTTTGAGTCATTTGAAAAATTGGAGAAAGAAAATATATTTGTTTCTTAATATTTTAAGTTAGATTTTATTTTTCTATTTTATATATATATATATATATAGTTTTAGTTAATTTAATTACTTCAGTAATTAAATGAAAAGTAAATGAGTTAAGTGCTCAATATGTTTTACTCAGACATGTTTTTGGTTTTAAAGTCCTGTTTTTGGAGGTTGTTTACTTTCTAAAACTCCTATCTGTGAATAAGATCCAGGAGACTGTGAGCGGTGAGAATCAGCAGTCAGTCATGAAAGTACAGTATATAGTGTTGAATGTATTGTTAAATGTGTTCAGAGAAAGGATGATCTGTGTTTCACTTTAAGAATGTCTGTCAGAAAGCTGGAGGTTGTGTTTGCTGGATATAAATTCTTCTGTAAGTGTATTATCTGGAAGAAGAACGGTTTATTGTGATGGAACATTATTGATGAATGCTGTTATTGCACATGGATGTTTGCGATCATGTGTCTGTTTTGTGTTGTGCTGACAGAACCTGACAGGCCTGGGGAAGTGTGTGTGTGTGTGTGTGTGTGTAATGTGGTTATGCGGCGTCTGTGCTTTCTCGTGGATGTCGGCTCTGACACAGACAGATGCTGCTCAACACACACACACACAGCTCTCCTGTCTGATGTTCTTCAGTGATGAGTGTGTGTAAATGCGTCAGGTCAAGTGAAAAAATCTATTAGAAATTTAAATGGAGTCAAGGTTTAATTGTGAATGATGCAGCAGGGATGTTAATGTTAAGAAAAACCTGTTTGTCTTCGTAATCTTTCATTAAAATCCTTAGTAATTAATTGTCAGAACAACCTTTATATACTGTGTGTGTGTGTGTATTCATCTGAGGGTGTGCACAGTAACATATTTCTCGTTTTTATTTTTTTTTTAGTGAGAACAGAAAATATAAAAAAATAAATGTTCAAAAAAAATTTAATTTCTTGTGTATGAAATTATTCATAGGAACTGTTAGGTACCTGAGCAAAATTATATTTATCTTTCAAAACGTGGTCTTTAGTGTGAATTAGTAGTTTTATTGTGTGAGATGATTCAGAATAGGCGGCGGCGCTAAAGTTAACTCAATCTATTAATTATGCACATTATAAACCCATCTGATCAGGCAAGAACCAGATATGAGTGTCATGTCTTAAACATTTTGCTAGGGCTGAATATGTAGTTTAACATGATTCAAACGAGACGTATGTAAGTTATTTCAAGTAAAGTAAGTAATATGATATATATTGTTTTCAATTGTATACAGTATGAACGTTAACATTTTAAATGACATTGTAACTCTTAAACAAATCTGTCTCAGAATAAAGCAGTGTCAGTGTTTCTAAGAACCTTAAACATCCATGCAACCTTTCAAATGCAGAAAAGCCTCTTTATAATCCAAAAAGGTTCTTTAGACGTTTGAAATTCTCTTTGAGGAACTGTTCTCTGAAGGATGCTGTAGGGAAGCAAAAATGGTTCTGCTGTGGCATCAAAACAGCTTTTGGAAGCTTTGTTTTTAAGAGTGTAGCTGAGGACGCTTTAGAGCGAGGCAGAAGGTGAGAGTATCAGAGCGTGAGAAAACCAGTCTCACACTGATACAAGCAGACCTGAGAGAGAGAGAGAGAGAGAGAGAGAGAGTGAAGCATGTTTACTGGAGTATTGTACTTAAGTACACTTTCTGTACTTTACTTATTTTTTCACTTGAGAATACCGCGGTCCTCGAAGTAGAAAGTGGTTTCTATGTAGCAGCTCTAAAGGTACCTGTACGAGACAGTGTCATTGTTTTGCCTACATGTAAAGCAGGGTAGCTGTGGGGCAGTTCTAGAGCTATTGTTAGATGAGTTAGCAGGTCGGAAATTTCACTGTACACTTGATTTAAATGAGGACGAATGAATGAATTCACTTTGAGCTCTAGCTGTGGAAGAACAATAGCATGCTGTTTTGTGATGCTGGGTAGAAAATCATTATGACTGCCCCAAAGTCATTTATGCCAAAAGATGTTCAGTTGTTTCATTTCTATTTCTATGTTAAACACTCGTTGTTACACAGATATTACACAAACTAGTCAGTGTATTCTGTAGGTTGCTATAGAAGTTATTGCACTATAACATATAACAATGAAACTATGCATTGACCGGTACTTTTAAAAGCAAATTATTCTAAACTTTCACTTGTAATGGAGTAATTTTTGACCAGTGGTATCTATACTTTCACTCAAGTAATAGATTTGTGTACTTTTGTGCCTTTTTAGAGAGAGAGAGAGAGAGAGAGAGATACAGTAGATAGCAAACACAGAAAGCACCTAAAGTAGAAAGACGTTTCTGTGTGTGTGTGTGATATTGTTGAGCTCTAAATTATTTTTAAAAATCTTGCCTTAGACCATCTACAAATGGTATGATGTGTAAATGCTGTTGTTGGACCGATAGTCACTGGAACAGTCTTCCTTTTAATCTGAGATCTCTGTCCACTTCTTATCTTCTGAGCCGAGCTTTTAGCAATCCTTAATTATGATTTATTCCTATTCTGTCTTTTCTGTTGATCTTGTGTTTTAGTTTTATACTCTGTAAAGCACCATGGTGAACTTCTGTTTTGTTTATTTGTGCTTTATAAGGAAATGAAATGGAAATGAAATGATACAAATAAACAGTTAAAGATACAACGGAACAGTATGTGCCTGGAAACAACAGCAATGTGAGCATTATTGGCATTTATATTAAATATAAACAAAAAACCAGTATGGTGCATTTTATCATCATTTTAGTCCTCTGTTTAAACATTATGACCAGTTTTAAAAACTGTAAACTCTACACATATATATTTATTATAATAATGTAGAGACATAGATAAAACGGTCGGTGATATTTATAAAAATAATATCATATTTTATTATTAAACCTTAATGATGTAGTTACAAGACAACAACATGTTACCAGGTCAGTAGTTACAATTATTTTAGGCCTATTTAAAATGTATTTATTCTTGAATACTCTATAGTAAATTGATTTCTATATACATATTAAATTGATATATATATATATATTTTTTTATTTATTTATTTTTTTTTTCAAATGTTTCATGTTTTATTCAACAAGGATGCATTCAATTTCTATAAATGGTGCTCTTTTGAATTATGTAAGCATCTATGAATCTGAGTTTCGAGGCAAACATTTGGAAAACCTCAGAGGAGTATTTCAAATTCCAGAGCCTGCACTTTTTAAACAGCCCTGAATACTGGACTTCCTGTTGAGCGGAGCACTGACTGCTCAGTGAGATCTATATGTGTACTGAGTTTCATATAAATACATGCAAGTGTGTGAGCTATACACCTTGTTTTCCGTCTGTGTTCCAGGGGACGCCGTAGAGCCCCTGTGTCACACCCCGGGTCCCAGCTATCCTGATGACCACAGATTCCAACATGTGTGTCGATTTTCAAGAGTTTTTTAACATGTTAAGGCCCCCAAGAGACCCTGAATAATCAAGGGGGGAAAAAATCCTTAGAAAAACATTAATATTTCACAATTTTACTGTATTTTTGATCAAATAAATGCAGTCTTGCTGAGCAGCAGAGACTCAAAAGCATTAAAACATATGAACACTTTTTAACCTTCCTATTGTATAAGATCAAGTAAAAGTAATATCCGTTGTCTCTTGGAATTAAGTCACGTTATGGAAGTCAAACAGGTTGTGAATGCTGATGTAATGCTGTTAACGGCTGTGTGTGTGTTCAGCGTCTCACATATGTTGCATTCTCTCTGCAGTGTGTGTGTGTGAGCATGACACCTGACTCCAGCTCCACGGCCAGTTTTAGACACACAGTATAAGCCTCTATAGGAAGAGTGTCACGTGAAGGTCACGTGTGTCTCATCACAAATATCACATGTGGGCCTGCGTATGATTCTAAAAATGATACTGACGTACAGAAGTGTAGATTATATAGTAGTAAATAGTTTACATTTTTAAATGTACTTATATATAACATAAATAATGTAAATACATGTAAATATTTTCAAGATACACAGTACACATCTATACATTATGTAAACAAAAACTTTGAAACAGGAACAGTCGTTATCATAAAGTGTTTTTTCTTTCATTTAAATCAGAATAAATTAATTGCATTACAAACTGATAATACCATAATGTATACAGACTTCTTGCATTACAGTAAAAAAAAACAAGCCAACTTAAACTTCAACATTTGAATGAATAATTTAAAACACACATTATTAAATCATTGATTTAAATTTGGGGCCAGACATTTCTCATTTTAGTTAAAATAAAATCATAATTCTAGTTAGATTTTAGAGACTGTGTTGGAAACTCAGAAGCGAAGAGCAGGAGATTCTTGAATATCTTCAGCTGAGTTCTTTAATGAGTCGCTGCAGTCGTCAAAAGCTTAACTAAAGCAGAGATGGAGTGTATATTGTAGTCATTCAGTGGACAGTCCTTGAAGGTGTTTACCTCACACAGCCTCAGAACAACAAAGACCATGCAGGACATTAACCCCCGAGCAAATCTTCTCAAAAACAACACAACACAAATGGTTGAAGCTGCACCTGGCCACGAGAACTAAAGAGATGTACGGACTCACATGGAGTTCACTTTCAGCAGAAAGACCAGAGAACAGCGAAACCCCCTCGCTAACTAATCAGTGAACAGATACTATTACTGTATGTTCACATGAAATGTTCAATATGATGTAGATCTCTTGAGTTTTTCATATGATGATCTAAGACAGATTCTTGCATTTGTAATCCCACAAATTATTATTCAATTATAAAAAAAATGTAAATAATAATTTAAAAAAATTATCGTAGTACAACTTACATTTTAAAAATAATAATATTGATATAATTGATTTGTGTAAAATCATTTTATCAAATTGTTTAATATTAATGTTAATGCTGGGCAACAATTATTCCCAATTAATTGCATCCGAAATAAATGTTTTTTTGCACATAATATATACAGTATATGTGTGTATATATAATACAAACACATGCATGTATATATTTAAGAAAAACAAGTTTTTATATTAAATATAATTAAATAAATATAATATAAATTATATTTAATAATTATAATAAATATTTCTTAAAATAAATACTTTATGTGTTTGTGTGTATGTATATATATATATATGTATAAATAATTAATCGTTGACCAGCACTAATCTTTTTTTTTTT
>JAUCMU010000060.1:605295-623558 GCA_032275025.1 Enteromius treurensis | reverse complement strand
TAGGACTAATTGCTGCTGTTTTCCCCACCTGTAAGTCGCTTTGGATAAAAGCGTCTGCTAAATGAATAAATGTAAATCTAAATGTAGTTCTGGTGATAGTTCAGCTGATTCTGACTGATCTGAACTGGAGCAGAGCTGATTGTTGATTGGAGACTGTTTTTGGTGTTTGATGTGTTTCTGTGACCTGAGACTTCTGTCAAGTATTACTTACGGTAAACGTCTCTTAATTACAGCCGGGCTTGAGTTTCAGCCGAGAGCTCGAGTGCTTCTCTCTGACCCGCGGGAACAGAACCGAGCAAACAGAGCTGGATAGAGTTGCGTTTCTCAGTCCTGCAGCTGTTCTCAAACTCCTCCAGGTTGAGAGTTTCACAGCTCGCTGTTCTCTCCTGGGTCCTTTGATGTTCTCAGCCTTTGTACAGAAGCGCTGAATCGCTTATACTAGAGTCAAACCTGATCCACGCAAATAACAGAATGGAGCTCTGATCTCTGATCCTGGAACTGTGTCAGTCGGCCACCAATCCTGATTCCTCATCCCAGAAGAAAGAATATGAATAGATATATATATATATATAGTTTCACAAATTGTTATTATTCTTTTTAAAGATTTAAGATAAAAATAAATTTATATATATATATATATATATATATATTTATTGTAATGGAGTATGTAATTGTAATATGTTTATTGTAATATGTAATGAAAGTTTTATATACTTTGAATTAATCTATTGTAATATACATATTATATTACATAAATGTAATTGTGCTGTCAAGCAATCAATTGCGCTTAATTGCATCTAAAATAAAAGTTTTTGCTAATGTATTTTACATGCAAATATATTTAAATGCATAATATTTACATGCATTTATATACTTACATTTAAATTCATATTATATAAAGATATATGCATAGCATATTTTCTTAAATATATGCATGCATATGTGTGCGTTTATGTATAAATAATAAATATAAACAATATAAAAACACATTATGTAAGCAAAAACTTGTATATGATTAATCATGTTGTATATATTGCACATATTGTGTTGACTATAATATATACTGTTTAGAATTAGAATTTCATGCTTGGGGTTTGTTTGTTGGCTGAGAGTTCTATATTTTCAGTCCAGTAATCCTGTATTGCAGTGTTTCTATATATCATTATTATATTTTATAATATTGCATGTAAAAAAACACATTCCAGACACTAGACTTTGGGGGTAAATTAGCTACATTTTATAAGTCATAATGGAGAGTCCGTTCTTTCATCCATGATCCGTCTTCAGTAGTTGTTCTGTGACTCTAGCTGTACAGTAGAGGAGTTATTGTGCCGCTGTTTGCTCTTCAGACACATCACATCCTCTGTTTGCTTCGGACTGCATTAAAACAAGCCGTCTAATCCTGTTACCTATCAGCCCATCTGTCCTGAGCAAACCAAAGACAATCAGAGCATCTCAGAAACAGAGCTTACTCTAACTCATCTACCTGCCTGCTCTTGGTGGAAGAAAGAGTGTTCATCACACACATGGGCCGACGGTTGTGAGCAGTTAATATTTACATGGAAAAATAGCCTTCAGGAGATTGAAAATAATAAAACGCCTACTGCAAACACCCACTGCATGTCACATAATAGCACACATCAAAATCAAAATATTATTGAGTTAATAATTCATGATATTTCTGAATAGTTGTCTCTGCTTTATAATGACGTTCATTGTTTTGACTGTCGGGAAAACAATGCATTTAACGTCCGAATGAGAACTGCATTACAGTTTTTTTTGGTGAAATAATGCTTAATGTGAATGTTAAAGATTCAAACGTTTAGTGTATAATACATAAGATGATGGTTCTTGAATGATTGTATAACACTGAACCTTGTTTTTCTGTGTTTTTAACAGACCCATCGAATCCTGTCAACATTTCGCCAAGGACTACACCTTGCAGATCGACATGGCCTTCAACGTGTTTTTCCTCTTGTACTTTGGACTGCGGGTGAGTTTATTTAAAGAGATAGACAAGAGGTCTTGTTAACGAGTTATGAAATGAAGGCGATCTCTTTAGCATGTTCTTTACAAACTTACAGACGCAGGAATATACCTGCTTACTTCAGTTTATATACTATTCATTTGAATTAGCTTTTATTTGTAAAATAGTCATTTTTTTTGTCATTTTAATGTTTTTTTAAAATTTTATTTAGTTTATCACATGCCTTTTTAAAATATCTTTTAAGCTTGAAAGATTAATTTCTCCAATATTTTTAAAAGGATTTTATTTAATTGGCTTCTTATTTCATAATTTAATTTATTTTAGTGTTGTTTTAGTGTTAATTGTGTATATTGCTTTATATTTTGAACGGGCTATTATTGTTTTATTTTATTTTTGCTTCAGCTTTGTTTTATTAGTAATATATTAGAAAAGAATCTGATTTGTGTTTTTATTTCAGTTTTTTTAGTACTTCAAGTTATGTATTTCTAAATTTCACTTAAGTTTATGTTGAGGTTTTTCATCTAATATTTAGATTTGATCTAATTATCTAATATTTATTGTTATTTTAATTGTTCGGGTTGATTCAGTGTTATTTTAGTTTTAATTGTATTCTACTATATGTTTCTTAATATTTTGAAAACAGATTTTATTTTCCTATTTTGCTTTAATTTTTAGTAATTTTAGTCATTTCAATATTAGAAAAAAACAATTCTAAAACTGTTTTCTTTTTCAGGTTTGGTAATATTAGTACTTCAACTTAAACTGTTGTAATTTTTACTTTATTAAAAAGTTTACACTTCTGTTTTATTTTGTAATTTATTTATTTATTTGATTTTATTTTATTTAAGCTTTCGGTTACCAAAAACATTTCTTATTTTTTAAAGTAACAATAGCATCTCTGGTTTGTTTAAAGGCATTTATTGACTGAAGTGTGTTTTGTCTTCCTGTTCTTTTCTTTTCTTGGCAGTTCATCGCAGCCAATGATAAGCTGTGGTTCTGGCTGGAGGTGAATTCAGTGGTGGATTTCTTCACCGTGCCGCCCGTGTTTGTGTCCGTGTATCTGAACAGGAGCTGGCTGGGTAAAACACAGACACTTTACCTTAACCACCTGATTATTTCATCAGATTATGACCGGAGTTTGTCAGAAATGTAAAACCCACGGGCAGATATTATTCGATGAAGGTCTGCAGCACCACCTGCTGGACATTAAACGCGTTAGCTCTAATCTGTCAGTAAACACAATCTGTAACACACAATCCCTTACAGCAAATCAGTTTATTCAGCAGCTCGCTGGGATTTGTGATCTCTGGCATGCTGGGAATTAGAGAGACGTTCTCTGGAAATCCTCCTATTGTTTAAAATGGCTGATTGTTTGTTCTCCTGAGGTTTTTTTGAGGGCGCGAGGAACTCAGGTCACTTCTAAAGCTCAGAATAATTATTTAATTAATAATTTATTTAATCATTCATCTGCTCAGAAACAGACAGGTTCATTAACTCTCGTGCAGTCGCAGACTTTTACTGATTTAGGTCAGAATGATTGTCTGTGGGAGTGAAGCAGGACACAGATGCCGCTCGTAGTCATTTTCTTTTAATGAACTGTGTTTAATTAATCGCAGAACAAGGACTTTCACAGGATTATTTGTGTGCAGTAGTTGTTGCGAACCCATTTTCTAATGAGCTTGTGTTTGTGAATTGACTTTCAACTTCAGGAGGTTTCCAGGATGTCTGAGGAAGTCTTGTTTGGCCACTCACCTGACTTTTATTCAGCAAGGCTGCGTTAAATTCATAGTGACAGTACAGATTTCCAGAAGATATCTACTTCAAATAAATTCTGCACTTCTGAGCTTTCTATTCCTCTGTGCATCCTGAAAAATAAAATGTATCCCAGTTTCCATAGAAATATTCATCAGCACAATCAGAGATGTTTCTTTAGCATCACATCAGCATAGTAAAATGATTTTTGGAAGGTTGCGTGACACTGAAGACTGGCGTAATGATGCTGAAAACTCAGCTTTGATCACAAATATAAATTACACTTGATCTCATATTCACATCGAAAACAGTTATTTGAAATCGTAATAATATTTCACATTTTTGCTGTTTTTACTGTATTGTTAATCAAATAAATGCAGCCTTGTTGAGAAATATGAAGTACATAAAAAGACTCCAAATTTCTAAACATTAGTCTTGATACACTGAGTGCCTTAATACTCTTTTACAAGCACTAGTGATTTGAAACAAGGCCTTCATGGAAATACAGCATAAGTGCTGCCCTCTGCTGGTAAGAAACCAGAAAACACTGCACTAAAAACTCTGATCGAAGAGGCCTGTGTGCCGCTGCTTTAATGCTTCATATCCCTCATGAATTGAGTCGTGGTCAAAGCTCAGCTTATGTTCTTCATGTCCGCGTCTGTTTTTCAGGACTTTAATCCTCCTATAGGGAACAAGAGGTCACGGGGTCATGTCATCCAGCTTTAGTTATTATTCAGCTTTCATTGACTAAATGTCCTTTTGTTGGTGCGTGTGTGTGTCCAAAACATGTTCATCCTGGTTTGGAGTGTTTTTACCACAGTTTTAAAAGGCGTTCGTTTGGTGTTGCCGGCAGCTATAGAATGGTTGCTTAGCGACCGCATCGCAACATTCTAAACACCTGCTACATTGCGCGTGCAAACCTGCTCAGATGATCTCCAGAAGATGCTGGAAGCTCGTAATCCGTGTTTCTCGGCACATCAGACATCTGTAGTTTGAATAATTGATGGCTCTGGATCTGCTGGCCATGTTAAACAGGCTTTCTGTCGGCCCAGGACGATGCCTAAAGGAGCTTATACTGTAATATCCTGATGAAAAGGGTTTGTTCTAAGCTTTCACTACATGCTTATATGATCACAACTGAGATGCATTTCCACCCCCACCCTCCCTCCGTGGTGAATTTCGACCACCTCTCTTGTCAGAATGGCTTTCCTCGGAGTGAGTCGGAGCTTCTTTCCTGCCCGTTTGATTCTGTAAATTAGGAGCGTTTTTATCAGTCGTCGTCATGATCCCGACTAAGATGTTGGTGTACCGGAGGCCGGACGGGGCCATGCGCACCGAGGCCCTTCTGAACACACGCAGACGCAAGAAATCCTGCGGAGAGCTCTTTCACAACGGCTACCGTGTAAAGATGCTCCACTCAGCCGTCTGTGAGAAACAGGAGCGGGAAGACTCTCCGCGTACGCTGTCCTCGTGTGTCCATACCGTCTCGTACTGGGGTAAGAGCTGATCGATGGATGTCTCCCGTTCAGCCAAGAACAAGGAGGCAGCATTTACAGAGGTTCCCTCTTGTGTTTGGAGGAAGTTGCTTTTGGTTTTATTCTGGCAGTGATTCTTCAGACGTGGGACAAATCAGAAACCTAAAAATAACCTTTCCACTAATTATCAATAGTATGTAAATATACCATTGCGAATTTATTTAATACTACATATTATGAAATGATGACTGTTTACTAAAAATAATAATCAAATATTAGTGCTGGGCAACAATTAAATCCCATCCAAAATAAAGGTTTATGTTTATATAATATATGTGTGTGTGTGTGTGTGTGTGCTGTTTATATTTATTATGTAAATGTAAAACATACAGTGTATATATATATATATTTATAAATATTTAGTATTTACATGTATTTGTATTCATATCATTAATATTATATATAAATGTATTTCCTATCTTAATATACGTGCATGTGTGTGTTTATATATGCACAATAAATATACACAGCACACACACACACACATTATCTACACAAAAATGATAATTTTGGATGAAGTTAATCATTGCTCAGCACTATACATTATTATTATTATTACTTCTAATAATTCATGTAAAATAATTCACTGTTGCATTTGTTTCTTCTATTTTTGTGACATTTTCTCTCAGATATAATATATGTGTGTGCTGTTTATATTTATATTTATATTTTTAAAGATTTTATTTACCTGTATTTATATTATATATAAATATATTTATTATATAAACTTTGCGTTGTGCATTTATACGCACACATATATATATTTACATTTATATATTTATATTCATATATTATATATAGATATATTTAATATATAAACGTACTTGCATGTGTGTGTATTTATATACAGCACACACACACACACACACACATTATTATGCACACGAAAACTTTGGATGCATTTATTTGTTGCTCAGCACTATAAATTATTATTATTATTACTTATAATTAATGTAAAATAATTCATTGTTGCATTTGTTTCTTCCATTTTTGTGACCTTTTGTCAGAGAGTCTTTTTTTCTTTTATTTTTAAGCTCATGTGTGTTTAATCATAGCTTATGAGCTTATCTTCAGAAGACTCTGAACATCATTTGAACCTTTTAATCATTCGTTTAGGTCATTCATAATCAGTTTTCCACAAAAAATGCATAAAATCAGAACACAAGCTGTCGGAAAAAGAGCGATCTTTTCTCGTGCTGTTAAACACATCATGCATCTGTTGTGCATCATGCGAAAGTCAACTGCATTGCATCATGGTATGCAATATTTCATGCAGTATGCGCTGTTGTTGTTGTATATTGCACATGTTGGCAGGTGTTTCATTCATACTGTGTCTAGTATGCATAGTCTGTAGAAATGATGCAAGCATTGAGAACACAGCCATAGCTCCTGTTTAGTGCTTATCTCTTAAAAGGGGACTGTAGTATGTTACAGTAAGGGAAGAAAAATCAATAACTGTATGTGGATGAATAGAAGATATTTGTGTGAAGCTCTCATGCAGTTGTGTGTGTGTGTGTGTTCATAATAAGCAAGGTCACCTCACTGAAGTCACATGTGTGTGTTTTTTTTGTGGTAATGCTTCTGAAAGCAGCACTCAAATTTAGGCCTATACGTCACGAGTGTTGAGCCGACTGTCTGTCCCTCTCAGTCTAGAGACAAATAACCTCCATCCAGATGTGTTCGCTCTGCGCTCGCAACTTTCAGCGCTTTCCAAGACTGATGTTTTCATATTTCCTACAATATTTTGAGGGCTTTATTTTTGCAGCTGCGACTAGTTAGTATTGTTAGTTGTGTTTTGGTGGGCTGATGAAGTCAGTGTCGCTGTTAAACATGGACGAACACTTTAAAGGTACGAGCTGAAGCGCGTTTGAATGAGTGTTATGATGTTCTGCATCTCTGTGTTGTTTCTTACTTGCTTCTGCTCTCCTTTATGCAGGATTGAGGTTCTTAAGAGCCTTGAGGCTGATCCAGTTTTCAGAAATATTACAGTTTTTAAATATCTTAAAGACAAGGTAAGAATGCCTTCGTGCGCAGCAAGTGGTTATTGAACTCATGTGGAGAGAGCTGTTCATAATTCTTCACCTGCATGCTCTTTTACATGATCCTTGATCTTTAATGAAAACATACTACTTTTGTATATATCTGATATTGTTATCATCTAGGGATGCTTGCATTTTATATATTGTGCTTTGAACCCTAACTATAGTTATTTGAAATTGCGTACTCACAGAGTTTTATTATTATTTTTTAGAACATGATTTTACAGAATAAAAAGTATGTTTATCAGACGACAAATATTTTAACCGGAATTTTGTATTTAATATTATATTATACACGCCATAAACTCTGTATAAATTGGGTATAAAGTACTGTATTAATATGAATACATTTACCGATTTAATGTCTTTAAAAATATCTTGGGAATTTCCACAATTATTTACTTTTATTTAATTCATATTAATTTAATTTAATTTAATTTAATTTTACTGAATTTAATTCAAATTAATTCCATTTCGTTTTATTTTATTCTATATTCTTTACATTTTATTATTATTATTTAATTTAGTTACAGCTAATATTTTATTTCTGCGTGTCGTGCTTGAATATCTTTGTCATGGTGCTCAGAAATCTGTCCGTCTCGCTGCAGCTTAGGTCTAAAGCTTTAGCGCAGATGTCCAGGAGAGCTTATTGTGCAACAGAATGAATAATCTCAGTGCAATTCATTCAGGTGAAATCTATTGAATAGACTGTGCCAAAACAGTCTGAAATGATTTTTGGACTAAAATCGGCCGGTATTATACAAAGAACCTTTACTCATCTAAATCATGTTGGTTCTTCTGAAAATGTTTAGCAGGCTTTCCTGTGGTTGAACTCAGATTTCTGTGCAGTAAATGTTGATGTGAGTATTTCTAACATTTGTTTTCATAGCAACTCCATAAAGTTGGTGAATTTGTGCTCAATCTTTATAAGCACATGGCTGACGGCAGCGGGCTTCATACATTTGGTAAGTCAACCACATCAGGTATAAACTAGGTGGTGCAAAACTACGTTTTGATGAAAGATCACAAAAACATACTTTTCTGCTTTAAAATAATATCCACTGATGAATCATTCACAGTAAGACAAAAACATGCGCTGAGAAAGAGGAGTAGTTCACCCAAAATTAAAAATAAAGATTGTTTCTTCATCAGATTTGGAGGAATGTCTCAGTAACGGATAATCCACAGCATTCCAGTCCAACAGTTAACATCTGGAGAAGACGAAAGATCAAACGAATCCAGCATTAAGATTCTTCTAACTCAAATATCAGTCCATAATCCATATTTTACTATGGGGCCGTTGAATGCTTGAATCTGATTGGCTGACGATCTTTCTAAGGTGTGCAATTATTTTCAAGGAACTGCACGGAGAACATGCATCATCACGGATCCAAATCACTTCGCCAAATGGTTTCAAAGGTTTTACAACAGCAAAATAACCAAAAAAGTAAATATAGTAATCAATATGATAAAAATGACAGCTCATTTAGATGATTTATTCATTAACATATGCCCTATGTTGCTAGCGCTAACTTACTCAAAAACAGCTTGACTTCTCACGAGCGAGGTTCCCTGTTAGTGAAGCAAATCAACTTCAAGTTTCACTGTTTTGAATTAGGTTATTTTTCACCTTTAGACCCTTGACAGAATATGAAGAAGTCACCCTAAGAACAAAAACACTCTCACATCAAAGTCCAGACACATATTTCTCTCCTGATTCAGGCCAGAACACTTTTTCACTGGAGGAAGAGTTATTATAGATTATAGACTTGTATATGAGGTAAAACTTCTCAATGCTGGATTCACTGCAGAGCATCCGTTGCTGAAACACATTCATGTACATTTTGCGGTGAACAATTACTTAGGATGAGTTCTGCTTTCATGCTGCCAAAGTAAAGCTGGAATAGAAATACTGAGCCTGTTGGTATGTTTTCAGGTGGAAAACTCGGGGGATCCTTGGGAAAACTTCCAAAATTCCCAACCGCTTACCTACTGGGAGTGTGTGTACTTACTCATGGTAACCATGTCCACAGTGGGTTATGGAGATGTTTGTGCTAAAACAACCCTCGGCCGCCTTTTCATGGTCTTCTTCATTCTCGGAGGATTGGTAAAAAGCCTAAATAAATAGAAGAAATCCCATAATAATTCACCCACAGCCTGCATTTCTGCTTCCAATTATTAGGTCCTTAATCATTGTATCCTTGACAACCAGAGCTGGAAAACGGACCCTTCATTTAGCTTCAATCCCATCCAAACGTTCCCAGCTTCTGCTCGTCATGAGCAATCTTCATGTGTTTTTGCTTGTTATCTATGTCAAATGCTACATTTGTTGATTTCATGTGATTTCTAGTGGAACCATCATTAGGGAGTACAAAGTTATTCTGTTTGTAGAAATCATGACTGACTGCGGTTCTAGACGATCCGACCCAATTTACCCCAACCCAGACTCCAACAAACTCTATGAAGGGTTGAGATATGAGATACGTGTCAGCATGACTGCCTCAAACTAAAATAGCTTTCAAGGAAATATAGTCATTGTAGAAATACATGCAAATGTTTATAGAAATTAATATGAAAAAAATATAATAATTTATAAATATTAAAGCTAACATTAGATTTAATATTAAAACTTTTTCATAACGTTTCTACAGGCAAATAGATATATTTTGTTATAAAGTGTATTAAATGTTGCAGTGTTTTTTTAAAAGCATTGAGGACACATTAGTGCACAGATCTTTCCCATTTTGCTCCTGATTCATTTTGTAACACAAACAAAAAACTATTTTTGAAAGACATTTTAGGTTTTAAGATCAGCTTAATGCCATCATGATTTTCATATTTATATATGAATGAAAAGATGTTAATATAAAAACATTTAATTTTAAATAAATGTATTATTAATTTAATTGTAATTATTTCTAATACTTTATGTATAAATAAAACATTTATACAATATATATATATATATATATAATAATTTTTTTATATAAAAACATTATTCATTTATTCATTTAATGTATTATTTTATAATTAATTTTACATAAATTAATTATTATTTTATTATTATTAATTAATTATTTATTAATTTTAATTATTACTAATACTTTATGTTTAACATATTAATATAAAATATATATAAATATTTTATTATATACTGTATAAAAATATAATTAAGTATACAACATTCAAGTAAATGTTTTATTATTAATAATGTTTGTAAAAGTAGATTTTGCTATTAATTTTACGGACACATTGATGCACAAAAAAATCTGATTTTTAAAAATAATAATAAAATAGAATACTTTATAAATATAATACATTTTATGTAAAGTTCTTAATGAAATATATTTAGCTCTTAATTGTATGTAAATAAAGTTTTATGGTGACAGTTGTGTTCATATCTGCTCAGCGTAAGAGTTTGTTTGGACT
This sequence comes from Enteromius treurensis, assembly GCA_032275025.1. NCBI lineage: Eukaryota > Metazoa > Chordata > Actinopteri > Cypriniformes > Cyprinidae > Enteromius > Enteromius treurensis. Next base: position 612,816 of record JAUCMU010000060.1, on the reverse strand, counting down.
AAACATGGCACTTGAGGTTTCCTCCTTTACTTCACCGTATTCCCTCTTAAAACGGCAGATTGAATCTCATCTGTGGCTTTTCTTCTCTTCAACACCCATATCCCTTCAAACAGGGATATTTGTCAAACAGAATGCTTTTACTTTTAGCCTAAAACCTCTCCAGCTGTAAATTCTGGGCAATGCATGTACACAAGCATTCTGATTCTCACTGTCTGCATTCTAGAGCTCCAGTATTTAACACTTAAAGGGATAGTGTGCGCAGAAATTATGGTTCGGTCATCGATTACTCAGCCTCGTGTCCATTCTGCCTTCGGTGGATCTCGAAATGGTCTACTTTTCCATATTGTGAAAGTGAATGGAGTTCATCAGGCAAGCGATCAATAAAGTCACATTTATTTCTATAGCACTTCATATGGTACAGAAAAGAAATAAATAAGAAAACGGGACAGTATGAGAATCAGTGATACAAACATATTCAAATATGAGACAAATGATGCTGTAGATCAGCTAGATAGTGATTTTATTCAGTTCAGATCAGTTCACTTTTGTGATGGCGGAGACATTTCATGATTCCGTTCAATCTGATTTGATTCAAAGCTTGTGATTAAATTCAATTTGGATTATTTTGATAGTTTAGTAGTCACTTTTCTAATCATGTGAACTCAGTACGTTACTATAGTAAAGTGATTTATTAACAAACATTTAAATATAATTCAAATGAAATTAAGTAGTTATAATTAGTTCATCAAAAATAGTTTTTAAGAATGGGGATTAAAATCTTTGTAATAAAAAAAAATGTTTACATATGTATTCTACATTAAAAAAATTTGGGGCATATTAATGCACACATCATTTCAGTTTTCCCCTTTTATAATGATGAATTTTATTAATGTAACACAAACAAAAACTCTGTTTCTAAAAGAATTGTTAAAAAATTATTGTATATATTAAATATTATCTAAAAGAATAATTACATTTAATATTAATAGTTTTCAGTAATACTTTTATTAAACATTTTTTTTTTTTATAAATTAGGTTGGTGTAATACAAAACAAAATACATTGAAATAAATTTTATCTGAATGTTTTAAGATCAACATATTATCCTTAATATATTTTATAAAAAATTAAGTAATAAATAATTAAGATTTCACTATTAATTATTAGCGCTGATGAACGATTAATCGTGATTAGTTGCTTCCAAAATCATGCAAAAAATTATTTTGTACATAATATATGTGTGAGAACTGTGTGTATTTATTATGTATATATAAATACATCTTTATATATTAATATAAGAATATAAATATATAAATGTGTGTGCATGTAAATAAAAAAAAAAAATAAATAAATAAAAAAAAAATATATATATATATATATATACTGCATGTATTTCTATATACATATGGATTCAGTACACACACAAATATTATGTAAACAAAAACTTTCTTAATTACGTTTGACAGCATTATTAATTATTTACAATGTTTAAATAATTATTATTTTTTCATTTATATTTACATATTTTGTATTTATTATTATTTATTTAGTTGAATAATGTTCATCAAGCTCAGTTCAGGTTTTGACTCAGTCACTCGTCATTTTCATTATATGGCAACGAGACGCTCATGCATCTTTTGTCATGTTGGGGTTTATAACGACACGAGGGTGAGCAAGAGACGACCGAACTCTCATTTCAGCCGAACTATCGCTTCAAGGCTCTTATTTCTGATATGAAATCTCTCTTCTACTGAAGGTAGAAGCATTGGCAGACTTCTATTGTCCTGTGTCTCCTGTCTCCTCCTCCAGGCCATGTTTGCCAGCTACGTTCCTGAAATCATAGAGTTAATAGGAAACCGCAAGAAATATGGTGGTTCCTATAGTGCAGTAAATGGGAGAAAGTAAGTACCGCGGGTTGGGCTGCGCTCACTCAGTGCGCTCGGCCCGTCTGCATGCCCGTCTCTCTCTCTGTCCCATGCATGTAGGCAATGTTTGCTCGCTACGTGCCAGAAATCGCTGCTCTCATCCTTAATCGGAAGAAATATGGAGGGAGTTATAACTCGACCCGAGGAAGAAAGTAAGTCAAAGGATGGAAGGCAGGGAACCTCTAATGAAAAGGTTCTTATTCTCCACAGGGGAGGAGCGCGGACTCTGACCTCACAGGAAGTGGCTGCAGTGCTTCCTGTGACGTCAGAGGTGCTTCTGCACAGGAAGTGCTATTTTTATTATTATTTTTATTATGAGGGTCTGGGGTCAAATGGCACAAATCATCTCATTGCTTGTGGCGTTGTGTGAGTCGCTCATCGCTTGCTGATTCGTGCTGCTTGTGACACCCAGGCTTCTGCGAGTGTGTGTGTGTGTGTGTGTTTTCATCACAAAGCTGGAGTTCATGTTTGGAAAGAAATTAGTTCTTTCATTCGCCGAGGATGCATTCAGTAAATCAAAAGTGACAGTAAAGTTCAACTGGATGCTGTTTTTTTTATACTTTGTTTTCATCTATGAATCCTGAAAAAAAGAAATGCATCACAGTTTACACAAAAATGTTTTCAACATAATAATTAGAAATGTTTCTCAGTATAATTCAAATACAAATCAGTATAATTATGATTTCTGAAGGATCATGTGACCTGAAGACTGGAGGAATGATGCTTAGAAAAATGTGGTTTTAACAGATATTCACATAAACATAAATAGCTGCTTTAAATTGTAATAATATTTCACAATATTTACTGCATCTTTGATCAAATAAATGCAGCCTTGCTGAGCAAAAACAAACAAGCTGTCCAAAATATCTTGAATTTTGACTTATATACAGTATGGGTCAAAGACGTTAAGATGTCTGCATCAAAAGAAATGTACAAAAGTGATGTTATGTACATTAAATGTAAATAAAGTGTCTACTTTTAAGGGTTCAAATATAAAAGAATAAAGGAGCATATTTACTGTGACATTCTTACTGACAAATGGGCAAAACCTAGGATAGTGGCAAATTTAAAAATTGTGTAAAATAATAACTAATTAGTATTTGGGGTGAATTAGTCTTTATATGTCGTATAATTATTTTTTTGTTGTAAATATGCCTGACAAGATTGTATGACATTTAAGTAGGTGTCTTCTGTAAATCAGGGAAAATTTAGGATATTCATTTTTTGCTCAAAAAACAAAATCGCAATTAAATTAAACAACAGTTTAAAGCAGTATTACACTTATTGTTTTACCTTAAACCCGTATGACTGGATTTAGCCTTTTCCTACTTTCATACAGGAGTACTTCCACTCAACCCTTAAATAAAAATTAAAAAAATAAAATAAAAGCCTTTTTGAGGTGTCACAAATATGCACTTTTTTCTTAGTATACGTGCAATCACAAAATTCAGCTACACGTCACTGCAATGTTTTGTGTGTCAGATTATTGTAATGCTCGCTACAACACCGTACACATCATATATGCATATGCTTGCATTAGTTTAGAATGAATCATCAGCAATCCTTTTCAGAAGCTGCTTCTTGTTGCTCAGATGCTTTGGCTTTAAAGTCCCCATGAAATCAAGATCACATTTTGTGGTTTAGTTTGGAGCTTATCTACAGCTTCCGCTCATTTTAGCAAAATCTGTATCTATATGTATATAGTTAGCTCATTAAATGAGTGATTTTATGGGGTCTTTATCTCGGTGGCACTGCATTGCTGTTACTGCTTCAAACTCATTCATTGTTGTTGTTGTTTTAAGTAAGATTGTTGTTTCAGTAGAAGTCCAGTTTCTCCAGAGAAAACCCACCCCTGTGATTTGGTCTGATTTTAAGGCTGAATGTGATCTGGGTGGTTTTCTCTCTCGTGATGTTTTCTGATGGATACTCACCCGTTGCATTTCTCAGGCATATAGTCGTCTGTGGTCACATCACGCTGGAGAGCGTCTCCAACTTCCTCAAAGACTTCCTACACAAGGACAGGGATGATGTCAATGTAGAAATAGTTTTTCTCCATAAGTAAGTTCAATGTAGAGTTTTTAACATCAAAAGATGATTTGAAGAACGCTCCTGCTGCTCTGTTTTGTGGAGGGAACGTTTTTGTCTGACTGTGCCGTTGTGTGTGTGTGTGTGTTATCAGTATTTCCCCTAATCTTGAGCTGGAAGCCTTATTCAAGAGACACTTCACACAGGTGGAGTTTTACCAGGGGTCCGTCCTCAACCCTCACGATCTCGCTCGAGTCAAGGTACAGTCTGCAGGCTCAAAATCAGAGTTTGACTAATTAGTTGGTAAGAAACATACAGAAGAGCAGTGAAGTGTAGAAGTGTCAGATATTTATATGATCATAAAAAAAAAAAACATAGCTGTAAATTTAATAAGACATTGTTCTTGTGTAAAACATGATGATTGTAGTAAACTAAAACCATTAAGAATACTTTCTTTGCTTGAAATAAAGTAAATGATAACTGATATCAAATAAAATACATTAAAAATAGTTTTTTTCCAGATATTTGCCGAGGCAGTGTTTATATTTTTTAACTCAAAGAAATAAACTAAAGCAAAGAAAAATGACAAAAAGGCCTTTAAAATATTTAAAGAAAACAAAAACAATTAAAAAATACAAACACACACAGCAGACTACTACTACAACTTTAACTAAAAATCAAGATGAAAACAAAAACTAATATCTATTTATAAAATGAACAAAAATATTAATATAAAAATAATATTAATATAAATTAGTAGTATATTAATTATACTAAAATAACACCCTTTAAACATTAAAAAATAAAAATAAAAAAAATAAATTTAATCAAAATTGAAATAAAAAATATTTAAATAATTTAATTTTAAAAAGCTATAATAGTATTTCATAGTTCCTAATATATATATATATATATATGTTTTATGTATTTATTTTGTCATTTTAACTGATTCACTAATTGATCTAAATGATTTGCTAGCAATTCAAAAGGTGTAGAAAATCTTTACAACTGAGTTAATGAAAAAGAAAATTGAGTGGGTACCGTTCAAAAAGTGATTTTCTCACTGTTATTTATTAAAAGAGAGTAGATTGACAGATTGATTTTTTTTCTAGATTGAGTCGGCCGATGCCTGCCTGATCTTAGCCAATAAATATTGTGCAGATCCTGACGCTGAAGATGCATCCAATATCATGAGGTGGGAAAAGAATAAAAACAAAAGATTTAGTGCATTATACAAAAACTGATGTCCATTTCTTTTAGGGTGATATCCATTAAAAACTACCATCCAAAGATTCGAATCATAACACAGATGCTGCAGTATCATAATAAGGTGAGAGTTTCCATTCATCATAAGTTTACTGTACCAAACTGTTTTTCTGACATGGTCATCTTTAGAATTAAACAAGCTACTGTAACTTTCAAAACTAAGAATCACAAACAGATGCTCTGGATGAGGAAAAGAGGGAATTTTTAGTTTTTGACACTGTACAACCTAATCTTGTTCTAAAGCCTTTAATGCATGCTTGTCTTCTCCAGGCTCATCTTCTCAACATCCCGAGCTGGAACTGGAAGGAGGGCGATGACGCTATCTGCCTCGCCGAGCTGAAGCTGGGCTTCATCGCTCAGAGCTGCCTGGCCCAGGGTCTGTCCACCATGCTGGCCAACCTCTTCTCCATGAGGTCCTACATCAAGGTCAGCTCTCATTCTGGAGCAAACAGAGTCACCGGTTGAATCCTGAGCTCCAAACTCACAACTCACTTCTGTTCAGATTGAAGAAGACACCTGGCAGAAGTACTATTTAGAGGGAGTAGCCAATGAAATGTACACGGAGTATCTGTCCAGTGCCTTCGTGGGTTTGTCTTTCCCCATCGTTTGTGAGTAAGTATGACGAGTGCGTTTAATAATGACATTCATTACTAACGAGAGGAATGTTGCAGATCTAGCATGTGTCACCTGGTTTTGATTGATCTTTTGTTTCTCTGTAGACTCTGCTATGTGAAGCTGAAACTCCTGCTGATCGCGATCGAGTATAAATCAGACCAGAGAGAAAGCAGGTCAGTCTGATCTACATTAAAAACAGTCCTAAAGGATCCAGTATCCTGACAGCAACTCTCATTTCTTTGGTTAGCATACTCTTGACTCAAATGCAGTGTTATTTTACTATCATTAATATACTATTATATTTTAAATTAGATTGTATGTTTATGTTGTTTTAATTTTAACTGTAGTTACATTTTGTTGTTGTTGCTTTTTTACATTATTTTTTAAATGTATATATTTTTATTTATTTTCTGTTATTTTAGTGCATTAAATGAAACAAAAGGAAAATGAAAAATATGTGAAGTATGACTAAACGTTTATTTAGGCATTTATTATTTCAGAAACGTTGGTTAGACTAGTAATTGGTATCTAAAAAAGCTTTTTATTATTTATTTCATTCATGTTAATTTTATGTCAAGTAACAAAAATGAGTGTTAATTAACGATCATAGCCCTGCTGAAATGATTTAGTGGCTTGTCTGACTTCGCTGCTGTTTGTGTTTGTTTCACACAGGGGTGGAAAATGGTATGATATTATAAGGTTTCATTTGGTGTGGTCACGTCATGCCAAATTCTCTTGAAAATTTACTTGCCATATTTCCCTGAAACGTTCTTGAATGTTTTCCGGTCTTTAGGGTCTTTGTGCGCTTGGTTAAAAGTCGACACAGTATTGTAAATGGCTTTTCGTCAAGGCAGTGAATTATATTTGTAGATTTTCAAGGGATACTGTTGTTCATTTTCTGTACTTCTTGTCAAGCTGCGTGTGGCACTGAAAACAGTCCCTGCCCTTCTGAAGATGTTTAATGCTTTTACTGTCAACAAATCTTTTATTTTCTGTAGTGACAAAATCATGAAATTAAACATGCTGTACATTTTAGGGATAGTTCATGCTAAAATTTGACCTCTGTGATCATTTACTCACTCTAATGTCATTCCAAACCCGGACACCATCAAGCTCCACAAAAGATGAAATAACACCACTGAAGCATCCCGAAGTGTGACTTGTATTTAAACATTCAAACTTCATGTTTTATGCTGAATCAGCTCATGTCTTTAAAAGCATAATTGTCCAGGTATCATTTCTTTAAATTGCAAACAGCATTTGATCGCGCTGCAGCTTGAACAACGTAATCATGAAGGATATTTGAGTTTTGCAGTGGAAGGGAAAATCAAGAAATTGTTTATTTTACAAAGCCGTCAAATATTTAAGGCACTATGCTAAATATCTCTTTTAATGTTCCATGAAATAAGAAAAGTCATGTATTTCGATTAACGGTCTGAGGTCGCACATATAAGAGTTATACATATATTTAAATTACACTGTGTTTTAAATAAAATACAAATAATTTCAAAAAACTGTTTTCACTCACATCTCCTCACATTCTTTGTTACCTAACTTACCTGTCACTGTCACTAATGGGCCATTAGGGGAGGGGTCTTTGTCTCTTCAAGTGGGAGATACTGAATATTAATGGGCCATTCTCACGCCCCCGCATACAGGCTTTCAGCCTCAAAACATGTCTTTTAAAATTT
>JAUCMU010000060.1:587694-605195 GCA_032275025.1 Enteromius treurensis | reverse complement strand
CTGAAAAAAGCACAAATATCAGAGCATGTCCAAACATCTCAAGGGCCCCAAAATCACCTTGGACTCCAGAGGGTTAAGAAATGACAGATATGCAAATTTTGGGTGAACTGTCCCATGCTTGCATGTCTATAAACCAAGTAAACTAATACTATATGTTTGCATGCAAATGTCGTCCTGAAATATTTAACAGCTTATTTTAATGTAGACATAACAATAACCTTTATCACAACAAAAAGATTCATACAAAGAGTAGTCTTATTAAACAGACTGAAATCATATTAGTAAATGCATGTCGTCATTAACATAAAAATAGAACGTGGTGTTTTTTTTCTGTTCTGGGTGATTTGGACATTACTGTACAAAATCTTTATCCTTTGTCTGTTTTGGGTCTTTGTTTTTATTAGATTTTCTTCTTTCGATGTTTGACAGTATACACAGATTTTTGGTTAAGTTTCGTGGCACGAGCTGTTTGGTCTTCATAAGTGCAGAAATTATGATTTAAATGGAAGTATTTCTGCAAAAATTCTGTGGTTTATGAGTGTTGTTTGTATTTTACAGCACACTGATTAACCCGGGCAATCATGTGAAGATGCAGGAGGGAACGCTGGGCTTCTTCATCGCCAGTGATGCCAAGGAGGTGAAGAGGTGAGGAGTTAATCATTTTTAGCTATACTGTAGATTCATATCATAACAGCTCATATGCTGTGTGGATGGTTTGAATTAAATAGCCTTTTTCTTTAGGGCACTTTTCTACTGTAAAGCTTGTCACGATGACATTACAGACCCAAAACGGATCAAGAAGTGTGGATGCAAACGAAGTAAGTTACCATGAACATTTATTAATATTTGCCTTACTTTCACTTTTTATTTTTATCTAAATTATTTTTATACATAGATATTTTTTTTTAACTTTGCACTTTACCAGAATTTTCCCCACAGCTGGAAAATATTCATATATATATAAATCTCTAATGTGTGGAGGAGTTTGTCAATGGCATCTTTACTGATGCCGTTTCTCTGCACTGCCTGGCCACATTACAAAAGTTTTTGGATTTAACCTCTACCAACTTTTAAAATACATCAAAACATTTTTTTTTAGTAATTGACACATTTCACATTTCCCTTCTTCTCGCTGCCCTGGATCTGTGATCATTTCCCCCACCCTCTGATAGTGTTGTATTGTGAGTAATGACTGTAGATTTCTACTGTAGCCTGCTGCATGTGTGAATGTTAAATCACATGTTCCATTAACCCACTGTCCTCCACCGCATCATCAGCAGGAGACAGCTTGAATTTTTGCTGTGCTAACAGGCTCCTAACAGCACTTGGGCTTTTCTGAGAATTATTCAGTTTTGAGTTAAGATATTGCCCCATATGTATTTTTTTTTCTTTTGCAATATTTAATAATATATATATTTTTTGTAATTCATCATTAAAATGTTGTGCTTTGCATAATAATTTAAATGTTAAAAATACTTTTACATTTTACAAACCATGGGAGGACGTTACAGTGAGCTCCTGATATCCTTTCTCATTCATCTCCATGCGTTTCCATGCTTTACTCGCTTCTCTAAAATACAGTATTTCCAAGAATATAAAAATTCATTAAAACAGCATTGGAACCTTTTGAACTGATTTCTTGTTGTTGAAAAATACAGCAGATTTTACTGTGTAACAGAATTGTACATAACGTCATAACAAACCTATTTTTCTGAAGGTGTTCCTCACGGCTTTATACTTGGCCCGCTTAGTTTCTGAATGTCCAGCTTCTGTTAGTGAAATAATGCTCCCATCCATTAACATGCTTCTCCTCCTCCTCTCCCCTCATCCACCCCATGACCCCAGCCAAGAAGTCTGCCTACAAGAGAATGCATCTGGCATGTTGTGTAGCTTGCGGTGGGGCAGAACGTGGCTGCTCGTGCATGTCAGACAGTGTGGCTAGTAACATGGAGGTTCTGCACCGTGGCTTCCCCTTCTCTCCTGTGTCTCTGTATGATAACACGACCACTTTATGCTCCTGTAAGTGAACGCCTTCCCTGTGGCACCCGTGCCAAATGCCCATGTAGTGTGTGACCGCTACATGTGCAGTGCCATATAGTGGTGGCATCTGGTGTGGTGAAGACTGCTGTAAGCCCATGGATGTATCTGTGTGGTAGACTTGGTCTCCTGCATGCTGTTTGTGTGAATTGTAGTGATGCAGTTTATTTATCTGAACATGTTATTTAAGCATAGTTTGTGCTGTGTTTTATGCTAATAATGTAGATGTTGGGTGTGGTGATTGACATTACTAACACTTATATACTGTATAGGAGCATTATACAGTATATGCTGTAAATACACTTAGTACATATCTTCTGTATTAGAGGTTTAGAGCAAAGATATGTAAAAGCTTATAAGGTATCTGGTGTCCCAGTGGCCATGCTGCTTAGATTGGTTCAATTTGATCATCTTAGGGGCTCTTTGGGTCAGATGGTCAGGCTAGGAGACTAGTTAAGTTTTTTTGCTTATTGGGTGGTTGAAGATATTCAATTATAGTTTTCAAAAATAAGCTATTTATTTCCATTTTCTGTGTCACTGGTTCATCATTTCATCATTGCTCCACATACTGTATCTCACTTTAACCCCATTTTGTGTTTGCGTTTTCTCAGCTAAAAGTAACTATAACGGATACATCAAATCAAGTAAGTCTTTTCCCCATTTTTACTAATTTGTTTCTTAACTGTCCGCAGTTTCTTCATCAATCTTTCTTCATTCTCGCCACACTTCTCTTCATGTCCTGCTCATCCAAACATTTTATTTGATTTGGTCTGATGAATATGTGCAAATTGAGATGCAGAATAGGTGTGGATTATACACAGTGGCCCCCAAAAAGTATTTGGACAACTAAGACATACATTAACGTGTAATTGCACCAGATAATATACCAAAGCAAGTGTCATTCAAAATGGAGAGAAATAACTTTTTTTGCTTGTTGGTCATTAATAGATGGCTGTATGAAGTCAGTTTACACAGGCTGTGTCCTAATACTTTTTGCAGTCTGTCTGTCACTGTCTGAATTTAACGTAGCTCTGTAGACACCTGCTCTCATTCGGCACTAGATGGTGCTGCTGCACTGCAGTTCTGATAACGTGGAGCTTTTTTATTGAATTGAATGATGCTGCGTATGTCAGCAAATGGTGCCGTCAGCAATTTCAGTTGAGGAATATTATCCATCTAACATCACTGCTACCTGACAGATATCCCGATATCTCTGAAATAATAAGCATCCTGGAGGATCAATAATAAATTAATTAGTAATTAAATATTCCAAAGTACTTTTTCAAATGTTGTAATAAAATCAGTATTCAGAGTCAGTATTATAAAAAAACATTCACTATTCATTTTGAATTTCCATGCTTAAAAATGGTAAATAAAATCTAAATCTAAAATCTACATAAAACAATAAAAATACAACATCCAGTGTATATATATATATATATATATATATACACACATTATCTAATAAACAAATACTTTGTAGCATCATTTCTAAAATGTACAATATTATATCATTAAGGACAGTAACAATGGGTGATTCTCTTCATTGCCTGATTATGAATGTATGTCTTTTATTTGACAGTAAATGATGAGCTCAGTCCAACATTCCAGCCCCAGAATCCCAAACCTGTCGAAATGCGAGCTCAGTGCGCTGTGAGAGCGCCTCCTGCTGTCCGGGGCATCCGTGTGTCAGTGCCTTTAGTAAATAACCGTAAAGGCAGTCTGTTGTCTCCGGCCGCCTTATACCTACACAGACTCAGTCTGGCCAGCTCTAGAGAGCTGTATCAGAGCAGCCGCAACGCAGATACGTCTGATGCCACCCGTCTGCATCGGGCCTGTAGTCTGCCTGTTAAATACAGATATCATTCCAGCCACGGCTCCACCTCCACCATCGGCCCACACACACTCTGTAAGACTCGGCCTGGCTTTGTGGGAAATGCATGGCGACTAACAGAGTTCAGAAATACTAAACAAGTTGTCCTGAATCTCAATATGGAAAAAAATAAATAAAAAAAACACTAATAAAAAACATTATTTATTTTAGATATTTAATTTTCTAAAAAAGAGAAAACAAGTAGGATTTTTTAAGGGAGAAAACGTATTGGATTTTAAAGAGAGAAAAAAAAAACTTTTAAAGAGAGAATTTTATTTTATTTTATTTTTTAAATCAAGCTTTCTGAAGAGAAAAAAACATATTTTTTTACAATATAATGATAGAAATTTGGAAGAGAGAAACAATTTTTAGAGAGAAAAAATCTGAGAGAAAAAGATAAATAAATGACTCTGGAAGGATAAATGGAAGGATTCAAAACACGGTTTTTCAACTTTTTTCCCCTTTTTATGTTGCAATTCAAGGCTTCCATTGAGCTGCATTAATTTGTGATAAAATACAATATATATTAACTAAATTAAACTGAAATTTAGTATAATTAAAAAAAAATAATAATAATGCTGAAGTGAAGCTGTACATGTTTTAAAGAAAAAGTTAACAGGCAATTTTTAAAAAATAATGCAGCTGAAGGCAACACTTTACTTTAAACCTTTATATATAGTGCAATAGTAAAAAAAAAAATGAACACAGTTATAATACAAATATTGTATATTCACTGTATTTTAAAGTATTTGCAGTAATTCACATGACCACCACTTTCAGATGTATCCATGAATCTGCAAGTATTCCAATGCATTTTAACTGTGGTCACAATTATTTATGAAAATGTATAATGTATTACAGTATACATGATCTGTTATACATAAAGGGTTCAAGGCAAGTTTAGCACAAACATCAGAACAGTCCCGTCTTTCTCTGTCTCTGTGTGTCTCTCACATCTGTGATGGTGTGTGTTTGGGAGTGCTTAATGATTTGTAACGTGTAGTTTGGTTGCGTCTCAAACTGTGTCTGGTGTTTCAGTAGTGGAGGAGGAGCAGCAGTCGGCTCTGTCGCCCAAGAAAAAACAGCGGAACGGAGGCATGAAAACGTCGCCCACATGCTCGCCCAAAATAATAAGGTAAGAGCAAGTCTTTCTGACTTCTTTTATGAGCAACGTGGCATTATTTCACTAGCATTGCTTCGTGAAAGCCCTTCACGTCCAACATCTCTGTCCTCTCTGATGTTCACTAAATGGGTCACATGGTCCATGGCTGCAGCCAATCAGAAGCGCTGGTCGGTCTGTTTCGCCTCGGGCTGTCCGAAGCTCCGCCCGCTTTTAACTTCCACTACCTGCCTCTGATCCTGTCCGGCAGAATTACTGATCCATTTATTGATTTTGACTGATGAAAGAGCTGCTAGTGAATTAATAAAAGCCATTAATACGCATGATGGAATGAGAATAATATCTTCTGAATGCTGTATAAGGAATTATTCATACTGTATGGGCAGTAATTAATAAAGTGTAAAAAATTAATTAATAAAAAATAAAATAAAATATATATATATATATATATATACACAAACACACGCATACAGTACATACATACATACACACACAATATATATACTAATATATATTTTTATTATATAATCAAAGTGTATATATATATATATATACAGTATATGTGTGTGTGTGTGTGTGTGTGTGTGTGTACACATAAACAATATTATTTGTAAAGTTTCTTTTTAAGTAATGTTTACATATACTGTATATCCAAACAGACTGCTACACAGAAATATTTTCTGAAGTTAGATGTTGTTTAAATAAGTTGAAATGTGTCTGCTAGTAGCTTTTTGGTGCAGCAAGACTGAATTGAAGTCTGTCACAGAAATGGCTTTTGTGCTATATTATTGTCTTTATGGAGCAAAGAGAACCGTCTGAAGTTTCTGTGTTTGAGCTTCTGTCTGGTGATGTGTGTGTGTGTGTGTGTCACAGAAGCAGCAGGATGAGTGTGTGTGAGGTGTTTAAGGTGGTTTTATTTGAGGTTGTGCTGTAGCCCGAGGCTCTGTCGCTCGTATGGCCGTCACCACTGCATTAGTAATGAAGAGCAGCCTGGATCAGGCTCTTCTGGAAGTGTGTTAGCGTGAGGATCTGTGAGAAACAGGGCTTTCATATTACACACTCTCATCAGAAACAAAACACTCTCTCATCTAATTTTAACTCTTTTGCTGGAATTTATAATATATCCACAAATTCTGATTATCGCAATAAATTATTCATTTTGATAGCTTTTTTTTATTTAACCTACTGTAATAATACACAAATCACAAATAATTGTTGTATTTTTAATTGTTGTATTTAGTTATATAATAATATAAATGTATTTTTTATAAATATAATTTTACAAATCTTATTTACTATATAATCAATTGGAAAGGTCATGCTAATGAGTAACTGGACATCATTAAAATGATATAAAGCAAACAGTCAACATCTTCATTTTCTGTATGCCAAGTGTGGTTTTAAATGTTTTAATGTCATTTTTAATTTTATTTTAGGGTGAAACGTGGCTCGTGAGTCATGCTCTTGACAGATTATTTGAGGTTAACCCTTTCCTGCCCAGGTGTATGGTTGTTGTAATGCAGTGTATCTGGTGTCTCTGACAGCGCTGCTGACCGCATGGTTTTGCTGTCATTCTTTGCATTAAGTTTGATGGACAGAGAGCTGGAGGAAGTGAGGAGAGCCTCTGCAGCTTTAATGGCCTAATGATTGAAAATAAAGTCATAACAGCAGCCGCAGCTGACGGATGGAAACGCTCTCTGACAGAATGCTGAAACCTTCACCTCTCTAATGGGCCAATCAAACGTCCCTGAGATCCTGCTCTCAATCACGTCCTGTAACAGCAGCCCTGCTTCCCAGCATCCAATTCATTCCCTGCTAACGTCTGCTTTATAAAGGCATCGATCTCGCTGCTGTTGGAAGTCGAACATGAATTTGGCCGCTCAGGTTTGTCTGTGTTTGTGTGGTTTGTTGATTTCAGGCACGACCCGTTGTTGGTCCCTGGACACGATCAAATGGAAACAATGGATGAGAACATAAAGAAATATGATTCCACAGGAATGTTTCACTGGTGTCCATCAAAAGACATAGAGAAAGTCATCCTGGTAAGATACACAACACAACTGAGGGAAATTAGAACAGCACAACTGAGATATTATATATTACAGTAGTTATTATCATATTATCTATATATACAGTGCCCTCCACTAATATTGGCACACTTGGTAAATCTGAGCAAAGGCGCCTGAAAATAAATCTGTAATGCTGTAAATGTTTTTGATAGGTCACTATCATAGCGGTAGTGATCAGTAATGTGAAGGTTGATTTAGTGCTCTGTCTCTCTCAGACTCGCAGCGAGGCAGCGATGACGGTTTTGAGTGGTCACGTGGTGGTCTGTATTTTCGGCGATGTGAAGTCGGCTGTGATCGGTCTGCGTAATCTGGTGATGCCTCTCAGAGCCAGTAACTTCCACTATCACGAGCTCAAGCCCATCGTCTTCGTGGGATCTCTGGAGTATCTGAAGAGAGAGTGGGAGACACTACACAACTTCCCCAAAGTCTCCATCTTACCCGTGAGCACTCTCAATTTACCACGCTAAAAACATCTGTAAATATAGGATACAGGCACAATATACTGTAGACACCGCTGGTGAATAGAGGGGGGATGATAGTCATCTCGCAATTATGACTTTATTTTTCTCAGAACTGTAAGAAATAAAGTGGCAATTGCAAGATATAAATTACATTTGATCCAAAAACCTGGTAAAACCATATATAGGAATAAAAATGTACGCTTGGTGTAAATGCTGCTGAAGTGAAGATTTAAGGCTCAATGCAGGAGAAGAAAAACATTTAGAGAAAACGGCCTGTAAAAATATGTATTGTAATTGAAATAAGTAGATAAAGTGCTATAAAAGAAACACTTCAAAGTGTCTTTCGGGTGTTTTCTTTACACTAAAACCAAAAAGCCCAAGAACTTGACAGGTGCATGAAAAAGCTTCAAAACTAAAAGGAACCATCACTTTCTTACCCCTTTATAATCTAAAGAACCTTCTTTCGCATAAATGCATGATTTCTTGTGTAATGAGCTGCTGTTATTTGTTCTGCCGTGTGTGTCTTGTTTAGGGGACTCCACTGAGTCGGGCTGATCTGAGAGCGGTCAACATCAATCTCTGTGACATGTGTGTCATTCTGTCGGCCAATCAGAACAACATCGATGACGCCTCTCTGCAGGACAAGGAGTGTATTCTGGCATCGCTCAACATCAAGTCCATGCAGTTTGATGACAGTATTGGACTCCTGCAGGCCAACTCTCAAGGTCCAGAGCGTCTCGGCTCAGATTTTTGATTTTGTTAAAGTGCCCCTATTACAGGTTTTAAGAGGTTCATATTTTGGTTTTGGGAGTCCCCAATAAGGTCAAGAAACACTTTCATTGTCTTATAATATGCATTTATTTTTTTACCTTATTTGTTCAATGACTCCCAAATGATTTGTTCAACAATTGTTTTCTCCAAACTCCCCTGGTGATTAATCGATTTCATTTAAAGCAGTGTTTGTGAGCTTTTAATGCTACAAAAGCAGCACCTAATGATGAAGATGAATTTGCATTTTCATTCAGACCAACGTGAAAAAGTGGTGCACTAACAATATGTTAAAGATGCCATATAACGCCAGTTTTCCACAAGCTCATATGATTCTGTAAGTGTTAGAAAACAGCCATTTTACCCTGTCAGAAACGGACTAATAGAGCTACCAATAACATGAAGTAGAGTAACGTCTATCTGAAGTCATTTTGACCTCACCTGTGATTTGGCTCAGAGTCTCAGGTAAAAATGTCATTGCTACCCTTATAAATAGTGGATTACTCATTTAATATGCATCAATGATAATTATTTAATATTTTGGTTTTCATCACTACTTCTGTTTGTCTCTCTTTAGGAAAAATATTAATAAAATCAAAAATGTGATTTGATTTGTTTTGTGCTCTGCTCCAGGGTTCACTCCTCCGGGCATGGACCGCTCGTCTCCGGAGAATAGTCCCGTTTACGGATTGGTGCGACAGGCGTCTATAACCACCGGAGCTAACATTCCCATCATCACTGAGCTCGGTGAGAAGCACCTCTTAACCCAAACTAACATTTAGTCGTCAAGGATGCATTCAATTGATCAAAAGGGACAGACATTTGTGACCGCTGCTGGAGCAAAGTCTCAAAAATGAGTTATTTCTATTTTTCATTCTCTATTAAAAGCCCTTCACAATCATGTATGATTGTTGGAGTTGCACGAAAAAAATTACAATCATTACATAATCTTTGTTGTTATAAATAATAATCAATACCAAAAAGAAGCCTGATTATTAAAACTACAAGAGCAGTGAGTGATTGTTGTGTACAGATGAACACATACAGACAGACACATGTATATTCATTATGAATTCATTAATGAAATGTATTTTTCCTTTCTGTTCATTAAAAAAATCCTAAAAATATAAGATGAGCCATTTTCCACAAAAACATGAATCTGTTTTAAACATTGATAATAATCAGAAATGTTCCTTGAGCAGCAAACCATCATATTAGACTGATTTCTGAAGGATCTTGTGACACTGAAGACTGGAGGAATGATGTTGAAAATGGAAAATTCTGATTTGATCACAGAAATAATATTTGAACAGATATTCACATGTAATATTTCACAACTGTTTTCACTTTGATCGAATCAATGCAGCCACAGTCAGCTAATTTTTCCCCAAAACAATTTGATAACACTTTACAATAAGGTCCAATTAGTTAACATCAGTTAATGCAATACATTTTTATAGAACTTATTAATCTTTTTCTATCATCAGTATTTTAATGTTTTTATATTTAGACTTTTTGTTTTAATTTTAAAGTAGTTTTCTGTGTGTGTTTTGAAAATTGCATTAGTATTTTTGTAATGTTATAATTTTTTATTTAGCAATTTAAAAATGTTATTTAACTTTATTCAAATATTACATGAAATATAAATAATAATTAAACCAAATTTATTTAAAATGACGACAATGATTGCCTTGGCAACTAGCATTTTAATTTAATTTAATTTAATTTAATTTAATTTAATTTAATTTAATATTTTATTTTATTTTATTTTATTTTATTTTATTTTATTTTAGCGTTAGTTACTGTAAATATAATAACCCTGACATTAATAAATAAATAACAAATACCTTTGATTTTGATAATTGATATTAGTAACTGTTAAAATAAACATTAGTGAAGATGAGTAAATGTTTTAGAATATTTTATTTCTACTGTATTAATGTTAACAAATGGAAACTTTATTGTAAAAAATCCCACTGACCGCCAAGCATTTGAGAGTGAATGGCTGTTTTAAAAACGATTGCTGAAAATAATTTTGAAGCGAGTTTCTAGGTTTATGGTTGCGAAGTGTAAAACAACTAAGTGGTTGGTTTTGGTAACTGGTTGTTTTATGCTGCCAGCTAAAACAGACAAGTTGCTGCCCCTGGTTTCTCTGAGCCAGGACAAGAGCAGCGGGAACAACATCCCAATGATAACAGAGCTGGGTAAGAACTCTGGAGGTGTGCTAGCATGAGCGTTTTTACAGCATGCTGTGAGTCCCGTGTGCTTCTGTGTGGCGAGACGTGCTGCTGGTTCTGTCAAACCCATCCAATCTGATCTGTCACTCCGTTAAGTGTATCTGAGTGTCTCTGACAGGAAACTCTAAAGATCAGGGTCTGAAATGAACTATCACATGGTCCTAAGTATTCAGACCCTTTACTCAGTATTTAGCTATACTATACTATAACTAGCTAAAATAAAATATGTTAATTGTTTTCTTAATATTTTAATTGAGTTCAATTTTGTTACATTTGAAGTAAAACGTTTATTTATTGATTAATAGTTTTAGTATAGTTTTTAACTGTGATAACGTTTCTTGCGTCATGTTTTATCAGACTGACTCATAATACATAAATAATACAGTACCTCATGTTTCTTCTTAAAGGTCTGAAGAAGAACTTCATTTAGGTTGCACTGGGAAGTTGCAGCAGTTAATCTATTTGCCAAAAGATCATTTTTGACCCTGTGATGTCCTGTTATTTCCTCTGAATATTTTTTATAAGACTCCTCATTTAATGAAACACATTCCTCACACCGTGTGTTTGTGTGTATGTCTGCAGTGAACGACTCAAACGTCCAGTTTCTGGACCAGGATGATGACGACGATCCAGACACTGAGCTGTACCTCACCCAGCCGTTTGCCTGCGGGACAGCGTTCGCCGTCAGTGTGCTGGATTCATTAATGAGTGCCGTAAGTCACCACAAAAACACGGAGAGCACCCGAACATTCAGAAAACATCAGTTTGACATCGCATGTGCTAAAAATATTCACAACACAAACAAGTAAAGACATGCACAAGCAACACAAACCATAAATATATTTCCCCATTTGTGTTTTTATTAATTTTATTATATAATGACTGTAGGTAACACTTTATTTTAAGCTATCCTTGTTACACGTTACATGCACTTACTATTATAACAACAATTAATTATGCATAATTACATGCAGACTCAGTCTGTAACAAATGTGTAACAGTAGCTGCCTGTTACATAATTACAAACTGTTCCATAACTTAGTTA
Source organism: Enteromius treurensis (assembly GCA_032275025.1). NCBI lineage: Eukaryota > Metazoa > Chordata > Actinopteri > Cypriniformes > Cyprinidae > Enteromius > Enteromius treurensis. The sequence continues at coordinate 593,585 of JAUCMU010000060.1, read as the reverse complement.
CATGGTAAGTAGAGTTTGTTTTAGATATATAAATCTTGAATCTCCCAAATTTCTGTCCCAGTCATGTTCATCACTATGCGGTTCTCTTGATGTTTTATGAGGTTTTATGAGGTCCTCTGTGCTTGTTTGCCTCGCGATTCTTTATTTAGATGTGTTGTGTTTTTTGTAATTTGCATGTGCTTTTTTATTTGTCTCTGATCCACTGTAGTAAAGCTCCTCTCTCTCTCTCTCAGACGTACTTCAACGATAACATCCTGACACTGATCAGGACACTGGTGACCGGCGGAGCCACACCGGAGCTGGAGGGTCTTCTTGCGGAGGAGAACGCTCTGCGTGGAGGATACAGCACACCACAAACGCTGGCCAACAGAGACCGCTGCCGGGTCGCTCAGCTGGCCCTATACGACGGGCCCTTCGCTGACCTCGGGGTGAGACTGACCTCTTCATTTGCTCCATGTTTAAACCTCAGGTGCTTCTTGTGTGGAGATGAAAAATTAACAACGTTTCTTTAATTTCAGTGAAACGTACAACATGTTAAAGTGCTCCTATTATGGGTAATGAAAGGTTTTGAGAGTCACAAACAGGCTGACACGCATACAAGATCAAAAACACTTTCAATTTCTTATAATATGCATTCATTTTTAACTCACTTATTCAACGGCTCCCAAACGATTAATTTCTCCAAACTCCTCCAGTGATTGGTCGATTTCATTTAAAGCAGTGTTCATGAGCTTTTAATGCTTTAAAAGCAGCACCTAGCGTTGAAGAATGAATTAGCATTTTCATTCAGACAAATGTGAAAAGACGATCAAGTGGGCTGGGAATATGCTAATATTAATTTTTGAGATTAACATGAAACATTTTAGAAATGACTCTTTATACACGCTGCACTTTCAGATCTAAAACTTTGCTGGATGTTTTCATTCAGTTAGAGCTGTGTTACACATGGCATGAAAGGTACTTTTGAAACATCTATATTTAGAAGAATTTCTGGTACTAAATTATAATTATAGAATAATTATGATCCATTTGTTATATATACAGTGGCCCAGATTTGTGCATAACACAAAACAGTGAAAAAAGCAAACATAAGCTCACAACACAACGAAAAAACTAAGCAAGACATAAGATCACAACAGAACGAAATTAAAAAAGGAAACATAAACTTACAACACAACAACATTAAGCCACAACACAACGGAAATGCTCCCGACCACTAGGGGGCAGTTGTTCTGCAGAAACGGTTATCGTTCGCATGTCATGAGTATTCACGGTCGATCTGAATCTGTTTTGATAGTTTTAATGCTGACATTAAAACCAACCCCTGGCGTTATTTCAGTTCGCGATGTATTGTCCATTTTGTGGGTCCGAAAAACAACATTTTACTACCAACACAGCCCGCAGAGCCCATGGTACCTTGCACAATACCGTTTCCGTGGACCAATTGCCCCCCAATGTAAGAAATTTCTTACTTGCAAATGAAAATGAAGTTTCTAACTTGTGACATCTTATTTAAAACTCGCAACTTAAATCCAACTTATAAATCCTAAAAGCTTTGGAGCCCAAAGTTGAAGTTATTGATTTATTTGTTTAATTTTTTAAAGAAGGCAAATTATTATTGTTATGAAAATATGACATTTTATATGAAAAATATGTGTACCGTAACATTTTTACGCAAAAATTTTAAAATCAACACTGAAAAATGATTCATTGAATTTACTTGGCAGGTTGTTGCAATCAATTTATTTTAGCTACATTTAATTGAAAAAAATTTAGTAAATTTTTCATTTAAATGTAGCTAAAATAAATTGATTGCCACAACTTTCCTTGTAATAAATCCAACTAATCGCAGTGAAGCTATGTTCCATACTGAGGAACGTATTGAAAAAAAAGAGCTTAGTTTTATATTGATTTGTTTTTTGTTATTGTTGTTTGCTTGTTAGGGTGCAGTACCAAACATTTCCACTAGATACAATTTGGTCAAATATTTGCTTAAATTTTAAATCTGTATCCTCATATAATGTTTGTGCTTGTGTTTTCAGGATGGAGGCTGTTATGGTGATTTATTCTGTAAAGCATTGAAGACGTACAACATGTTGTGTTTTGGAATCTACCGATTAAGAGACGCACATCTGGGCGCACCCAGCCAGTGCACTAAACGGTGAGTCAGCCAGCTTTACTAGCTTTACTAGATTAGTTTCAGCCGGGACAATAGGGACCACATTAGGGTGGTTGCCAATGTGTTGCTAGGCTACTTGTGATAATAGCTAGGGTGTTGCTATGTAGTTGTGGAGTGATCTAGCCAGTCTCCAGACCCGAATCCAACTGAAAATCTTTGGAGGGAGCTGAAACTCTGTGTTGCTCAGCGACAGCCACGAAACCTGACGGATCTAGAGAAGATCTGTATGGAGGAGTGGGCCAGAATCCCTCCTGCAGTGTGTGCAAACCTGCTGAAGAACTACAGGCCTGTAATTGACCTCCGTAATTGTTAACAAAGGCTTCTGTACCAAATATAAAAAAATGTAAATCGAGCGATTTGACACAGTACTTCATAAATAATCAGTTAAAAAATCATACAATGTGATTTCCGTATTATTGTTTTTAGATTCTGTCTCTCGCAGTGGAAATGCACCTATGCTGAAAAGTGTAGACCCCTTCATGGTTTCTAAGTAGATAGATAGATAGAGTCAAATGATTTTTCAAGCCAACTGAACTCAAGCTAAATTTTCAGAGTTGTGGTGTTTGTTTGTGTTTCTGCAGATATGTGATCACGAATCCTCCGTACGACTTCGAGCTGGTGCCTACAGACCTGATCTTCTGCCTGATGCAGTTTGACCACAATGCCGGCCAGACGCGCTCCAACCTGTCCACTCAGTCGAGCTACTGCCCGAGCAAGAAGAGCCCGTCCGCCCACTCCATTCCCACCTCCGCCCGGCCGGGCCGCAGCCGGAGCCGGGACCAGCGCGACAAACAGAAGTACGTCCCTCTGTAAGCGTCACGGACTCTTATCGACTTTATTTTTTTACACGTAACAAATGTTTACTTCGCACGCCATCTTTAGCGTACTAGAAGTGTCATCTGTACAAAGCAGCGGCCAGCGTTTACATGCACCACCATCACGATCAGTACGTCTTACACGGGTAACACTGTGTTGGGTTAATGAATCAGTTTCACCGTTTTGCACTTTAACTGCACTTTAATCCTACAGTTTGACAACAGCTCGTGTGCTTCTTCATCGCATCACGCTTCCTGATAGTCCTCAGATAACACGGCTGCTGTCTCATGTTACCCACGCACAGTGGCTCCAAACGTCTGATGCCACATAAAATTAAATTCAGTCTGAACATTGAAATATTTGTAAATAAGCATTACCTAGTGGTGAAGAATTTATTAGCGTTTTCATTCGGACCAATGCGAAAAGACTAACAAGTGGGCGGCAATATGCTAATGTTTCATTTCTCCATCAACACGTATCGACTTGGGACTCGTATCAACGACTCGTATCAATGATCCAGAGTCAAATTGTTCTTTTGAGATACAATAAGTTTTTACACAATGCACTTTCAGATTTAAAACTTTGCAGGATGTTTTTATTCATTTTCATTCTCAAAAATCCATGAGAGGAGTATTTTCATATTTCAAATAAGGTAAAACAAACATGTTTTCAATTTTTATTATAGTGCTGTCAAACGATTAATCGCATCCAAATGAAAAGCTTTTGTTCACATAATATATGTGCATGCACTGCGTATATTTATTACACACAGTATATATAAAAACACACATATACAGTACATATTTTGAAAATATGCATTTATATTCGTATAATTTATATTATATATAAATATATTTAAAATATAAACACACACACATATACTATGTAAACAAAAAGTTTCATTTTGGAAATGATTAATCATTTGACTGCACACATTTTTAGTTATTAAAAGTGAATACAAAAATAGTAATAATAATAAATTATATAATATTAATATTATTTATAAAATAAATATTATTAGTAAATATTACATTTTCTTAAATATAACAATATACTTAATAAATGAAATTTGAATCTGTCATGTATTTTTGAACAATTTAGATTATTTTGTAGATTTATCAACAGCAATTTGTTTGCTTATATTTTAATTAAACCAGTATCAAGTATAAAGTCAATGTCATAAAACATTTTGTTTAGTGACAAAGAGACTCAAATAATTATACACTCTCAGAAATAAAGGTACAAAAGCTGTCACTGGGGAGGTGCCTTTAAAAAAAGGTACATGTTTGTACCTAATGGGTAGAAAACAGTATACCTTTTAAAAAGGCGCCGGCCCAGTGACAGCTTTAGTACCTTTATTTCTGAGAGTGTACGTCAGACATTTGGACCCACTTTACTCACTATATGTGCTCATAAAGAATGTTAGATTTTTTCAAATATTTTTATTTTCCATTCACTGCCTTCTTGAGATGACACAGTGAGAGTTTAATCACACCAGCCTTGACAGAAACGCATAGCAAACTCCTCAAGACGTATGCGAAACAAAGGCTAAACGGATTCTGACCGGGTGTATGGTCAGGTTAGCGACAGGTTTGTTGTGATTTAGAAACCCAAACACACTGATTCTGTGACGCTATTCTTCATGCAGCCGTCGCTCTGCGTTTCTGTGCTGAGAGTCATTCGACAACTGTTTTATCTTCCATTTAAAGTCTTTTCCATATTTCTAAGGCTGTTAAACTCTTTTGGACTGAGCTCGTGCTGTTTGGTTGGTATAACTCACGTAATATCTGAAAATGTTGCTGCAAGAATAAAGTTGTTTGAGTATTTGTGAAGAAGCAAGCAGGACGTTTGTTTGCTTTTTATGTTTAATTCACCTTCATTGCTATAGTAAGACGCTCACACCAAAGTTTTGATTCTCTAAATATCACGTGTAAGAGATTTTTCTTATATGATTATAATGAACTAGTGTATGCGATATCTAAAACATAATAAAAGTATTTTTTTCTGTATTGATGATGTGACGTCTTTGCTTTTAAAACACTTAAAGCATCTCAAAGGACCTCCTTTTCATTGATATTCCTTATATTATTTAAAAAATAATAATGTTGTGCTTTTCATGGATATTTTTTTATATTGTTATTGTATTACTTTTTATTTTAGAATTTTTTAATTAAGTTTTGACTTCCATTTTAGTTTAATGTTTAATGATTTTTAAATCAATTTATATACTATAACTGTTTTAAATTAATTACTTGACAACTATTTTAAACCTAAAGTACAAATACACTTATAGATAAAATGTGTGTGTGTGTGTGTGTATATATATATATATACACAATTTTTTGTTACAATATAAACTTAAAGTAAACAATTATATTTTATTGTATTTTATTATTTTCAAAATTTAATTATGATCATGAATTATGATTTAATTATATCAAAATGGATACATTTTAAGTACAAATACATTTGTAAATACTTGCATTTTTTTTTATTCGTACATTTTAATTTGTATTATTTTAAATATATATATTTATATATATGCAATTTTTAATTATTAGTTTGTAATTATTTTAATAATGTAATGTAATTATTACCATTTTAATTATTTAATTAAGTATTATACATTATTGATTTTTTAAGCTATATATATGTATACTTATATATTCATAATAATATATATTATATATATATATATATATGTGTGTGTGTGTGTGTGTGTGTGTGTGTGAATAATACATTTTCTGATTTAATTTAATGATGTTGATATAACTTATTTTTAGAGATGTATAGGCTGCAACTAACGATTATTTTGATCCAAATCCAAAAGCCACATAAAGAGTTAAACAAACAGCTAAAATAATGTAATTTTGTATAATAAAATGATATATGCATA
>JAUCMU010000060.1:571605-585709 GCA_032275025.1 Enteromius treurensis | reverse complement strand
ACATGTTTTAAGATCAGTCAGTGCAGGTTTCTTTTAGTTGAAACAGCTCAGATTTACATTTTAGTCTATACTAGGGTTAAGCCTTGTCTGTGAAACCAGGGGTAAGTCTTAAAATGTTATCTTAAAATGTTAAAATTGCTTAAATAATTTTAATAACTTAAACACATCATGATTTATTGATTTATTTTGTTTCAGTACATTAATCATTAATGTAAAAAAATCATTGTAAAGTTTATTAAACATTAAAGTAAAAAACATTTTTATGGTTATAATTTTAGCCTGCTATGAAACATTAGAACTCATTAGTGCATGAGATGGAGCTTGTGTAGCTAAAGTTGCTTTCCTGCACTTCATGCTTCAGACATACAGTAAATGATGTCCATCATTCTGCAGATAAAAACTGGTACACAGATGAACCTGAGAACAGCTTCCCTAGAAACACACAAACCAAACACACCAACACACACACAGCCAATCAGAGCACTCAGTACAAATCCACCAGCAACATCATCCAGCCAATCAGAGAAGTGGAGGAGGAGCCTTGAGACAACCTCACCTGGACTCACCTGATCCCAGATGCATCTTCAGGATATCAGTCATAGACTTCAGTGGTTCTCAGCTGGTTTTGTTGTTGGAGATCAAATGGTGACCAAACAAGACCAACACTGTTTATCATAAACAAGAAAAACACTTTCTTTAACCCTCATAATGCATTCAGCTCTGTTCGGAGCTGGAAGAGATGCATCAAAAGTGCTTAGTTTTTAGTAAACAAACAAACAAACTTTGACCCGGAGCACAATAGATGTCAAAATACTTCAATGTTGAATTATCTGTGGTGTTAAATTAGTGTCAAAAACATTTGTGAAATATATTTAGCCTTTTCCCCCACTCTAATTCTGATTTATGCATCATCTGAAATCTGAATAAATAGATTTTCATTTATGTATGTTTTTTTTAATGATCGGACAATATTTGGCTGAAATACAACTATTTAAAAATCTTTTATTTTATCTAAAAAATTTTTTTATAAATATTAAGAAAATTGCCTTTAAAGTTGTCCAAATTAAGTCATTTGCAATGTGCATTACTAATCAAAAATGAAGTTTTGATAAATTTATGGTTGGAAATTTACAAATTATGGTTACTGTTGATTGTTCAACAAGGATAGTATCGATCTTAGTGACTAAGGACACACTCATTATTTTTTAGGTTTCTCTCAAAACGCCCAGTTATGAGCTACTATGATGTTATTTCATAAATCAACAGTTCTTAAAACTGCATGCAGATGCGAAAACTTTACAGATATAAAATGCATTATGAAGGCTATAGGGGTAAAACAATGATGAAGTGCTCTATCGAGATATCTTGTTTGTTTTTTGTTTTTTAACAGCATATCTGATTTTTTTTATTGTTGAATGCATCACAAACAATCTGTAAAACATTACTGTATTGTGCATTTCATTTATTGCATCAAGCATTGTTGTTCTCTGCCGACTTTCGAAAAAAAGATTTACTGCTGATGACCAGTTGAGAACCACTGGTTTTAAAAATAAGTATCAGAACTGCTAAACAAAGCATTATAGATCTAGAAGAGACGAGTGTAGAATGTACTGCACTTACTGTAGATGACAGAAACCTATTCTAACTATGAGCTAAATATGTATAAAGATAATTTTAGCAGGTGCATAATCGGATATTCTTCACTCTTTACTCACACAACAGCATACAGTGGTCATTATTGATGAGAAATCAGCTAAAGAGTAGGTTATCTGCCACAGGTCGCACAGAGTGGGCACAGGTCCTCCCTCGGTCCAGTTTGGGATTGGCCACTGAACCCAAAACCAATCCAGATGCTGGACACATGAAATCTAGGAAACCAACTACGATTATAGCTGGATCAAATGGCAGCTTTGCAGTGTTCTTGTACCAGTGATTATGCACCGTAGCAATAAACACCTGAGATTAGTTTGGATAGCCATGCATTTATGGGTTTTAACCTCTGAAATAATAAACCTGGTCTCAAAAATATGTACCTCTGTGCACTTTTTGTGCTACACCATTTTACGTACCTTACTACACGTTTCGCTGCAGTTTCAAAGAGAAACGTCAACTGAGTGGCGCTAAAACACGTTTTATACATAAACCCAGGCATATTTTTATTACGCTGATATAGGCATGTATTGCATATTATTGCATGTATTTTCAGAATTGAAATATCGATGGACTGTTGTTAAAAGTTAATACCATAAACTCTAGAGTGAAGGTGCACGGGTCACCAAAGCACGCAAAGAAGTGATGTTTATAAACAAAGTTTCGGGAGGATCGCACACGCATGATTAGCCGCGGCTGGCTCTGCATTTACTAATCAATCCAATTCCGTTCCGTCGGATTACACCTACTAGCCTCGTCCTTAAATAAGCTCACTTCCTTCCCTTCCTTATCTCGCTACGCATCCCTCCTCTGCCCCTTCTCCGCCTAGTTCCGCGTCTCCCCACATGGTGGACACGCAGGGTTCGAGCCGGACGCCGAGCTTAGCCCTCGCTAGGGTTCAAACCACAAGGTCTCGGAGTCCGCCGATCCCCCAGGTCGCCCCGAACAGCATGCAATTCTTCAGCTTTTAAGACCTGCGGGTTTCTCTGGTAATGTGTGAAGCTTATGCGCTAATGACAATCTGATTGTCTGGCGCCGACTTACTGTCTTCCCTGTTTTGATTTCAGCAAATCAATTCGAGTGAACGCAGATAACGTGATTAATATTCATGAACCCAGCATCTTATTAATCCTAGTGTGTTTTATATTATTCATAGAATTCATTGTATCACAATTTAGTTTATCATCACAATTATTTTTAAAAATGACGCTCATTAATGGAAAATCTGTACATTTGTGTTGAAAGGAATTTTACTGCCTCTAGTTTTCATTTCTTCTGGAAACTGCAGTGAAATGTGCTTATTGGTACATATTTCGTGTCTCGCTAAAAAGTGCACCCAGGTACGTTTATGCATGAGACCAGGTTGGAAATAATGCAATGTTTAATCAGTATCATGAATGTCAGTAAAGTGAGGCTAGAGGTTCAGGTTCAGGCCTGTATAATGTTAAACGTGCTTTTGAGAAATGAAAATGTAAATGCATTCCACATCTTGTGCCGATAGAGTTGATCTGCAGTGTGTTTGCTTTCGATCTGAGCTTTTTACTGTTAATATCAAAGTGCTGTATATCACTTTACATGCATTTATTTGTCACCTCGAGCTTCTGTTCACTTTTTCAGTCATTCCAGTGCTGCTTATTAAACTCTGATCAGGTTAATCGCGTGCTTGATTTACTGTATATATGCGTCACATGAGCCTTAACAGAGCTGGTCTGAGATCAGCAGAGCTGGACTCAAGGGAGGACCTGCAAAGACCCGCTCCGGCGAAAAGTGGCCCTCAAATCAACAACAACAATAAAACATTGTGCAATGATTTAAAGACTGGATGACTGAAGAGTGACATGAATGTGCTCCTGGTGTTTGATTAATATGTATAATTTTAGGGATTCACACGAGCGGACGTATTTAAATGAAAATGTCTTAAGTGCTGAGTGTGAATCATGTGGTTTAAAGAGAGAGCTGACTCGAGTGCTGCTGGAGTATTTAACTTTATATACATGGCAACGCAGATATAAATACAATATATTATAATGTACAAAAGGCTGTAAATAAAATGTACATGATTTTATTTTGTATTTTCACAGAATAAATCTGGATGTATTGGTGTTGTTAACTGTGTTGTTATTTAAAGCTTTTGTTATTTTACAGACAGTATCCTTACATACTTGAGGTGAAATAAACATCAGAGACATGTAAATTGTGCACTGCAAATAATAAATAAATTAATGCCAAGACAAACTTTTAATAAATAAAAAATATATAATTCAATTTAATAATCATAAAAACAAATTAAAAACACAAGAAAAATTAAGTGCTCAATAAAAAAATATTTTATGAAATAATAACAAAAATTAAAAAATAAGACATTATTAATTAACACATAAAAAGAAACAAATACAAGAAATGAAATAAAGAATTGAAAAAAGATCAGATAGTGTATACAATTTTATGAATAAATAAATAAATAAATAAATAAATAAGATATAAAATAACCCTAACTTTACAATAAGGTTCATTAGTTAACATTCCTTAACAACAAGAGTTAACATGAACTAAGAATGAACAATACTTCTACAGCATTTATTAAGTTTAGTTCATGTTAATATAAGTATTTCCTAATGCATTGTTAAAATTACAAGTTGTTTTTAACATTAGCTAATGCATTGTGAACTTAAACGAATAAACAATGAACAACTGTATTTTCATTAAGTAACATTAACAAAGATTAATAAATAGAGTAATAAATGCATTGTTTATATTAGTTAATACATTTGTTCATATTAGTTAATACATTAACTGATAATAACAAATGACACCTTCTTGTAAAGTGTTACCATAAAGATAAAATAAAATAAATCACTGCATTAGCAGGGTTGTCAATGTCAGATCAGTCGAGACACAAACAGCATCCTGCATCAGCACCACGGTAATCAGCGTCTCCATGACGACAGGATGCTCTGCGTCCATCAGCAGCAGTCCAGATAAACAGATCCTTCAGCAAAAACAAGCTGCTCATTACCCAGTGTCCGGCTTGATTAAGTGTCCTGCAGTGGCTGTCGATACCGGCGTCTTCAGTCGGAGATCTTCACTGAAACCAGTCACCTCTGAGCTCCACATCAGCCAATCTGACAGCAACCCACAAACCTTTACTCACCTGACCGTTTGTGTTCTTCTTCATTCAGTGGATCTGGCAGGAGAACACTAATGAAGTGCAGCAGAAATAAAGACCTGATGTCCATCTCAACTACACATCACTAATGAAGCTACAGGACACTTTCCCTTCAGTATCTCCAGAGATTTATTTTCAGTTTTAAATAAGAAGTGATATACTTTGTCTCAGATGTTGCCTCTTAAAGGAACAGCAGATTCTGACATAAAATGATTTAAATATTGGCCATCACTCTATATCTCTAATAATACGTCTTAAAGCAGTCATACAAAGCCAATTTTTCATAAGCTAATATGATTATTTAGGGTCTTATTTTTATTAAATTAAAAGAAAACTACCTGTGGATCTTTATCATTGTAGGGTGGTTGTATACACACACTCAACACACATTTCATTCCAAACAGCTTGAAAAAGTGCATGTACCACAGTATGACCCCTTTAATAAGAAGTGATTCAAACATATAATGCAAAGATGACTGAGAGAAATAAATACTTCTCAAAAGATCCTGATGATCAGATTTGAGATGCATTGATTTTTCTAAAAACTGATTGATGGAAAAACTGATTGAAGTGGAAGAAATTGATACAGTGGCTTTATATGCTGCATATATAAATGCAACATAAAGCGTAGTCTGTATCATAAAGTCAGAGTTAAAGTTGTGCCCCGCAGCGACAGAAAGCCCTGAGAGTTTCTGTTCTCAGAGGCAAAGGCCGTCCATTCATTTTACATGAGCTCTGATACAGCACACAAACTCATAAAAATTGCACATCAAACATCAGAAATGCATTTTAGAGTTTACAAGCTGTTAAAATACCAGCAAGCAGAAATACTCATAAAACCTAAACCTCAACACTATCTAACAGGTTTGAACTCAATAGATTTGTTTTTGCTACTTTTAATAAAAAAAAGCAGTGTTTGAAACTATTGTGAAATGTCACGTACATAGTATTTATATAACATCATCATTGCATGAGCAGGTAACGCTTGAAAAATGTAAATGTGAATGTAAAAAATGAAGATTTGAGAGGAAAGATTTATAACCTATTGACTCGGAAATGCAAATCAACTGAAAAAAAGAAAAATCTATTTTTTTTTTAAATTCTAATTAAAAAAGTCAAAAAATTCAAAGTGACTTTATTTTTTATTTGGTTTGGGTTTTAGTTAAGGTTTTTTTTTTTGTCTTTTTACTACACACCTAAATATTACTTGCAATTGTGCAACAATGATTGTGAACTGATTAATTAAAAAGACTTCAATGTAAAAATCTTATGAAAAACAGTGACTCTTTTTCCTCACATGATGCTGAAGTCATCAATCTCACAATGTCACAATGTTTCACTGTCTGTAAATTTCTCCAGATCCATCTCTCAGCGACATGTTTGCATTATATTACATGACATATTTTAGTGTTTGTGTTTTAAATTTCATGTTTGTTCCTCTCAGTTCCTATTAGGATGCGTTACAGGCGTCCGGATCAAATGAAGCCCTTGCAGGGTGAGAAATGAGAGACGTTGATCCGCGGATGGAAGGGATTGGGGTATGTAAGCTGATGCTGATCTTTTTCAAGCGTGCTTCAGCTCCACAATGATCCACGACATTCAATCCCGTGTTATTGATGGCTGCCGGCTTGGGCAGAAATGGCCAGCTCAGCTCAGAATCACATCTGATCATCGCAGCCATCAGTTACACCACACTGACCCATCCACACTGATGTCTACTGACGTCTGGATGGATATCAGGAAGACATTCTGAATTATCGGTACGGAAGAGTTTAGCTCTATTCTGATTGAATGAGACTCGGAAAAATAAAGAAATATGCCTCACGATGCTTCAAAATCAGTCATAATACACATCTTAATATTAATAATTTATGTTAAATCCACACTAATTATATTAGTGCAAAAACTAGCTGGAAGCTTGTGAACAGAAATACTGTGCTACTGTCATGTGACTAGAAATAGTTTGATTGGTGTCTCTGGTTTTAAAGCCATTAGTTGTTATTGTGTTGCATCATCTCTGCATCTGCTGTCGGTCTCTCAGCATCAGCACAAACTCAAGTGCTGTCATCAACTTTGAAGGTTTCCACAGAAACACCGGAGAACCGTGTCAGGTTTGTTGCAAGAAGCAGGGCAGAAACGCTGAAGCTGTATTAATGGTCAGTGTTTCCCATGATGCTGAGCGAGTCTGACATCACATCCTGTCAGCTTCACAACAGACAGCCCTGACAGGTGTTTCTCAGCAGACAGCTTCTGTAATGAATACAGCTCTGAAGAAATGAAGCCAGGTTAATTTAATATTTTTCATACATTGTTTAAACAGATCATGCTATTATTTCATGTTGCTTCATAAAGAGCTCCAGCATGAGACTGTGATGTTTGGGTGTGTAGATAAATAGAGCACTTCTTCCACAGCTCAGGTTCTTCTTTCCTTCGGGTCGGTCGAGCCAGACTCACAGCGAGGAGATGGGATCCAGACTCTGAGGTGTGAAAGACTGTCATCGTGTGTTAATGTGAGCCGTGACACGTCAGTCGAGCTCCGCGGGCGCCTCTCAGAACCTCACGGAGAGACCGAGCCGGACCCAGCTGCTCCCGCTGACCCCGACACACACACGCCACGTGTCTTAATGTGTGTGAAGCTCCAGGGAAATCTCTCCTCAGAAAGATGTCACCGCGGTCTGTCGCTGCATCTGTTTATGGCTGAGGAAAAGATTTCAAAGATTTAATGTAGCATTCCAGCACACGGTGCCGTCAGTGACTCTTAAAAACAAGCAAAAAAGCAGTTTACTGTAAAACACTTCCAAATGCATTGGAATAAACATAAAAAACACACAAAGAATGAACCGTGCCCATGGATTTGCACAGCGGTTTAGCACCTGATTGACTCAATTTATGCAAATCCGGTCATCAGATGAAAGAATGCATGCAATTCAGAGGCAAAAACGTTCAGTGCAATATGCATGTCACATTTCCTGATGCTGTTGTAATGCACTGCACAAAAAGCACTTCTCATTTTCAGGTTTGTGTTACTGTGAATTTCAAGCTTCCTGAGTAGAATGACAGGCACTAACTGTAATCATACATTAGATTTGATCAGATCCAAACACACCCGCTGTTACTGCCGCTCACAGACCAAACCAAGAAACTTTAATTGGCTTGTTAATTGATTTTCCTGTCAAGCATTAGTACCATGATGGATGGCTCATTTTCTGCGAGTGCTAAACATGCGCACACACACAGAGCAGATCTCAGTCTATAATACTGCTTCTCATCCACTGTCAGATGTGTGGATTTTCTACTTGATATATTGTACTCCAATAGGGTCCTGACACTTTGTTTTTGCAGTAGCAGGGGCTTTAGTATTGAATTGTCTATTAGCAATCAAAATGCAAATAACAGATGATACTCTGAAATGCCAGACTTAGCAAAAATAAATGAAGCACAGGGTTTCAAACACTAATATCAGCAGACAGGTTTTATCTTCACATAATATAGACACTTTGACCCTTTGATGCATTTTATTGACATGGTATTTGTCATTAGCAGTGAGTTTGGAATAACAGCCTCTGTACTGTATATAATTTTATCTAAAACCATTTAAAACATTTTAAACATAACATAAATTCTTGCAAAATAATATAATTTACATGCTTTTTATATTTTTTGAGTCTCCTGCTAACAAAGGCTGCATTTATTTGATAGAAAATAAATGCAAAATAGAAAATAGAAAATAAATCATTCTTTTTTTTCTTTTTATTAAATACTTTTTTTGTATTTTTACTTAAAAAACTAATTTAATTGAAAACCAAACTGTTGTTTTTTTTGTCATATTAAAGCATCATTGCTCCATAAAAAAAGAATTTATAAAAAAAAACAACAATACCAAATTAGATTAATATTTAAATGTTTTTAAACCTTTGATTTACATTCATGTTTTAAATAGTAGTTGTGATGTTTACGATGTTCTTCTCAAATACTGTGTGATAATGACTACTCAAAGTGAAGGAGAAAATGGTTCATAAGTTCAGGGTTGTCCTGGATCTCCGTCTCTGAAGACTGACGGTCTGTTTTGCTGTTCAGTGTCAGAGTCACTTCATCTTATTAGAGAAGATCCAACATATGAGGCTCTCGCACGGCTCTCTTTGAATCATCACCCTGACTCAGAACATATTGCTTTTTCTATATGGCTTATGAGACCGAAAGCCTGTGCAAATCTGACCTGCCAATGAACTTCTACAGGTGGTTAAACTAATGAAAGTCTAAAGGGTTCACAATGCTTCTCAGAGTCTACAAAACATCATTTCCTTAAGGAGAACTGATGCATTGTCTTTTGAATGATTTAAAGAAATAAATAAGCCAAAAACGATCAGTCTTTTACGAAATGTGAGACGTAAACTCAAAATTGCAAGATATAAAGTCAAAAATCGTGAGTCGTAAACTCAGAGTTGTGAGAGGTAAAGTCCGAAATGCAAGATGTAAAGTCCAAATTCTGAGACATAAACTCTGAAACAAACTGTGAAACAAAGTCTGAACTGTTAGATGTAAACTTTAAAAAATTACAAGGAAACAAATAATTTTTAAACAAAGTTCTAATTGCGAGACACAACCTACTGAACAATGGTCTTTTCAGACGTTGAAATTACATCCCCTGACAAGCCGGAATGAAAGTTTTTGTGACGTTTTGATACAGGTATTGATACAGGACGTCCAGAAGACGGCATAAAAAGACGGCACAAAAACTTTTATTCCGGCTTGTCAGGGGATGTCATTTCAACGTCTGACAAAGACCATTGTTCAGTGGGAAAGTATGAGCTCCCAGATGTAAAGTTCGAACTGCGAGATGTAAAGTTTGAACGTAAAAATTTAAAATGGGGTTACCATTTCTTTTTATCTTATGGGAACATTACAGACATCGTAACACTTGATTCCATGTTAAACATAATCTGTACATCTGCAGCACACATACAGTACACTCACCTAAAGGATTATTAGGAACATCATGCTAATACGATGTTTGGTCCCCTTTCACCTTCAGAACTACCTTAATTCTACGTGGCATTGATTCAACAAGGTGCTGAAAGCATTCTTTAGAAATGTTGGCCCATATTGATAGTATAGCATCTTTCAGTTGATGAAGATTTGTGGGATGCACATCCAGGGCACGAAGCTCCTGTTCCACCACATCCCAAAGATGCTCTATTGGGTTGAGATCTGGTGACTGTGGCCATTTTATTACAGTGACCTCATTGTCATGTTCAAGAAACCATTTTGAAATGATTCGAGCTTTGTGACATGGTGCATTATCCTGCTGGAAATAGCCATCAGAGGATGGGTACATGGTGGTCATAAAGGGATGGACGTGGTCAGAAACAATGCTCAGGTAGCCCGTGGCATTTAAACGATGCCCAATTGGCACTTAGGGGCCTAAAGTGTACCAAGAAAACATTCTCCACACCATTACACCACCAGCAGCCTGCACAGTGGTAACAACGCATGAAGGATCCATGTTCTCATTCTGTTTACACCAAATTCCGACTCTACCATTTGAATGTCTCAACAGAAATCCAGACTCATCAGACCAGGCAACATTTTTCCAGTCTTCAACTGAGCTTCTTTTTCCTATTTGTAGCGGAGATGAGTGGTACCCGGCGGGGTCTTCTGCTGTTGTTGAAGGTTGTGCGTGTTGTGGCTTCACAAATGCTTTGCTGCATACCTCGGTTGTAACGAGTGCTTATTTCAGTCAAAGTTGCTCATCTATCAGCTTGAATCAGTCGGCCCATTCTCCTCTGACCTCTAGCATTAACAAGGCATTTTCGCCCACAGGATTGGATGTTTTTGACCTTTTCACACCATTGTGAACCCTTGAAATGGTTGTGTGTGAAAATGCCACGCTCAAAATTGCTTAAATCACTTTTCTTTGCCCTTCTGACATTCAGTTTGGAGTTCAGGAGATTGTCTTGACCAGAACCACACCCCAAAATGCATTGAGGCAACTGCCATGTGATTGGTTGATTAGAGAATGTCATTAATGAGAAAAAGAACCAGTGTTCCTGAAAATCCTGTAGGTGCGTATAGTGATCAATTAAAAAGGTACACTTCACTGGCATCAGCTCAATACCATGTAGCACATGTAGTCATAGATTAAAGGTCTACACTTCACCATGATGGTAACCTCTAAAATCAACATAAACATAAATTCTTTTAAATGTCAAATATTACTGAACAACAAACTTTAAAAGGTCTTTCCCTTTACTAAAAACACACCAAACATCATTTTAATTTCAACATTTACTTTCCTGATCTATCCACATGAAAAGCATGCTGGGAACTACTGTAGAAATCCACTGGCCAGTTCCAAAGTAAATAATTTGTGCAGTCCCAACACAGATGGATTAAGTTAACTTAATATTTTACAAATGTGATTTCATTTATAAAGCATAATAAAATAATAAAGAGTGAAAATGACAACTGAGTAAAAAACTAAAGATTTGTGTTGTTTTACTTTAAGTAAACTAAACACTGATCTTAAATCATTTCAGGTTGACAGACTGTTTAATCTTTGGCGGATTACTCATTTAATGCCCTTCCCTCACTGTTTTTCCTGGTCGCTTGTTTAACCTTAAGAAAAACAACCAGACGTCTCTTGTGTCATTCGTTTGACCTTCATACTGTGGCCCAGCTGTGCGGAGGACCGTAGCGTGTCAGAAAGCGTTGATGTTGTTCATCTGTCTGGGATTGTTGCGCTGACAGACTGATCGGATGCAGACACTCAGGTATGTCGGGATGCAGCGGCGGTCGGCGGGCGTCTGGTCACCCTCAATCACACACACGTGTCTTACAGGACTGACAGGTTTCATTAGCACAGGCCTGGGAACAGTTATTACCCTGATAAAACCAGATCACAGCGCAGGAAATTGAATTCTAGAGGACATCAGTTCTCACGGAGAGAAGCTCTGATGCCAGACAAGAGGCTGGATGAATGTCAAAGATATTTCTGCAATCTGCGATAGAGCAGGACACACTCCAGCACTGGCGAGCCGAGATAAGGACACCCGGAGAACATCCCGCTCCGGGAAAAAAAAACTGAGTATCCAGAAAAACCGCTGACGCTGATAGTTTATTTTACCACTCTCCGAGCTAATTGAGCAGAAGATCGTCTGTTAAAAACCCTATCTGAAAACTCACTAAGCAATCACTGCTGATGCCGTCTGTATTATAGCTGCATGAAATCTGAAACTTTATTTTTATTATTTTGTATTTTGATTTTGTGTAATTTAATATGTTGGTTCATATTGATCCACTGTGTGTAGTGCAGATTAATCACATCAAAAATAAAAGTTTTTTACATAATATGTTTGTGTGTGCCGTCTATATTTATTATGTATTTAATTACAAACGCATGCATGTATATATTTAAGAAAAATATGTTGTTTATGCATTAAATATATTTTAAAGTAAATAGTAATATAATATAAAAATATATTTATATATATTATAAAATATAAGAATATAAACCTGTAAATATTTACAGTACAAATATATTTGTATACATTTGTATGTATTTTTATATGAATAACAAATACACACAGTACATACTGTATATATTATGTAAACAAAACCTTTATTTTGTATGCGTTAGACAGCACTAATTGGGTTGGGTTTTTTTTTTTTCCAACACTGTTAATTTGTACAAAGCTCATCGTTCTAAAAAAGCGAGGTGTGCTCTGATTGGCCGGCTAACCAGTGCACTGTGATTGGCAGAATAAGTGTGTCTAATAGAAATGTTACTCCTCTTACCATAATGTGATGCTGCGTCCCAGCGTCCAACCACATTAGAAAACCAGACATTTTTTGATCCAGCTGGAGAAAAATTTACAGGTTATCATGATTTCTGTCTTTTTACACGTGGTGTTGCATCACGCCTCGTAAACATAACACCATGTCTGCATTCGTGATCGGAGAAACAACAAACAACAAGCACTACCCTTCACTGCTCAAAACTCACATTTGAAAAGGAAGTAGCAGCTTATTTTAATAAGAAAACCTCACTATCTTAAAGTTTGTGAGTCAGAAGTGTTTGTGAGTAACAGCTTGTAACACTCCAAAAAGAAAGAAAAACTTGAAATCGCATCATATATCCCATTTAATGCTTTATTCTGCATTAAAGAATGTGTAATTCTTTATATTCTTCATATCCTGCAATTAATGGGGAGGGTTGCGTGCCGAAAGCGGCGGTCATCTTACGTGGGAGCGAAGTTCGCCGAACGGCGAGGCGCGAGCCGGGCAACGGCCCCAACTTGACGTTTGCAGCACGTTGATTCATTAATCCCTTACCGCGTTTGCGAACGTCCTCTTCCACCTCCCCTACGGTGAAAGATGACCCACAACACAAAAGCACAAAGTCTATGAGCTCCTCCAAAGTCCAATTGGGGTCATCTTCGGGCAAACTAAAAGTAATTCCAAATCCTGACCAGACAATCCTTTATAAGCTACTCATCTGCATTCACATGACATTACAACGTAATCCTTCATATTGCGTCCGCGCTGGAATATTGAGTCAAAGCGTGATATCGGGATTCGTTTATAATCCTGCAAACTTGGCGCTGAGAAGTCTCTGAATGAGCGTCGAAGCAAACTGTCGCTAGATCCTTGTTGACTGGTGCGGATCCATGTGCAACAGTTTATTAAACAGAGTCAGAATACAAACAAGCAGTGTCGATGAACATCAAAGGCAGAGAAATGAGAATAATCCAGAAAGTGTAGCGTGGGTCGGCAACGGTAAATCCAATACAAAGAAACACGGGAACACTGGGAAACACAAATGGCTAGACAAGGGAGAAACACAGGATACTTCCAACATTGACCAGTGAATTCACGGACAGGTGCTTAAATACAAGACAAAAGGGGCGGAGCAACAATGGACAGTCATGACAACGAACAAGGTGGGTGGAGACATGAATGAACAACCATGACAACCGACAAGGTGGGAACACACAGAGAGTACATATAGAGCTGGAGTGCCATCCAATAGTTTGTTCTGGCACCTCCAGCTGGATCATAACCAGTGTTGGGTGTAACGCGTTACAAAGGAATAATATTACGTTTTTCAGTAACTAGTAGTGTAAGGCATTACTTGTCTGAAAATAGCAAAATTATTACAATTTTCCCGAGCTAGTTACTTGCGTTACATTTCCCAGTAGCACCTTCATCACACACAAGGCACACAGCACAGAGAACAGAAGGGAAGGGGAGGGGGCGTGAATGGAACAGTGATTGGTCTGGGTTTGGCAC
>JAUCMU010000060.1:560969-571505 GCA_032275025.1 Enteromius treurensis | reverse complement strand
CTTTCACAACGACACACAGCGTCTCCAGAACATGGCGCCCGCAGCAACACTACAGACAGAATGATAGCTCCGCCTTCCTTCTTTGTGGAAACATTTGGGCGGTGTTTGAAAATAAACCCACTCTGTAACGGAGAAAAGTAAAGGAGGGTTTTTGGGGGTGTGGACGAGTCATAACTTTTATAAACAATTTATCTTTGGTTTTGAAATGTTAACCTTTGCAACTTCAGGTTTGTAACACTCCAAAGAGAAAGAAAAACTTCAAATCGCATCATATGACCCCTTTATTAAAGAATGCAGTTTTTTCCCCATATATGCAGGCTTTTGGTTTTAAACTTACAGTATCAGAACAAACACACATTGAATTAGACATAAGCTAAAAAAAACAGACAAATCCTTTCAGTCAGATGTGATTGATTCACTGCTGTGTTAAATTGCTGTGTAATAATGTCAGTGACTGTGACTCTCCATATGTGCCGCACACTTTATGTGTGATCAGAACTCCTCCGAACAGATGAGTAATAGCAGTAATTAGCAGATTTGCCTGGCAGTAAATTTAGTCTAAATGAGGATGAATGGCGCATGATCTTAATTAGCAGTGGACTAATGTCGCTGTAGTAATTGCAGTGGTGTGAGACTCTGCTGCTCTTTTCAAACAGCTCTCTTCATCATTGGAGGGAAAGATAATCATATGAGAAGAAAATTGAATTACAGCCTGGGAAAGTGGCGTCACCCTGAACCTCCGGCGGCTGTTGACGACGGTCTCATGCATGTTGCATACAAACGGCAAGAGCTTTTGAGGTTCCCACACTTTTGCATGACCTTTCCAGTCGTTCAAGATTAACACATAAGTCAGTCTCCCAAACTTGTCAAGCACATGTGTGGATCATATTTCTCATCCGAAATCAATCAATCAATCAATTTTATTTATTTTATATATACTTTTTAATTGACTTATTTAAATTTAAATCATTATATTATATTATTATTAATTAATGAAATTATTTTTATTTATTTTTAAATCTACATATACAGATTGCTGGCACTGCAATTACCAGTCTTTTGAATTAATGTATTTTATTAATTAATCTTATTAATGTAGAAAGAGCTCCTCGATGGTCAAATATTTGAGATGCTAGTAAGGTTTATTTGACACAAGCTCTTGCAGAAAGCAGTAACTAGCAGAGAAAACCTATATAAAATGTATTTTCAATATAGAAATACATATAGCATTTAAAGATTTTGCTATTTGTATAACTTTTCTAGGCCCCACTAACATTTCCAAGCCTACCATGATTGTTTTTCATATGCAAAAAAACATATACAGTATATATATATATATATATATATATATATATATAATATTTAGATTTTATTTATTTTCTAATTGAAAATTGAGTATAAAACATTTAAAAAATCTTTTCAGCAACTTTTCCTGACTGGATTTATCTAATATAATAACATATTTAATCAAGTCAGACACCCAAGGTGTGATATATATATTGTAAACAGTCATTTTCATTATTCACAATACAATCCAGTCTTGTGTACCTTCTAAAGCCTGAGATTTCAGCTGTTTCTCACTGTGACTGTGACTCCCATCAGAGATTTATAACCTCTCGGATCAGATCCGCTGTGGGGAGATAATATGAGACTTTATATATATCAGCGAGCTTTATATATCACAGAGAGAACAGCAAAGACAACAACAGACAAGGATCAGACTTCACACAAGTACACAATTGTATACATTTGTATAAAATAAAATACAAGACAAAAAGCAAATGGAAATGCATTTTTAGAAATACATTCAATACATAGAAGTATATTCAAATAAAAATGTTACACAAATTAGCGAAATTTTCTTTATGCATGAAATCTTAAGGTTCCCAAATAATGATTTCTTATATTTACAGTATACTTGAGATATTGTGATGACGTGAGCTGGCCATGTTGTTGTGATGCATCATGTTGGATTATGAGTTTTGTCAGACTGTCACAACAGGTCATCCCGCGCAGACAGTAGATCTCTCTAAAAGAGATTAGCTGTCAATAACTGAACACAGTCCTTGAGGGGGCGGGATGAGCGTGCTGAAGGTAAAAGATGATTGGTTAGCAGGCTCTGTGATTGATGAACAGCGCTGTTAATGCCATACACTCAGATGAAGGATATGTTCGACGGGACAGAAAAGATCAGAGGAACCGGCTCGGTAGATAGATATCTTATATATAATATATATATATATATATATATAAATAGACTAGCTAGTTATAATGAATGTTTAAATAAATTACATAAATACAATAAATGCATTATGTTTTACAATTATTTATCCAATATACATTATAATTATAAAATAATACATATGGCTGAATTGTACATAATTATATAATTTCTTATATAATTTATTGTTTATCTGCATTTATCATTTACCATATAGGCCTACACAGTATAGTACATTTGATATATGTATACATACATGTACATGACACAGTGAATGATAAAGCAAGTATAGGGTTAACAGGAGGGAGGACCTTTAAAAGTACATAAATAAAATGGGTCACACTTTAAAATAGGTAACATTTGTTAACTATTAACTACAACTTTTCCCTCAATAAATTCTTAATTTGCTTTTTATTAATAGTTAGTGCGGTAGTTGTTAAATTTAGGTATTGGGTAGTATTACAGTAGGGATGTAGAATAATTAGCACTAATAAATGACTTATATTGTAGTAATATGCATGCTAATAAGCAACTATAGGTGTAACCCTAAAATAAAGTGTAACCATAAAATAAGCTACTTTCATGTTGCTCAACAGATTCTCAAAAGATGAAAACACAAAGAAAGAATGAAAGAATCAAACCATCAGTCCCTGCAGCTCTCAGGCCTCATCTCAGGTTCTTGATCCTGTCTCTTGGGTTTCATTTTCAAAGCATCCACTTTAAAGCCAGTATCCCTTCATTTCCTCCAGCCTATTTTAATAGAAACAATACCGTTTGTACCCGTATAAATACCACTAAATCTCATGAGCTTTGTATGAGCAACATCTGAGAAAAAAATATTTGACACATTTTTTGTACACAATATTTGTACATTTAGATCAGGTTTTGTAGAAAAAAACGTCACCATTTGGTTGAAGTAATGCTAGATTGTCATTAAGTGTGACACAATATTTCTGTAAAAATTCAAATAACATGCTTATTATGACTGTTACCCAAATCTTACTGACAAGGGCAAAACCTAGAATAGTGGCACATTTTAAAAATGCTAAATTACAACTATTTACAGCTAATGTGTAAATCATATAAAAAGTATCATATTTATTTCTTGCCCAGAAAAAAACTAAACAAAATTGGAATTAAATTAAACAGAAACAACACTTTAAAGCAGTATTACACTTGCAATAAATTGTATTTATGCTTAAAACCTGTTTCATGCTTGACTCATTTTTTTTTTTACATTTAAAGACCTGCCTTCCATATAGTAAGATTCTATATATATATATATATATATGCATATTCTTTCTGACAACATGAGGAGCTCGGACTCCAGATAAACTGAGGGTTATTAATTGAGCTGTAAATATTCTCCTGTCTCCACGTCTGCCGATGACTAACCAGCTCTGTGTTTGACATTATTATTCATTCTCACATAGAGACAAAGTGTTAACAGCATAAATCTCCCCTGACATGTACTTCAAAGGGCACACAAGGATTTACTGACGCCAAAAAACCCTTAACCCATCCGCCTCTGCAGAGACCGATGAAAGCTCTCAAACAGCATTAACAATACCGGGATGTCCGAAAGAAAGAGCCCGTGATGAAATATCCATAAGCGTACGAGGAAAATGAGCATCATCGCTCCTGACAGAGTTTGAGTTGTGCGTCTCACGGGTGTGTTTCTCCCAAGAGTCTGTCTGTCAAAGGTCATTCATCTCCTTCCCGTCTCTGGAGTCTTTGTTTACTGCTGCCATAGAAATGATGAGGTCAGAAGGTCCCAGTGACATCATCACTGGCTCCAGCTGGTCATATGGAGGGTGGATAGTGCCAAAACTTTTTTAAATGAATGTGAGATTGAGCATATATACAGTGAGGTCAATAAGTATTTTATCACCCTATGATTTTGCAAGTTCTCTTACTTAGAAATCATGGAGGGGTCTACAATTTTCAGCATAGGCGCATTTCCACTGTGAGAGACAGAATCTAAAAAGAAAATGCAGAAATCACATTGTAGGATATTTTAACAATTTATTTGGGAATTACTGTGTTAAATAAGTATTTGATCACTTGAGTCAAAGAATTTTAATATTTGGTAGAGAAGCCTTTGTTAACAGTTACAGAGGTCAAACGGTTCCTGTAGTTCTTCCTGTAGCAGGTTTGCACACACTGCAGGAGGAATTCTGGCCCACCCCTCAATACAGATCTTCTCTAGACAAAAAAGTTCTACTTTGGTCTCATCCAACCACAGGACTTACTCCCATAACTCCCCTGGCAAACTTGAGACGGGCCTGGACATGGGCTGATTTAAGCAGGGGAAATTTCCGTGCGATGCAAGATTTTAAACCATGATGTCTTAGTGTATTACTGATCGTAGTCTTGAAAACGATGGTCCCAGCTCTCTTCACGACATTAACCAGCTCCTCCCATGTAGTTCTGGGCTGATTCTTCACCATTCTTAGCATCCCCGGAGAGATCTTCTGTGGGGCCCCAGTCTGAGGGACATTGGCAGTCATCTTTAGCCTCTTCCATTTTCACCAAGTTTTCCAGCTTTGTGAAGGTCTACAATTGTGTCTCTTGTGTCTTTTGACAGCTCTTTGTTTTTGCCCATGTTGCTACTTAGACTTTGTCTGATTGTGGGAGTGCACGCAGAACCTGATTTTACCGAGTTCGGTGCGTCCCTGGGTCAACATCTTTGTTGAGCATAAGTATATAGTTATATTTACCCAGGCTCATTGGAAATACGTGCCTCTACATACATTTCTGCAACCCCGTAATTATGCACCTCCCAGCACATATGGTTTCCAAGTGAAAGCTAAAAACGCGCTAAAATATACGTTAATAAAATAAACACAATTGCCTCTAGTGTAAAGGTAAGTTTTTTCAGTTTTGCAGAAATACATGAAGAGGCACGTATTTCTAGGGAGCCTAGGCTGAGTATTATATATTCTTCATATATATTTTATTTGTGAAGTGAGTGTGTTTGCTGTATCAGTTTCTGATGTTTATTTATTATGCATGAGCTCAGAAATGTAGCAGATACGAAAACCTGACATAACTCATGTTCAGTCAAGACAGATTTGTTTGTGGTTGTAATATCTGCATATGATCATAAGCAGTAACAAACACAGATGCTCGTGTTGAGATCAGACGTGATTACCTCTGCTTTGATCAGCTCCAGTCTCGCTCTTCTTCCTTCACATCCGCTGCGCTTCGGCAGGAGAGATTTGCTCTCTTTGATTTCTGTAGGATCAGGGTGAGATGTTGGTGTTGAAAACCTTTTAACAGCCCGTCTCCCAGAAGAACACAGAGCTCATCACGGAGCCGGCGGCTGACAGACGGACCACATGTAAGTAGTGTGAGATCTCCTTGTCTCAGGAGCTGAAGACTTCGACAGGAACCACAGGAGACCAGCACCTGACAGACAGAGAGAACACGCTCACAATCAGTCCTGTTTTACAGTTCAACCTGGTCTCATAAAAATACGTACCTCTGTGCATCACTTGTTTTACGCTCCTTACTGCACGTTTCGTCGCAGTTTCAAAGAGAAACGTCCACTGAGTGGTGCTAACACACAGGTTCAATATGTGAACCCCTGGCACATTTTTATTATGTTGATATAGTTATGAATTGCGGTGGTTCAGAATTGAAATATCGGTGGACTGGTGTTAAAAGTCAGTGCTCCACCATGTTGGAAATATGCCCTACAACAAATTCAACCCTAAACCTACACAATAGTAATAACACTCCAGTCCATCAGTTAACATCTGGAGAAGACAAAAGCTATGTGTTTGGAAAAATATAATCTAAAAATTTAAATATTCATAGATTTCCCTCCTGATGCCATTAAGCAACTTGCTTTTGTTTGTTAAAAGGATTTTAATGTTAAAAAAATGTTTACAAAAATTTAATTGTAAATTGGAAAGTGATATTGAGAAAACCTATTAACTGATTATCAATAAGAAAAATATGTCCAAGAAAACATATTTTGATTGGAACAATTTGATAAAAAAAAAAAAAAAAAGAAACATTTATAAATAAATATATGTTGCAGTAGTGCAAACGGAGAGATATGAATAAAACAAACATCCACTAAAACAACATAGCAAAATGTTTTCAAATTCACACCAAAAATAGAAATAGCGATTTCCAGCATGCATGTGATTTTTCACAAGAGTTTTGTAAAGTGCATGTGTGTTTGACATGCTTTTCAACAGCTAGTTTTGTTTACATCTCTCTCTCTCTCTCAGAGGTCCACTGCTCTCTAACTCAGCGTCCTCTTATCCACAGAGACAGGTTTTGCTGCGTTCAGTTTAATTACAGTTGGCCCTCGTTAGACTAATTGAGTTGCCGTTCTCTTAAGGGTAATAGCAGGTCATGAGCCATTTTCTCTCGGGTGCTGCATTGCATCTTCAGACAGCAAAAACACTTATTTAGACAGTCAGCAGAAACATGCCGTGGATTCAGGGATTGGCTTGTTGTTTATTAGCCCTGGCCAAATGAACCACTGGAGTGTAACTGCAGAGACTGTCAAAAACACTTGCATATGCTTTACTGGATTTTAAAGCATTTCTAAATAGCATGGATAATAGAAGTGCAAACTACAAAGCGATGCATAAGAATGGAGCTTTTTATCTTGCAAGATTTTTGTAGAATTGCGAGTTTTTGCAATTCTTCTTGCAATTCACGAGTTTGCGCTTCCTTATGATAAACATTTTAAGTGTGCTTGATGTGCTGTCCGGGAGGTCGGCGAACTCCGGCTCGAACTCCGCTTGGCCCCCTGGTAGGAAGACGTGGAACGAGGCGGAGAAGGGGTGGATGAGGGATGTGTAACGAGAAATAGAAGGGAAGGTAGCGAGCTTATTTAAGGAGGAAGCTTATATGATTTTGATTGGACGAGACGGGATTGGATTGAAATGCGATTCCAGCCGTGGCTAATCATGCGTGCGCACTCCTCCCGAAATTTCTGAGCGTTCTATTTCTGTTTAATCTTCCCGTGTTTGACCTTGGACTGTTCCCTCGTTTATGATTGTTTGCATCCTGCCCTGATCTCTGCCTGATATTATTGACTACGTATTCTGTCTTGTCTGTATTGCCCTGATTTCTGTGTTTCTGTGATTTTATATTTTGCAATTCTGGAAAGGAAAGGACGTGACATGTGGCCATGTATGGTTTCCCATTCTAGGAATTTGTGCTCTGCATTTAACCACACACATGCACACACACGCGCACACACACACACACACACAGAGCAGTGGGCGGCAGTTGGGGGAACAGTGCCTTGCTCAAGGGTCTCACCTCAGTCGTGGTATTGAAGGTGGAAAGAGTGCTAACCCCACCCACAATCCCTGCTGGACCTGTGACTCGAACCCACAACCTTTGGGTTACAAGCCCAACTCCCTATCCATTAGGGCCACGGCTGCCCCGATTCTGCGCTCATACGGTATCTTGCAAATATCGCAATAAATTGCAAGTGCTTTCTTTGTTTATCTTACAATTTTGACTTTTTTTTTTTAGAATTACACGTTTGTCTCACAACTTATTAATACTGTTTTGTATAATTGTGAGCTTATATTGTGCAATTCTTAATTTTTTTATAAAAAGTTTTTTTTCTAAACTTGCAATTCTTAGTTTATACCTCACAATTTAGATTTTTTTTTTTTTGTAAGTTAATACAGTATCTTCTGAGCAATTCTAAGATTACATCTCACAACTTGTTATTTTTTTAAATCTTTTATATATCATTTAAGTTTGTATTGCGCAATTCTTGTTTTTTGTAGAATTGCAATTTCGACTTTTTTTATTATTGAGAGTGTTTGTCTTGGCAATTTTTGTTTTATATCTTGCTATTTTTACTGTTTTTTATGAATTGCAATTTTGTATCTCACAATACTTTCAAAATCTTTACTTGAAATCTCTCACAGTTTTTTCACAACTGCACAAATAAAAGTTAAAATTTTGAGATAAGTGACAATTATATATTTATATATATATATATATATATATATATACATACATACATACATCCATATATACACACACACACATATATATATATATATATATATATATATATTATTCAATGTTGGAATCAAGCTTGCATAATTAAATTTAGTTAACTAATGACTGAAAATGCAAAATTGTATCATCGAGACAGACAGACGTTTGTGTCTCAATCTCCACTGTCTCCTGCCAGGAGTCATTGAAAACACATCTACTAGATGTTAACTATGACACAGCTGTGCAACTTCTATTGATTATAATAAAGGCAAAGAAACAGTTGCCTTTAAAGTTGAAACATGTAAAATGCCTCTGCTTAAACTTTGCTATCACCAGAAGTCAACTAGCAGCAAAATGAAAGAAATTTAGGTTTGAGAAACCACCCAAAATCACTTACAGACCACAGAAACAAAAGGAACGTAAAAGCATGAAGAATCTGCATTATCTAATGGATAATTTAAGCAGTAATAGTTTAACAGACTTCATCAGGGCAGCTGGGTTTGCTCTGGAAGTGTATCATCTCTCTTGGGCCTCATTATCTCATCAGGAACACAATCTTTGATCTCTCACAAACACCAATCCTCTCACGCCCCTCCACATTCTCTGCTAAGATAATTAGCGCTAATTAAATGGTTTCCAGCGTGACCTGAATGATCCTGCAGGTGTTTACTAGCACAACTTTTCTTCTTTTTGTTCCTTTTATTACCATTTATGCATTGCTTTGTTCATTTATGTTCAAAGTAGAACAAATAATGTTGAACAAAAGCTGGATTTTGAGTCATTTTAATAAACCATATTGGCCTGGGGATTCCAAACAAAACATTTGAAAAGCTATGAATATACTTGTCAGGAAGCATAAATCATGAAATCCCATGCTTCAATGTTATTTAATAATATGAATTAAATGTCCATTAAATGTCAACAGCAACCCATAAAATAAAGAAAGCATGCAAAAAAATAAAATAAAATAAATCTAAAAATCACTTTAGTGGTTAATCAAACAAACGTGTCAAGTGTGAACAGACGTGTTAATTAAAGTTACACACGAGCGATACATCTGGTTATAATATGAAACTTATGTTAAAGATATGGTTGTTCTGTTTTTTAAATATTTCATTTAGATGGCGATAATAGGGTTTGTTGATAAACCAGCAAGAGCAACAGAATTAAGTCACAAGCAAATATAATAAAATAAGAACAGATGCAAATTAAGTTTTACATTGCATTTTCACAATTTCGTTGATAAAATATGTGAGAAACATGTATGTAGTAATATGTAGTAACTCTTATTCAGTAACAATGAATAATTCATGTGTGTAATTATTCACAATTTGCTCTTATCCTTGTTATAATGATAATGTAATTGCAGTGTTGCATGTGTAGCTACGTAAGTATGTGAACTTGTTATGTGTGGTTTCAGGTATTCCTGTATTTTTCATACATTTAGATTTAATTTTAGCATTGTTCAGGAAAATAGTTGTATGCAGATTCAAGGCAGAAATCTATGCATATGGGTAGTTTAGGTCCTGATATAATTCTAGAGAAAAAAACAAACAAACAAACCAGGCCAAAAAGAAGTTTACAGTTCCAAATAGTTTGGCAAAATTAACTTTAAAAAAAAAAAAGTTTGCTCTGACTGTTAAACGCTGAACTCCCATTGGTCTGTGACAGTTTTGTAATCGGTGAGTGTGGCGCAGAGGCTCCACCTTGTTTAATGTGGAAACCTCCTCCTGGTTAATTTCTTCTGTCCAGTCCATTGAGTTCAGATGCATGTAAACCATGAACACATTTGAAAGCTGCTTTATGGTAGAAACTGAAGTTATAACAACTAAAAGCCCTTAAAAGAAGAATAATAAACAACTTTACCCCGAGTAATTAGTGAGTGCCTGTCTCTTCTTGATCTTTCAAATTCATTCTGCTAACATGACACTTCTCTAGCAGACACACATCTCACATCTCTAGCAGACAGTGGCATCGCTGTATGGATCCTCTGTACTGTCCTTCCTGCTCAAACTGTGGTTGTTAGAAGGAGTTTTTTGGTAGAATCTGCTAAAGCACACAGATTGATGTTGTTTAAAAGTCTCTGATAGAGCTGGGCCTCTGATATTCAATGTCACTTTCCTCACTGGTGATGCCTCAACCTGCAAATAATCCACATTCATTTATGGTTATACAAAATCATTTAGGTCAATGCAATCTTTTGATGTCAAAACAGATTTATAAGGTATACAAAATGCTAAACATCGTCCCAGGTTATGAATATAACCTTGTTCCCTGAAGGAACGAGACGCTGCGTCGAGACGCTTTGGGAACGCCCTCCA
>JAUCMU010000060.1:550058-560869 GCA_032275025.1 Enteromius treurensis | reverse complement strand
TTGTTTTTTGTTGTTTTTTTCAGGAGATTTACATACCATTTAAAGTATTTAATAAAATGAGAAAAATTTGGTTTACACCCAGCCCACTTTTTCTTATGTATATGGAATTTTCCTTTAAAATAAACAAATGTCTAATATGTTGTTCTTTCCAATTCAATCTTTCATTTTCTATATAAAATAGCACATTAAATATACAAATTTCTATCATGCATTCCATTTTCTGTTAATATTGAATTCCATATCTTTCCAAAATACTGTTGATTAAATACAAAGGGAAAAAAGATGCAAAATGGTTTATTTTTCTGACCACAAAATTCACAGGTATATGAAACATTAAGCTTACATCTTTCCAAAACATGCTTGGCAGGATAAATTCTATTAAGTATTTTGTAAGACACTTTTTGTTATTGATACCAAACTTTTTTGACAGATTTCATGCTTTAACCCAAGATATATTATTAAATAAAAAAGAGCAGAAAAATCATGCTGCAGGTACAAGACATAGACCGAAGAGCATTCCCTATAATCTTATTACTACACTGTTGTTTTAACACATAAACATTTCCAATGAAAATGTTTCCACAAGGATTAACTATGATTCCTTATAGTTTTTTTAAAAGTACTGTCACACTTGTCACACAATTGCGTCAATAACAATAGCTAATTCTCTTGGTCGAATTGGTAATTAAAATTTTTTGGAAGAAATTCAGTATATGACAACAAGTATCTGTGAATAACTGTCTTACAGTTGCTCTCTAACCAATCAGATGGGACCTCGCCATTTCAACCAATCATGACCCGGCAGGAGCGCAGCCTAAATCCTGTTCACATGCTCCCGAGCAGGTTTACTCTTACGGACCTGTTTCTATGACAGCAAGTCCCGGATGAGCGTCGAAGAACAGAACTATCCAAGATCATGCAAAATCGTCAACAATCAAATCCAGCAAAACAAACGACAAGCCGGTCACCTCCTTTCCTTGCATCATATCCGGGTCTTTATATGGATCTCTCACCATCTGATTTGTCCTTCAGATGACGTGATGATGATGATTGACAGGCAGAGGGTCCAATCACAGGACATATGAGATGACAGTGAATGACTGACAAGAAAGAACCCCTCCCAAGACTCCACCTCCCATCCAGACCACCTTCTACAGAGGGACCATCGAGAGCATCCTGAGCAGCTGTACTTCATATAATCATATATTTATTTATCAAACTGTCTTGGTCATCCCAGTAAGGCGAACTATATGTTGTTTGTTTGCACTGTCTTGTCATGTCTATCTTCTGTGCACTTTTTTGTTGTATGTGTTAGGATATTTGCACATGTATAGTAGTATTAGTATTAGTCTTACATCTTTAGCCTTAATTTTTTTTCATATAATTTATTTATTTAAATTTTCCTCTAACTCCATGTTTAGCTCCACGTACTGTATGTCTGTATCTCTGTACTTCTGTGAAGCACCTCTGGTCTAGGAGGAACGTTGTTTCATCTCACTGTGTACTGCATCTGCTATATATGTATGAAGTGACAATAAAGCTTCTTTGACTTTGACTCACTGAGTTTCAGTTCATTTTTGTGAAGTGCATCTAATCAAAACGATGGCAATAACATTCCCTTTTTTTCTTTATTTTACAAAAACAACATTTTATTGATATTGTGAGAGCACACATAAAAATAGAACTTTTACAGTTCCGATTGATGTATTACTCATACATTTATAAGCAACAATTAGGGTGTATTTAATTTGTTTCCACTGATATCCTGAAGCGCACTTCAGCTTTCGCTCTTAGCACAAACTATAGGATATACACCTATTTTTCTGAATAAAATATTTTTAAGAAAACAAGAATGAGATGCCTGATTGTACATTAAAAAGTTCTGGGTCATGTTTGATGAGGAGTCCCACAAAACTGTTTTTATTTTTTACCTGCTTTTTCATGTAAATATAGGTGTTTTTTCAAAAGGACACCTGAAAGTCAAAGAATATAATGGTATACTGCATCTCTGCAACAAAAATGACAAGTTAGTTAAACATTCCTGGTCTTATAGTGACTTGCTTTAGCTTTTTACTAATTATGATGAAGAATCTGATGTGTTTTTTGAATCATCTAAGTGTTTACAGACTGCATAACCATGTACTTCTCTTTATCAGAAGCATTGATTAGATTTTTGATCTTTTGGTCTGAAACACACACAGCATCGCTCAGTCGGCAGGCTACACTCTCTCTCTTTCAGTACACACATATATGATGTGAACATTTTTTTAATTAATTTTATTTTTGTAATTAATACTACTAAACACTACTTAAAACAACATAATATAAATATAAAATTAGTACAGAAAATATAAAAATTAACAAAAATAATAATAGTATATAAACAATAAAATAAAAAAAACAATTTTGCATAGATTATTTTGATAAATAGGTCTACACAGACCCGCACTGCTCGTGCAGGAATACTTCCACCTGTGACTGCTTTTCTGCGTGATGTGAAACAGACTTGTTGTGAATGATTTATCAATGCACGTCATTCCAGAAAGAAAATGCATGCCTAATTTCTATGTATCAGCAAATACAATGATGACTTATAGAAATAAACACCTTGATTAATACACAAATGTTGTGATAAACAAGCCCTCAATCTATTAAAGCCATAAAGGCGATTATTCTTGTAAAGAATGGAATGGAAATGACTATAAATCATTCAAGTGACTGTGTAAACAATGGTGGTGTGTTGCACAATTCAGAGGAGCACCAATAAAGCGACTCCGTAGACAACAACCGTTTGGAAGAAGAATAGACTTGCCCTCAATGTCTCCTCTGGGAGACTGAACGAGTCAATTTTACAAGCAGAAGACAGAAAAGGCCATACAGAAACCATTCCTGCAGAAGGCTTTTAATGATTCAGAATGAGGCAGAGAACTGGTGCATTTCAACGCAAGTGTTTGCTTGTTATTTGTGATGCTACAGAGTCACTGGTTTGTTATCTATTAGAGAAAAAAAAAATGGGGGTAGTAACATGTAAAGGCACGAGCTATTTCTAGGAAACAATAAATAAAACTAAAAGCTAATCCAGAAAAAATAAGGATCTCAATGAAAAGACTACGAAGTAATGAAACATTACGAGAAAAGAGATAAATATTCCTAATGACTCCCTGAAGAGACAAGCAAATGCAAGCCAAATGAAAGCTCTCAGAGCAAAACATAACCATAAACCCCATGTTTAAACTGTCCGGAGTGTCTAACAAATCTTTATTGAATTACAGTTTTATCCTGGGATTGCTTAGCTCTGATGACAAGATTCAATTTCACCAAGGAACTGAATTTAAAAAGCTCCGCATTAACAACAGCTTTATCTTTACAGCCCCAAGACTTCACAAAATTACACAAAATCAGATATAGTTTGAGAGAGCGGCAGCTTTATAATCATTCGTAACTTAATTTTACATAATTTCTGTGCATGATTAATGATGAAAAGCCTTTGTCTTACAAAAAAAAAAAAAAAAAAAAAAAACAATCGACAGCAAACTGATTTGACTGAGCGTCATAACATTGAGTTATGAGAAATAAATATATATATAAATTATATTAGTGAGAAAAATCATAAACATATCAATTACACATGTATATTATAGAATTAAAATATAAGAATTAAAACATATAATGTACATATAAGAATTAAAAAAATTTTTATTAAAATAAATATGTAATTAAACAATTAATATTTAATTATTTGAAAAATATATATAAAGAATTGTAAACAAAAAAAATGTTGTTTGTTTATATTTAAAATAACATATTAAGAAAATTATTACAAAGTAAAAAGATGCTTATATAAACTAAGAAAATGTTTGATGTGATTAGCAGCTTGAATTTTTACAATTATTGAATTTATCTCGCATTTAATCCAGGACGAAAGGAGAAAAAAAGTGCCCATCACACTCAGTGTTGCAGTTATTATACCTTCTCTGCTGATGGACAAACACGTTCAAAACAAACACATATTGATAAAGAACGGGCTTACAGAAAACCCCACATCTCTGCACACCCAAGCCTTCCTGGCCAACACAACGGCCATTTCTCACAGCAACGACACCCCAGTCAATGCTAAAATATGACTTTTATCAATAGCCGTGCTCGCGCCGGGATATTAAAGTCCTAGATGGGCGAGGGGGAGCAGGTTGAAGAACCTTCCCATCATCCATCAGGCTCTGGGATGGTTGCTGTCAGGGAGAGAAACTCATTCTAACAGACATCCATCACTCTGCGTCTGCCTGCAGCTCTCCTGACCTGATCCTGAACCCTGTGTCTCTCAGGTACACGCCAGACGCCTTCTCATCTGTCCCGCTTTACAGAATAAAAGTCTGCTCGCATTTACAACCAACACAATCCAGACCGCCGCATAAATCACTGCCAGAGCGCTTACTCAAACAAACAGATATACAGCCTTTGACGTGTTTTCATACTGAATCTACAGAATGCTTTGTAAGCCCCTTCTACCATTGAAGAAAAAAAAAAATCCAATAAAAGGTTATAACGACTTTTAATAGTGTCTGACATTATTAAACACACACAGATGTGCGGTTACTGGTTAACAAACAAAACTACAGCATAATCAAAATGAGAAATGAACTGAAACAGGGCCAGTAAACCTAAAAATGTGTGTGTGTTAGTGTGAGTGTATGTGGAGACGGAGTTATTTTCTCTTATCTGACTGTCGCAGTTAGAGATGATGAATGTCCTGCATTGGCTGCCAGACCTCCTCTTAACCCACGGCCGTGGCTCTCTCTTACACACACTCACACACACACGTACGCCGTAAATCAGCTTTCTGGTCGAACGGTCTGACAGATGAATGTGGCGTTTGAAGCGACGGGCTCATCTTCCTGTGGAGAAAGTAAAAGACACCCACAGCAAACCCCTCTGAAGAGTCACAGACAAAGTCAAACACACAAGATCACTCACACCGAACTAAACACACGAACTAGTTCTGAATTATACAGAAATACATTCCACAGACAGAGCAACTAAACAATCCGAGCCATAGAGAGTCTAATTGATTCAACTGAATCAATATATAATAAATATACACAGTACGTATATATTATGTGAACAAAAATGTACTGCATTAATTATTTCACAGCACTATTAAATACATGTTTTTTCTATTTTTCTAGTGCAAATATCTAAACATTCTTGAATTAAGATTACATAAGATATTATGCAAAGTAACATTAATAGTTAACATTAACATTAATAATAATAGATATAAAGTTTTGTTTTCTGAGAAAAGTATCTAAATATCTGACAGTTTTTTTTTGTCTTGTTTTAAGCATCAACTCATTTCATTTTGACACATTTTTTGGGAAACAAGACATAGTTTCAGTCATTTTGCTCCAAATAAATGTATTTTTATTTAAGCATATTTTGCTTTTATATTATATATTTTAGTTAATGCGCAGTAACTTTTTTTAACCAAGAGCTATCTAGACTATAACTAATTTAAATTGTGTAACTTCTAGCTTCGCAAGCCGTTTTAAAGCAGGTTCCCCATCGCTCATGAATAGAAACACACGATGCTAAAATACTAACACATGCTAGAATTTGAAAGCTTCCTATAGCTTTGCTAGGGTGCTTTGCCAAGCGATCATGTTCTGTCTTGCATGAAAAAGTGGGATTTTTCACCTGTTTTATGATCCAACAAGACAAATGGTTTGAGAAATCATTTAACTTTAACAGCCCTGAGAGATATTGTGCTGAAAAAAAACTTCTAATATGAGCAACACCGCTGATGTTTGACACCGCTGCTTTAGAGAAAGAGAGCGTGCGAGTAATATTTCAATGAAGTATTTGATGTGTGATCTCTCAGTTTGGCGAAGCTTCATGAATCCTTGCAAGTATCATCCTGGTTCACAGATCAAAGCTAGTTCTAAGTTTTATGGATGTCTGTGATGTGAATACAAAGTATTATACCACGAAAATCCCCAGCTGACAGAGTTTGCAGGCTTCAGTTCATCCAAGAACCAAAGCCGTCATCATTAACTCATTCCAATATCATTCTAAACCCGTATAACTTTCACCTTCAATAAAACACACAATGAGAAACTGCACAGTGTTCTTCACACTGAAAATAAAAGCAGTCAAGCTCCAAAAACACCACGCATAATAAAAAGCAGCCTTTATAGGTCTTATAAGTCATAAATGAGTTTGACGCAACATGAGGATGAATTAATGACAGAATTGAGTAAATGATTGCTTTTACTTTGAACTTTAATGCTATAGGAAGAATTACATTTTCTTTCAGAGAACTGAAATATTAATCTTATACCCGCTGCCTTTAGATAAAAAGCACTTCATAATTACACTGTAATTAATTGTGCTAGCCGAAAGACCATCATGAGTCTGATATACACTTCAATTAGGAGAATAAATGACACCATTAGGCCTGTCAGGGTGACCTTGTGCTTCTTCCATAACATACACGAGACCATCAAGCACTTTACACAACAGACGGCCAGAGAGAATGAATGTGATCTTATATGTCAGAATATAAATTACACAGGAAACAAATGCCAGCTAGAGGGTCAGGATTAGATACAGACAGATCAAGTCAAACGTTTCACGATTTCTGCATCTGGCAGATTTTACACTATTTAACCTTACTAGCAGCTACCTCACCATTAAGAATGACATTATTGGACTTTCATGTGAAAGTAAAGGCCATCTGTTCTGAACAAGTGAAGCATCTCATGGCTTCTCTGTCATCAGAGACTCAAAGTCAGGGGTGACGGTGGACTCACATTGCCAGACGTCTGATTATTGACAAAATCTGGTCCAATTTGCAGCTTATTCCGCCCAAGAACTGCCCATTCGGCCGGGAAGAGACCATGTGACCCATCTAAGAAATTTTAAACAATTTGTTTTTATGAAACATGTATATAGAGTAGGATTCTTATGAAATAAAGTGCTTCAAGACAATAATAACAAATATACAGTATACTTATAAACCCACACACACACACATATTACTGAGTATGTTTATATGTAGCATCTTAAAATGATTTTGTTTTGTTTATATAATATATGTGTGCATTACATATATATATATATATATACATACAGTTAAACATAAATATACAAATATATAAATGTAAATAATTTCAAAATGTATATACACTACCGTTCAAAATTTGGAGTAATAAATATAAAATAATCTTTCCATTGATGTTAGGGCATTGATATGTTATAAGGACAACATTTGGTAAACATCTGAAATCTGAGGGTCCAAAAGAAAAGTACATGTTGAGAAAATTACCTTTAAAGTTCTCTGAATTAAGTTCTTAATGCATATTACTAATCAAAAATTAAGTTTTAATATATTTATGGTAGGACATTTACAAAATATCTTTACAGAACACAATCTTCACTTAATATCTTAATGATTTGTGAAATAAAAGGAAAAATATTGCTACAAATGTGCATATAAATAATGTAAATTCAGCATGTAAATAAAAATAAAAGCATAAAAAAAGAGTAAACAAGAAGAAATTATAAATTATAAATGAAATAAAAGTCAATACACAGCAGCAGAGGTGGTCAGCGAGTGTCTGGGGGTTCATGTCGTCTGAGGTCGAAACGGCTGCCGTCTATTTACTTTCCAAAGAATCAATAGTAAATGGCAGCGTCTTGTTAAATGACAACCTTTAGTCCATCTATCCGAATCTCTTGCGCTCATCGGCCCCTAATTTGCCAATATCTGCCGATATCACATTTAAGTCTCTCCCGAGCAGTAGTGCTGAAAGGGTTTGTGAGTGACCTTGGCCCTGTTCAGTCCAAGCTATCAATATCCTTTTCCTCTACAAGCAATCGTTTGTCCTTATTACCGCAGGAGTTTTAAACTGTCATCTTGTGGCTGCTTAATCGATGCTGTTCTAGAGTGTTTGATTATTTGGCAGCACTTCCAGGCCTTTGTCTTTGAGTTTCTCCTTTCTTAAAAGTACTGTGGTGATACCATGGTACACCTGGCTGAATTTAAATGCTTTTTACATTGTGGTTTACATTAGCAACTGCACAGCAACACGATAGAAACACCTAAAACACCATAGAAGCCATATGACAACGCAGTAAAACACTCACAACAACCTAGTAACCAGAGCAACACACTACAACACAGTGAGAATTTAATAGCAAAAACATTCATAACAACCTTGTAACCGCAAAACACAAAATAACTCACCCCAGTAACTTCATAGCTTCACTAAAAACAAACACTCATAACACCCCAGAAACTTTATAGCAACACTAAAAACACTCACAACAGCATAGCAACAGCATAGCAACACTACAAACACTCACAACACCATAGCAACCACGTAGCAACACTAAAAACACTCATAATAGCAAAACAACAGCCAAGCAACACTAAAAACACTCAAAACACCATAACAACAGCAATTGCATACCAACACTAAAAACACTCACAGTTGCATAGCAACACGAAAACATTTATAAAATCATAGTAACTCCACACAAAAACACTACAAACGATCACAACACCCTAGCAACACATAAAAACCCTCACAACACCATAGCAACTGCATAGCAGCATAGCAACACACTTAACACCACTCATAACATCAAAGCTCTTAATCTCAGTACAACACAATGTAACCCCATTCAGTTGTTCGGCTGTAATGAGGCACATGTTCATCACCTATGTGCGCTGGAGGGACTCTGGGAGACGCGGTTCTCTGCACAGGTGTGCTTACACAGCCCTAATTAATACGATTACGCTCATTTAGCAGCAGAACTAGTTAATTAAGATGATTAAGCTCATTTAGGAACATGCTGTTATCATTTCCTTTTCCAGCCAAACATGCCGCCCCTAAACGAGACCACTGGGTGATCAGATTATACTGACTCCAGATCTGGATATATTTGACTTAAAAACAGCTGTCTCGTGCTGAAGAAGATGTTTAAACACAAAGCACACTATCAAGCTCTCTGATGTGTTTGGCGCGCTATTAAAACTACAGAAAGCAACTGCCCAGAACATCCTAGCAACCACATATCAACACCTTGGCAAACAATGGGTCAAAGTTTGTAATGATAGATTTATATATTTATATATCCATACAAAGGGATAAAGTGATAAAAAATGAATTTATTTACATGACATGGCGATTAATTAATTAAACTAAATAATCCCACATTAATCACACATTAAGTCAAGAAATTACCCCCCAAAAATAAGTTAAAGTCATTATTGTGTTAAAGAAGAAAAGCACCAAATAGACATTAAAAAAGTAGCTTGGGTGTAGCTTTTAATTGTTATTTTTTATTAACATGGATTTTTTTTAATGCTTTTTCATTCATATACAAATATTTTTAACAAAGTTCAAATCTAAATAAGAAACAAAAATGGCCAACTTGACTAAATCATCAAATATGTAAAACTAATTGTATTGATTTAAATTCAGAAATTATCATTATAATAATAAAAAATATATAATATATTAAATTAGAAAAAATATTATATTTTGTTACAAGCATGTCATGTGATCATTAACTGACATCAGATAACGGTGTACATGCAAATGAATTATTAAATTACAAAAATCGTTCACTTATATATTATGTACAATATTTTAGATCAAAGAGATTTATTTGGTAAATTTTGCATATAAACAGACATATTTATTCACACCAGTGTTTCCTAAATTGTGGTTAGCAAACTCCTGGTGGTCCCTGAGGGAACTGCTGAAGTTTTAGCTAATACTAAATAAACACATAATAATAGAGAAGCAGCAGCTTTTCTTGCATTTCTGAACTCCGGTCCTTTCTGCACTCCGGGATTTTGGATTAGTCGCCACTGACCTCACTAATTGGTCATCAGCATAAATAACGAGTCAATGAGCTGAACTTACAGCGTGTCATAAATCAAACACTTCAGGCTGCTCAGGGTTCAGCGTGAAATTAATCACTGTCTCTATTAATGATGTTACCACACACACACACACACAGCCCTATTAATGATGCTGCTGTGTGGAGGAGACAGGAGCTGTAAATCAGCGCTGATAAGAAAGTCTGCAGCTCCCGCCGTTACACCGCCACTAAATGAACCCGCGCTCTCCTGCAAAAATGTTTGCTCTACATTACAAATCTGCTTTACAACACATGTGCAAAAGATGCTATTCATGCATGTGCTTTAATCTGTCATGTAATGCTTGCTTTCTTAGTAATGTCTTGTCTATTTATTGAAATATATGTTGTTTTCACAATTCTATCTGAGAAAATTATAAGAGAGTTTTATTTTTTCCACCATGGACAAAATACATGCATGCATTTCTACCAAAGCACTGTTTCTGCCCTGTCATGCATACAAAATTCACATTTGTGCATTATTTGATTGAATTATGGCTTGACTGGATATGACACAAAATTATAGGAATCTATTCACAATTGACATTTTTTCTTCAAATGTCACGGTGCATATTTTATCTCAAGCTGTTTAGTGACACCTTTGACTCCTTGGACAGAAAGAGAAAAAGAATAATTAATAAGCCATGACTAATATATCTGAGGGGCAGCTGCAATTGGTGTATAAAAATATGTATTTTTTATATAAATTAATAAAATTATATATATATATATAACAAATAAAAACGAAAATTTCATAAAATCTACACATTGTACTATATGAAATACATATATTATATTTAAAGAGGGGTGAGTATGCATGGAATAAAATCAAATACACAAAAATAAAATTCATAAATAAATTAAAAAAAAAAAAAAATATATAT
>JAUCMU010000060.1:532381-545613 GCA_032275025.1 Enteromius treurensis | reverse complement strand
ATCTATCTATCTATCTATCTATCTATCTATCTATCTATCTATCTATCTATCTATCTATCTATCTATCTATATATCTAAGCTTAAAAACCTTAAAGCGAATAAATTTAATTCAAACTTTATAGTGACCTTCAACATGAATTTTGTCTATATGTTGTTGTTGTTTCTAATACAACTAGTTACCAGCATGACATGATAGAGCTTAATCTCTAACCTGATCAAACAGAAGCTACTAAACAAAGAGTAACAGGTGTGACATTAAGCAATACGTCTGAAACAAACAAACACAACATACTCAGAAAGCCTTTCCGATCACAAAAGCCACAGTAAATCCGCAGAGCATCATAAACAACCCATGCGATTCATTACGGCGGATTTGACGAGAGTCTGATGGCACTGGGCCATGTTCACGCTTCCCTGAGAGTAACAGCTGGAACACAACAATATAACACATCCGAGAGACAGATGTGCCTCTCTTTCTCACACACACACACACACGCACACAAACCGCCGACGGCCCTCGCTGTTTACAGTCATCCGCTCTGACTGACAGTTTTCTTCAATAACAGCTGCTGATTAGTTTAAGTGTTTGCAGTAACAGTGGTGTGTATTAAGGTTTTTACCCACCATCTATTTATGCTTATTAAAAAACGGTTGATAGCTTACAGTATATTGACATGCTAACGTCACACAGCGCTCTCACAGCTAGGATGACAATATTATAATTGAATTTAGTTTATCTTCACATTATGAACCGATATTGATTCTTAAACTCGGAATTTGATGTTTTATCTGCAAATTATGTCCCTTTTATTGCGAAATTTAAACAATAAACAGCGCCTTGGCGCTTATTAATGTGGCGCGACAGTTAATGTTAGCCGTCTCAGTTCAAGATGCAGTTAAGTGAAAATAAACATTAATATATATATATCTTACTAAACAAATCTTGTGTAGTTTAATCGATCAAGAAACGGCAGTAAATCATAATGTAAACAATGTCACGTGACGTCATATTCACCTCAGAATTCAAACTTGTTAGTTAATCTATAAAAATAACATTTTCTCACCCAACAAACTGCACTAAAAATATAATTATATCATTAAAAAGTTGATATAAAACTGCCTTATGTGTAATTAAGATGTCTCTGTGCAACTATTTTAGCATGAGTGAGTGTTGATTATATCTGAAAATAAAAAAATAATTTTATTTTTAATTTTAACTTTTTTAAATAACTTTAATCATATAAATGATATACACTGTAAACGTACATGTCCATTTTTTTAGGGTAAACTTAAGACATTAAATGAGAGATGTACTGTTCCTGATATGTCCAGATGAGTCAATATAAATTTGAATAAAATTAAATCAAACTGATTGGTTAAATCTGTCAATACTAGTCTCATAGACTGCAGCTGGAAGGGATTTTGGCACGGAGTGTTTCCTCTTGCTTTGGGCCAAACGGTTGCTGTGCAGCCAATAAACACAACTAAATATCACTTACCATCATCAGAGAATTTGTGCCATGGGTGTGTGCATGTGTCTTACAGATCCAAAACACATTATTCCTCATTTAAACTCTTCAACAGCAAGATTCTCCACTTAACCCTTAGTCCACTGTTCCTACTGTAATAATGTCCTACTGTACCTTTAATACTTCGGCTGTAAATAACATCAGCTAACTTATAGCAAAGCTCGCTGGTATTCTATCAGAGATGCAAAGTTAACAAATTATACAAAGATGTTGATATCAACAGAGAATATTTAGTGTGTTTTATCCCCAAACAGAAATATCTCTGTCTGTCTCTGTTTGGTTTGTTCAGGTGAAGCCATCTGGGATCACATGACTTACTGCTGCTTATTTTAACATGACATCTCAGATAAACAATGATAAGCTTCAAAGAGGAAATTCACAATGCTGACGTGAGATCAGGCTTACAATTTATGAGCGGTAATAAACTTCCCTCTTATCTGCTCACTGACTCAACGGATGATTTTTCCTGAGAAGCGCTGGGAATGGAGATCCGCTTCCACTTTTAGAAGATTACTGGGACCCAATGAGTTTCCAACATCTTTCTCTTGTGCAGACCAAACATCTACTCAAGACGAGAGTCTGAGAAAGAACAGATATTACGCTGTGTTTTCTAGAAGGAAGAACAGGCTGCAAATGCAAATGTAAAG
The DNA here is from genome assembly GCA_032275025.1 of Enteromius treurensis. Lineage (NCBI taxonomy): Eukaryota > Metazoa > Chordata > Actinopteri > Cypriniformes > Cyprinidae > Enteromius > Enteromius treurensis. The sequence goes on along the minus strand of JAUCMU010000060.1, from coordinate 543,437 downwards.
TAAAATCAAGTCCAATCTGCTCAGAAAAACGTATATAATAACATATGCCCCCCAATTTCCCAAACAAGGCCTAATTACAGACTAAAATGAGAAAAAATATTTAAAAAAATTCAAAAACATAAATCTGCTAAAACAAACAAAAGTACATAGTTTAATAACTCAAAACAAATCTTCTGAAATAAAATATATTAAATTCAATGACAAAAAAAAAAATACAAAGCAAACAAAAAAAATCTGCTAAAATAAAATACAATAAATAAAATAACTAAAAAATATAAAATACATTAAATACAATACAATAAAAAAATACAATAAATCTGCTGAAATAGAATAAAATAATAAATAAAAACAATCTGCTAAAAACATTTATTATTACATAATAAAACAAAACACAAATCTGCTAAAATAAACAAAAGTATACAAATAATTTATATAACATTTTTTGCTAAAAAAAAAAAAAAAAAAAAAATACAAATAATAAATGTATTATAACAATTTAAAAACAAAACTGATCAAATAAAATGAATCATTGTAACTTGTTTCTCCTGAAGGGTCGGGAATGAAGATCTGCTTCCACTTTTAGAAAACCTCTGGAAGTGAGTGCAGTCGAATTCATGTGTGGACATCAGCTGAACTGGTGTAAAAACTGTAGTTTATTCTGTTACATCCGACTCCGAGAGAACATGTTACTCAAAACACATGTGGTGTGAGAAGCAGCAGCGTTTGGACGGATGAATTATTGAGAAAAAGCCCCAAGGCCCGTGACCTGCCCTTCAGCTCTTTAATAAGAGTCTGGAAAGCATTTGCATCTCATAAAACATTTTTACGGATGAGTCCCAGAGAAGCTCCATCAGTGTCCTGCATGAACAGCTGCTCTCCTTCAGTCCGGTCAGATCAGGGCTTATTTGTTAGGATGAGCTGACTTCCTGTTAGCTTCACACAGATGAGATGTTTCCATGTATGAGCACACACGGCCCTTCGTTTGGGGTTATTAATAAAGTCCATGTCCAGTGATAGATTTATCGTTTAGGGGATCGGATCAGTGCAGTGGAGGGACACAGGACACAGATTTTACCTTGGACTTGAGCTGGCAACTCAACAAAGAATCAGAAGTGTTTATCTGTAGAAACAAGATTCTTATTAGCAGGGGAGAGGGAAGGTCTTTCTCACACAGGAGAGCGTCTGATTGGTCGAAAATCTATTCTTCATATTTTCCTACTTCCTGGAAGAAGAAGACAAATTTTAAATGTACAAATTTGTTCAAATTAAACTGATTTTTTTTTTTCTTTTTCATAATTTAAAAACATAAATCCACTAACTATAATAAACAAATAAAATAGTAATTGAATGGAATACAATGAAATGTAATTCTAAAATGTTCTAAAAAATAATAATAAGTGTATATATAGATAATAATAAGTGTATGCAATTATACAGAGTGCAGGAACACAAATTTATTAAGTATGAAATTAAATAATTTATTTCAAACGTAAAACAAAAAAATTATTTGGTGAAATAAATACAATCATACTAATCATTTATTTATAATAATTTAATAATTAAAAAATGCCTGTAAAAGAATAATTTATTTAATTATACAGTATGTGGAAACAAATTTTGCATAAATATAAATATGTAAAAATGTAATTGTTTAAATAATTAAACATTTAATAACTCATTTGCGAAAAGAGAAACATTCATAATAAACTAATTCTAATAATTTAATAATTAAATATAAATATATATATATATATTCATATAAATATTAAATATATACAATATAAAATATATTAATACATTTATTAAATATACAGTGCAAAAAGACAAATCTCCCAAATATATAATAAATATATACAAATTTAATAATTGAATAAGAGTTGAATAATTCAAAAACACTAATAATTCAATAAATAGGTATAATAAATTAATTCAATAAATGATTATAAAAAATAACTTCCATTATAATATTTCAATAATTCAGGAACAAAACCTGCAGGACATAAATAAATATATGTATATAAGATGCAATGCTAAAAATGTAATACTTCAAATAAATCTGCTAAAACAAAAATTAAGTACACTATACAGTGTGCAGAAAAACAAACGACCGGATATTAAAATTAAATGAATATATTAAAAATAAAATGTAATAAAATTGTATTATACATTTGATAATTCAAAAAGATATGACATAAAATAATGCTAATTAAAATATAATGATAATTTAATTCTAATAATTCAATTATTCAAAAACACAAATCTGAAAAATACACAAATAACTATAAATTATAATAAATGTAAAAAACAAATGTAAATACACAAATAAAATTAAACATTTAATTATAATACAAAAACAAGAATAAATAATTATGTAATAAATAGTGTTAATAGACAAACACAAAACCACTATGTTTGATTGTAGGGTAATTACCATTTTATGATTGTTTTGTGAATCAGGTTTTGGGTCATGAGCTCAGAGTTCAGGCTGCCATGAATCGTGGAGCGTAGTGTAAGGTTTATACCCCGTGTTTATATGGAAAGTCCTTCCTGTTAACCTAAAAAGAAATGGGACGGGCTGCGACAAACACTTTATGAGTCAAGGTTGAAAAACACTGCAGTAATAAATCACGGAGAGTTCCCGTTTGGTTTAGCGCGTTGATATGAAGCAAAACAGGATTTCATTTCTTATCGAGCCGCAGAGACTGTATCCTCACTTTTTCCACACACAGAGAGAGCGAGCACACGTGTGTGTGTGTGTGTGTGTGTGTTTGCTCTATCAGGAGTAATTGTCCCGTGTGCTTCCTGTCAGGCTGATATAAATTAAACATACACGTCCAGCTGTTTATGCCATCTCATGGTTATAAATGCAGTCTGAAGTGAATCTCATGACCTACATCAAAGTGAGCCGGTGTTTGGAGCGGAGCAGAGATCAATCCTACAGCAGGTCGTCCTGGACCCTCAGCTACAGAGAGAGACAAAAAATAAAAAATAAATAAAAAACATTACATAGAATAATAAATAATTAATTATTATTAATAGCAACAACACTAATAAATGAATAAATAAATAAATACATTTTATAAATTAAACAAAACCTACAATAAAACGGTTATTCACTAAAATAAAACAAATATTATAAATATCAAATAATAATTGATTAAATAATCAAATATAACTATTCAAAACTGTAAAGCCTAAATCTGATAAAATAGGGAAAATTAAATAAACTTTAATTATAATAATTTTATTCATTTTAAAACACGTTTGCTTACATACATGTAAAATAATGTATAAATTAGAAAACGTTTTAGCTGAAATAAAACAAGTTTTTCTTATTATTTTAACATTATTATTTTCATATTACAATTAACGTGAATTATATATTGATTAATTTTATATTGGGTAAAATATGACCATTATTTGAATGCACTAAATTCAGTAATAATACTTTAAATGTATATTCATATTAGGATTCTGTATTTATCTTTAATATTGTATCTGGGGTGAAATATGACATGTTCTGCAGGGGTTTGTTTCTGTAGTATATGTTTAGTAATGTCACATATAACTGCTCTATATAACAAGCACAATCAAATGGCTTGCGCGAACACACACACACACAGACACACACACACGTTTGATTCTATAATCGACTCCACTTGACTGGTCGTATATCATCCAGCTCCTCACACACACACACACACACACACACACACAATCGTGCTATTCTCTCTCCTGCCGCCTGCACATTTGCCAAGGTCGACATTAGGAAATGATCCGGAGATAGTGTCAGTAGATTTATGTCCTCTCTCTCTCTCTCTGAGAGAGTGTGTGTGCGTGTGTGTGTGTGTGTGTTTACAGAATAGAAGCTCACAGACTCACGTACTGTCTGTAACCCCACCGAACAATAAACACCCATCAAACCTAAACACTGCAGTCTGCTGTTGTTGATGGAAGAGTGGTGTGTGTGTGTGTGTGTGTGTGTGTGTGTAATGCTGACAGCAGATGAATTACTGTGTGTGTGTGTGTGTAATTGCTTTCTGTCGTTTATTTACTTTGTCTCAGACTTGGGACACTTGAGCTTGACTTTGAACAAATCTTCTTCCACTAACATTAATAGAACATTTGTTCTAAGTTATCTGGACTTTAATAACCATATAATTTTATTTATATTTCATACACTCAACAGAAATGTTTTGGTTGGATGTTTGTCTAAAGGTTTTTAAATCTTACTATTAATTTCAGAAACATTCAGAGAATATTCAAATGTTACGTTTTCACAATGTTTGGGAAATGGAGCGTTCCATTAACATGTAACCAAGAAACAAAACAAACAAAAAAAACATTCACATTTTTTGAGGCAAATTGTACAAATATGCTTCATGAAATTAATAAACAGTTACATTTTGATGCACTAAAAATGAAATAAAATGTCCTATCAAACTAAATAAATTGTATTTATATATACATAATAAATATACACAGTACACGCATTTGGAGGCAATTAATCACATATCATCATTTGACAGCACTATATAAAATTTTTAGATTTAAAAATGTAAGAATGTATAAATAAAAAAGAAGCATTTTAATTAATCAAATTGTAAATAATAAATATTTTTTTTATTTAAAATCAATCAATGAACTTAATTTAGACCTCTATTTTCCAGCATCTTACAGTGTGTCTAAATCTATGTGATGCAAGACAATCAGCCAGTCGGCATGTTTCCAGATATCCAGATATCACACAGTCTCACTGACGCTAAAGATCATCCTCAGCTAACAGTATAAGCAGCTTAGTGTTTACAGCTAAATAAAGACATGAAACGCTGAGCTGAGATCAGCACACTCTCACTTCGACCTCTAATTAATTCAGCCTTCAGCCGTATGTGTGTGTGTGTGTGTGTGTGTGTGTGTGTGTGTGTGTTTTTGTGCTTTGTGTGTGCGCGCACATTTGTGTGGGTGTAGGTGCATGTTTGTGTGTGTGTATGTGCACGTGTGCGCATACATGTGTGTGTGTTTATGTGGTTTATGAGGACACAAATGTGTATAATGACATGGGTATGACAATTATTACAATATGAAGGTGATTTATGAGGATATTTTCAGTGTCCCCGTAATTCAAAAGACTTAGAAACATACTAAATGGTGTTTATCTGAGAATCTAAAAGTGTGTTGTGTTTCCTGTAAGGGGTAGGTTAAGGTGTAGGGTCAGTGTAGGACAATACTACATACTGTACAGTCTGTACAGTAGAAACACCATTACACCTGTGGAGAGTCCACATAAACCACAAAAACTTGTGTGTGTGTGTGTGTGTGTGTAAGCTGTGTCTCACCTGTGTGTGTGCTGCTGGAGTGTGTGTGTTGGCTGGTGCTTTAGCTCCTCCTGCTGGTGGAGATGGCTGTGGTCTCTGCAGGATCTCACCCTTCGCATGAGTTAGTCGCTCTCTCAACATCCCAACACCAGCCTAGAATATATATATAATTATTTATTTTATTTTATTTTTAAACAGCAATAATACTACTGTACTATAAAAAACAATGTGATTTATAATAATAATTTTTAGAATTATTTTTTAAAAAATGTACACATTTTATTAGGTTATGAATTACATATTAAATGATAAAACAAATTACTATAGCAATAATATTGCATTGTAAAAAGAATAATTATTATTATTATAAAAACATCATTATTAATATGATGAGTTAATATAATACAATAAAAAATCATTATTTAATCATATACATATTTTTTTTTTTTAAATACTTTACTATACTGTTTTATAGTTATAATAATATTTTAAATTAAATTATAAAAATTAAATCAAAGAAATATCACTATTGCAATAATAATAATGCACATTTAAAAATAATTACATTCATTATTTTTTATTTAATTAATCAAAAAATAAATGATCAATAATTCTATTGTACTGTAAAATAAAAACTAAGCATTTAATAAAAAATTATTGTTAATAATAATCATTTTTCTGAAGAATTAAAAAAAATAACATTACTCTATTTTGGAGAACAAAAACAAACCAAAATCTATTGTGAACAACTGTTTGTGCTTCTTACCATTACATGTTTCTAAGAATGACGGATGCATGTTGCTTTCCCAAAAACACATTTTAAGAAACTCACGCTTGCAGAGAATGGAGCAGCATTTAGAGTGAACTGCTGGAAGTCGTATGTAAACCAGCATTGTTAATATATGTGTGTGTGTGTGTGTGTGTGTGTGTGTGTGTGTGTGCACACCTGGTCTGGTTGGTTGGGCAGGTAGCTGAGGGCTGAACTCAAGCTGCCCTGAGACGCTAGTATGCTGGAGTACTGGATGAGCTTCTCAGTCAGTGCTGAGCTCTGAACACAAACCTCTCCACTCCGCAGACGCTCGATCGACTTACGCAGGATCATCACCTTCTCCACCAGATCCTGCAGATGCACGAGAACACAGACATCAGCGCGTCACACAATCGCTCGATGTAAACACGAAAGAGTGTGTGTGAGTGTGTGTGTGAGACCTCCAGAGCCAGCGGAGAAGAGCAGTCTCTCTGTGACGTCCAGGACTGAACCAGACGCTCGATGTTCCCAGAGCAGATGAAGCACAGACAGGCCTGCAGACAGCGCTTCTCTGAGCCCTCAGCCTGCAGACGGGAGCCCAGAGTATCTACAAACACACACAGAGAGAGAGAGAGCTGTCAGTCTCTCCAGGCTCTTACATTCTGTTCTGATGTAGAAGCGTGTTTATCTGTTCTCACCGCAGAGAAGAGAGAACTCTTCCGGGTTAGCGTAGGTCAGGAGAGCCGCTAGTGCCTCCTTCCAGTTCTCCAGCTCACAGCTCTGAACGATATCACGCCAGTTCTGTGTCACCACTGACGAGATCAGCTGACCAGGGGAAACAACTCATTAATGCATCGTAATAGGAATAATAATAATAATGATAATAATAATAAGAAGAATTTTTTTAATTAAAAAAAAGACTAATAACAAATAATTGTTATTTAATAACTTTAACCCTAACCCAATATTTTAATAAGAATTTCATAAAAATAATGATTAACAAAAATTAACAATTATTATTAGTTACTATTATAAATATTGTTATTATTATTATTAGAATTTTTTTTATTATTACTGCTGTATTCATTAGTATTATTAGTAGTAATATTGTTATTATCTTGTTGATATTAGTCATCTCATTTTAATTATTCTTTAGTCATTTTATAATCAATAATAATCATATAATAAGAATAAAAAGATTGATAACAATACTAACAACAGCTATAACATTACCATATAAAATAACAAGCATTATAATATATTATAACAATTATACAAACGTACAACAAGTGTTATTAATGTTGTTGTTTTTATTATTATTTTTGCTAGTATTGCTGTTTTGTGGTAGTAGTATTCTAATTGCTATTATGAGTCATTTTAATATATTATATTTAACAATATTGACATAAGAATAAATAATCTAATAACAATAACAGAAAACTAACAACAAAGACACTTTTAATTGAATTGAATTTTTGATATAAAATAACCTTTTTCACTTTATTATTTTTATTTTAACTTCATATATTTTAATAAAACTACAGCAACAACTAGCACTACTGAAACAATTAAATAACAGCTACAGTGGAGATATAGTTACAAATCTGAAACGATAGTGACATCATGTACAGATGCTGTTACCATGGAGATGCTATTGGTCTGTCGGTGGAGGTAGCGTTGCTGGGTCTTCTTCATTAGCTCCTCCCCTCCGCTGATTGACAGGAGGATGGCTTCTGCGAAGCGGCCGTCGTTTAAGCACAGATCCACCGCAGCCTCGAAGTTCCCGACCAACAGAGCCTGACTGATCAGACCATCCGTATCTGCTCAGCACGGCACATTATTAATATCTGAACATGGATATCATCACAGTCTTCACAAGCGTGTCATTCAGAGGCGCTCACCTGTGGATACAGGGATCTGGAAGGGCTCTCTGGTTTTCTCTTTCTTTGGTAGTTGACTAAAGAAATCAGCCGGAGACTCCCGGCCGGTCAAACTGTCTGCAGCGCCGCCCAACTCATCTGCTCTCTGATTGGACGATCCAACACCAGATACAGTAAGATTTCTAGCAGGCATGCTCTGATTTAAAGCTCAGCTGACACATACCTGATCAGAGAGCGTCTGCATCTTCTCAGCCAGATCATTTACGTCTAAACCGTTCGGTTGAAGCTTCCTTCCCAAACACGCCGAGATCTGTGGGTAGAGGGTACACTCAAAAACGAACACTTTCGGATCCGTTACAAAGCATCATGGGAAGACATGGAATATAGTGCATATAGAGTCATATAAACCATTTTTATTTCCATTATAGGAGCTTAATATCTCCAGGTCACTGAAAAACATGCATTATTCCAATTATTTAATTGAGGTGGGTTAAGATGTGTCACAGCATCAATGATGAATGAATCTGGGTGTTTAGGGCAGTATTTTGAGGCGATACCTTCCTCTGAAGCTCGTCTTTACTGAAGCCCAGCAGACGCAGAAACTTCACACGCGCTTCGTCTTCAAAATTCACCTGTTAAAACACCACAGAATGCATTTTAACGGTTCTCAGCAAAAATGTGACGTTTTGTGGCTTTTAGTATAAATAAGATGATCTATACTCTTTATTCCAGTTTGTCAAACAGTATGGCACTTGCAGCACCAAAGTCATGGATCGATTCCCAAGGAATGGCTGAACTTGTACTTTATTTATTGATTTATTTTTTAAGGTGTCATCGGTCTGAATGAAAAGTCCATAACATACTTAGATTACAATTTCTTAATGGTAGTGTAAAATACACCTTTACTGTCAAAATCAGCTCCTTGCATGTCGCTTTAAATGCTTATGAGCTCTGCTGACTCCGCCCCTCTCTTATGTGGGTGGATGAGCAGACTGGAAAGCTTTCAGATTTTCATTATATTCAATGAATCCAGGTTTGTGGCATCTGAGTTTGGGTTGAACAGAGGAAAGAAATGAAGAGTTTTAGTATTGTGTGACAGTGAGTGTTTGTACCATGAGGAACCTCCAGATGTCCTGCTCGGCGTCGGACGGGGCGCTGCTGATCTTGCTGTGGCAGTAGCTGCTGAAGGAGCCGGAGTGAAGAGCGGCCTGCAGCTCCGCCGATCTCTGGAGGAACTCCGTCTCTGTGGTCACCTGACTCACATGCACCTGTCTCGGGATCGGCTGCTGCTGCTGTGGAGCCACGACAGGGCTCTCAAACGTCACCAGCTTCCCTCCGAACTGAAGGAGACAGAAGCAAGCACACCGGAAGTACAACACATTAAATACAATAAATAAAAGCATTTAAAACGAGCAGCTCTCATTCAACCCTGCTGAAAAAAACCCAGCATATGCTGGTTAGGCAGGTTTTGAAGCTGTTGTGCTGGTTTAAGCCAGTACTTTTGTTGGTTTAAGCTGGCATGTGCAAGTTTGATTTAGGAATCCAGATATAGCAGATATTGAAATGCATTTCAATGCATGTCGTACTGCGTATGACTGTGTATGTGACAGATAATTTGATTTTGAATTTAAAATATAACACATATCTCGACATCCCTCGAATACTCACAGCAAAAGATGCGCCCACGGGCCTCCGTACCCACTTGGGCGGCTTTTTTAGAGGAGGGATGACGGTGGTCTCCACTGTGGGCTGAGGAACCTGCAGGGGAGGAAGAGCTTGACCGGTTCCGAACGGGTCATTGGTGTCGAACGAAGCTGAGATCTAAGGACCGAGAGAAACCAGTGGATCACAAACCATCAGGAGTCAGGCATGTGATCATCATTCCTCAAAGAAAAGTGGGTCCTCAGTTTCTTACCTGGTCCACCGTGCTGTGCTGATGCTGCTGAAGACATCCTCCCATCACAGAGTACACACTGATCCGTCCGTCAAATGAAGCGGCCGACAGGAGGGCGGGGTTACGAGGACACCACTGCACATCGAAACACCACTGATTGGCTGTTGGGAGCTCGTAAATCACCTAAAAACACCAGAGACCAGACATGATGGTCAGGACATGTGCAATTTCATCCAAAAATCAAAAAAGATGTTTGAGAAAATAAAAAATAATAATTAACATAAATAAATAATATATTATTCATTTTAGTAATTATTAATAAATTACAATTACTAAATGTATTATATTTTAATTATACATTTTTAGTTTTATTTAATTAGCATTTTTCTATAATTATTTAATAATAGCAATAATAATAATAAAATGCAGATTTTGGTATGCATTATTAATAATAATAAATACATGTCTGCTGAATTGTACTAAAAACAATGCATTTTATAATTATTACTCGTCATGATTGTATTTATTCTATAAAAAAATGTATCAATAAAACTTAACAATTTAATAAAATACATTAAATTTTTCTATTTAATAATAACCCTCATAGTTATTATAATGATTAATTTATATTTTGTTATATATTATTCATAATATAAATGTAAATGTAACACCCAGTAAGGAGGCTGGAAGCAGAAGTAAGTAGTGATTGTTTTATTTACAGTGTATATAGAAATATGAACAGAAGGCATGGATCAGAGTCTCTTGCAGGATGAGCGGATGTAAGATATAATCCGTAGGATAGAACAGTAGTCTCTGATGGGAAGCGCTGAACGGCTTTATGTTGTCTTTATCCACAGAACCCTAATTAACGTGAAGTCTTCAGTGAACCAGAGAGCGGGTGACGAGAGGCAGACTGGCGTTTCGGGCTCTGTGGAGACAGTTATGTTCGAGAGGTGAGTACACAGGCTGTTAAGGTTTCTCACATAGCGATCTCCAGTTGGTAGATGTGAAGAGGTATTCCTCCAAGAGGTGAGTGAGCGTGGTAGTAAACCTTTAATTCCTTTCCAAAGGATATCTTTGTTGTTGTCAAGTCACTTTTATTTATATAGCGCTTTTAACAATACAGATTGTAGCAAAGCACGGAACATTATCAAATAGAAGAACAGAGTGATGGTAATGTATAATGACGAGAATTAAACTTTATTTATCAAATGCAGAG
>JAUCMU010000060.1:494635-532281 GCA_032275025.1 Enteromius treurensis | reverse complement strand
TTATCTCAGCAAAGCAGAAGTGCTCACTATCACACATTTAGACTGATTTGTGAACAATGTTTGAGAGAAATGGTAATGTTGTGTATCTGGAATGAATTTTAGATCTTTAAGTCCATCTCATGAAAAATCAGAGCAGAAACAAACGTGTTGCGTTTATATTTTTGTTGAGTGTATATATATCAACAATTCCCTTCTTACATGATTATTTGTCATCAGGTCTGACATTATATTGATTTATGGCAGTTTATAGCGAATGCTTCTTTTTTTGTTGATTGATTGCTGAGTTGTGATTGGTCAGCAGTGAGTTTAATTGACCAATCACAGTGAGGAACAGCTAGCAATGCCCCGCCCCTCACAGAAACCTCTATAACGTCTCAGGCAATGTCTGATTGATACAGGGCTAAGTTCAGTCTGTGACGTGCAACGAGCAAAAAGAAACTCCAAGAACCTTCGATTTGGTTTCCGTTGATGTTCAGCGAGACACATAAGCAGATCTCCCCCCCAATGTTGTGTTTCATGCCGTCATAGAGATCATGTTTCATTATAACTCCAACCTTGTCTCAGATGTTTCTGAATTTAAAGACATAGTTCACTCAGAATTCTGTCATAGATTTATGTAGACTATGCCTTTAAGAGACGTTATTAAACTGATTAAATTGTTTACACGCAGTGCGTACTTTTGTACTTTTTAATTACACTTTTAGGCAAGTTGCTGAGATTTCTTCTTTTCCAGTATAAAAACCAGGAGGCCTTCTTTTTTCTTTGTTTCTGTTGTTTTTATGCCTCAGAAGAAGTGAGCCGATAGTCAGCATGCAGTGAGAGTCAGAGCTCAGATCATCAATTTTTAGGGGATACTTGAGATTAAAATAGTTGAATACGTTTACGACCCAGGGTCCATTTTTGTAAACTGAGATTTATACACTGCCTGAAAGCTGAATAAATAATAAGTGTAGGGTTTGTTAGGATAGGACAATATTTGAAAATCTGGAGTCTGAGGGTGCTTTAAAGTTGATTAAATAAAGTCCTTAGCAACGCATATTACTAATCGAAAATGAACTTTTGCTATATTTATGGTAGGAAATTCACTAAATGATCATTTTGACCCATACAGTGTGTTTTTGGCTCTTGTTATAAATATACCTGTGCTGTTTGACTGCTTTTGTGCTGCAGGCTCAGATTTGTGATGGTTTTTGTCTTTCTAAGAGGCAGTAGAGTTGTTTAAAAACACTTGTTTCCTGCTGTAGATCATCACAGGTGTGTTTTCCTGTCGTGTGCATTTGTGTATTCTGTCTGTAAAATAAGCACTTATAAATATAAAAGCACACACACTGAACATGTTAGCGTGGCCAAACACTCTTCACTTCATTCATCTGAGCAGGAATCACATGTGCACTCAGGGGAGAGCATCAACAATCACACTGGAGAGAGAGTCCTGTGTGTGAATTAGATGGGCTCCGTTCCAAAACATTCAAACAGAGCCAAGCTGAAAATATCCATCCTTTTCATTTCCATGAACTAATATTGTTTCTTAAATCTGTGCTGTTTTCAGCTGGTGCTCGTATAAAACTTCATTATTGTGCGTCCCATTAAAAAATCGCAATGAAGTTTGAACTTTCTTACTTTTGATACAAAACAAAGTCTCAGCTGTTAAAACCTGTAAACTTTTATGTTTTAATGTGACTGTATCTGCTCAGTTTAGTCTTTACTAATAGCTATCCCGTCAAATAAAATGAATAAACGAGAAGCCGTTGAAAGAAACGCCAACTTGCAAAGTTGCATGTAATCAATCAATCAATCAATCAATCAAAAGATGTTAAAAAAGAGCTTATGAACAATAATTTCACTGATATCACGTTTACCTTAAAAAAACATTCAATGTCTACAAACGTATAGTCAGCTAGCAGAGGAGCACTGTGATAAATACATGCAAATATATGCACTGTAACACTATTATAAATCTAATATTCATTACATTTTACTGCATTATTCAATGTAAATTTGAACAAATCGGTCATTAAATCAAGTTTTTTTATCATATATATATATATATATATATATTTACAACAAAAATCAGTTTATAACCCGTTATAAGATATATTTCTTTTACCCCAAATATTACATTTGTAATACAATGTAACAATTTTGATATTTTGTAAATATTTTGACATTATTCATTCCAAAAACAAATTACAATTATATTTATTGTTTTACACGCTTACACACTAATTATAATGTTGCTTTGCAAGTGTTTGATTAATATTGTCATAATATGTAAACATAAATAGCTGTTGAATTTGACTTTTGCTGCTGATTTGTAGCTTTCAGGTTACAGTAATAAACTTATGAGAGATTGTGGTAATTAAATATATAGCAAAACTGACATGTACTGTGCTTTAAATATCTAAATAAAACTCAAACCAAATCGAAAGCAAGAATCCAGAATAATTTACCCTGAACCAAGCAATATCGGATCAGAAGCTGGTGAATCAGAATCAATGAAATGCAAGAAATGATTAGTTTTGGATTTAGACTGGATTAAAAGCACATGATGAATGTGCACTGATTCTGTGCTAGTACGAGATCTCTGAAGCAGCAGATCTTTGCGGCGCAGGCTGGTAAATGAATAAATGCGAGCGTAAGCAGACATGCATCCACTCAGCCAGTCCATTATATTTTCAGAATTAAATCGGTATTATGTTGAAATATTCAGAGGTTGGCTGAAGGTTGATAATGCGTTTAGACAGACATTAAGCTGTAATCACTTTCTAATGGAGTTACTCTGAGACATCTGATACCATTTGCTCTGAGCCGAGAGAAAGAGAGATGTGTGTGTGTGCGCGCTTCCATTGTGAAAGTCTGGATCTCTCGCCACTTTGTGTGTGTGTGTGTGTGTGTGTGTTAGTGCAGTGAATGAGGTGTGTGTGTGTGTGTCCCGTGGTGAAGGAGTGTGCTGTCACCCACGCTGATTGCTAACTTGTTAGCGCTTTCTCGCTCTGACTCCTCTAAACCCAGAATAGGGTGACAGCGAGGTGTCAGTCCCAGAGAAACCCACAGACCTGATATCAGGAGAGGATTTGAGGATCAACTTTCATGTGGACTTCGCTATTGTACAGTTACTGTAATGACTGTTTCTGCTTCTGTTGGATCTTGATGTGTTTAAAAACTCACAAAAAAAATCTTTCTTTGTTTCTTTTCTTCTTAAAATACATTTATTTATGTAATTATTTATTTTAATATGTATCATTCCTCAATGGAAATAAATTTTATTTAGTTTAATTATTTTTTTTTTTAACTTTTCAGCCTGACTTTTTGTCCTAACCAACAATGTGTATGTTTTTTTTTTTTTAATATTAAAATATTTATTTAATCTTATTCAATTTTATCCAACTAATGTGTTTTAACTTATTTAGTGAAATAGTTTAAGATAAATTTAAATTATTAACCCATTGGAATTTTATTAATTTATTGTAGACATCTCAATTTAGTTAAAATGTAATTTATAATTAATTAATAATTATTGTATTTTATTGTAAATTCATTATTAAAAGTAGTAGTAATAATAAAAATGATATATATATATATATGGGTCAAAGATGAAAAAGGGTTAACCATGAAAACAATACGTTTGATGCTGCTTTAAATTGTTGTTTTTGCAATTTTGTTATCATATCATAGATGTTTCTTTGATTTACTAAAGTTACTCACTTACATGTCATTCAGTGTAACAATCTCGTCAGGCATATTTACAACAAAAATCAATGTATGACACATTATAACATATATTTCTTTCATCCCAAATACTAGATTTTTCAGCATGATTGTTTCTACTCATATTAAACACAATAAAATGTAATATGCTTCTTATTTCTTACATGCATTCTGACATAAATATTGTGTTACAATGCTAGATGTTTAAAGATAGGTATTGTGACTGTAATACTGATGATAACTGAGGTCTTGTCATGTTGATGGTTCAGAGTGAGGTGGTTGGTTGTGTAAGACTGAAGTAAGTGGTGTGTGTGAAGCTCTGAAGGCTCTGACACAAACAGCAGCTCATTTGAGTGTTTTAGTGTCATTCGGAGCTGAGAGCCGGCGCTTCTTTAAATAATTCGGTGAGGTACACATGTGGGAACATTAGTTTCAGCTCCTCTCAGCCTCACGCTGATGAAGAGAGACAGACGCCTCTCACTTCTGCTTTCTGAGATGCTCCTTCAGTCCGACGCACAGGCTTGTGTCACATTTCATGTCAAACTATCACAAACTGGATGCATCTAGGTGATATGAAGTGTGTGTGTGTGCATCTGGTATTTATCACCTTATGGGGACCAGTTGTCCCGACAGAGATAGGAATGCCAGTAAATTTTGAGCTTGTGGGGACATGTGTTACTGTAGGTCTCCATGAGGAAACAAGCTTATAAATCACACAGAATGAAGTGTGTTGAGAATGTAAAAGTGCGTTAGGTGTAGGGTCAGTGTAGGACAATACCACATACAGTCTGTACAGCAGAAACACCATTACACCTATGAAGAGAGAGACCCCAGAAAACATGGAAACCAACATGTGTGTGTATTTTTGTGTGTGTGTGTTTGTGTGTCCGTGTGTGTGTGTCTGATCACAGTATTATGCATTTCCTGTATAATAGTCTTAGCAGATGCTTGATAGGTGTTTACAGTAAAACCAGCTGCAACAAACTGACTGAGCAAAACTCACTGTAATGAAAGGTTGCCGTGTGGTTGCTAGGGGGTGGTTTCTACTACTCCAAGTAGGTCTGAACATAATTGGTGTAGTTTTGAGACACTAAAATAGGCTAATAATGACAAACAGCTTCAAAGATCCAAACGGCACAGTTTCTGTACACACACAAACACACACACAACGCTATTTGAAGATCCCTGGAGGGGGATTTCCAGCAGCATCCGGTTAGCACAGGTGTCCTGAAGACTTTCCAGGAGCAGGAACAGCCCTAAAAATTACAGCAAGACCAAATTAGAACTAAAGCATCAGCTGAAATGCTTTTATGAAGCTAAACACCTTTCATGCGAAGACTCTGTAATGTAATGAAATTAAAATATAAAAAAAGAAAAGAACATTTCTAAACCATTGTGACTGTTTATTTAGTGTAACTGTTTATTTTAGTAAAAAAAAAAACTTTTTACGTTTTTTAAATTAAATTAAATTTAAAAACTACATAAGCTTTTGGTAGTTTTCGACTACTGTTGTAAGAAATGCAGTCTTTCTAAAATCCTGACAGTAATAGACTACTGTTTGTTGTTACTGTACTTTAAAAGTTACAGTAGTAACATCAAATATAACCTGACCATCACTTTCAACCTCCACATCCCAGTCAAAAAACTGTAAAGATAAACATGACCATGACTTTGAATACTCATAAAAAAAACTACATTTTACAAAAAGAAGATCAAATGTGTTGTAAATCGTACATTATACATCAAAAACGAATGTGTGACCCTGAAATCCTTACTGAAAGAGAGGTCAAGGGCTGTCCTAAACATCAGCGTGAAGCTTCAAAAGCTGTTTGAATCTGAGTGACACAGAAGAAAGACAGCTAGTAATTGAAGGACGGCTGAACTAGCAGCTGGAAACAGACGTTCTTAAACGTTTATGAGATTGAGTTCAGGGTGTGCCTGTGTTTACGAGCCTCCTGACAGCTTCATCATCAAACTACAACACAAACACGCTTCTTAACTGATTACAAGCCTGTCTTTGAACAGCTGGAACTCAGGAACGGTTAACCTGGTTCTAGTCAGAATGAGGTCAACCGCCGGACACAAACAGAACGATCATTATTAATGCTATCCATCAAAAGCAACGGACAGGAGCTACAATTATCAGCTTCTCTCAGTGTCATAAATAAACCCTCAGCAAACACGTCACCGGCCCGTGATGAGACTCACAGGTACACGGGACATTCTCAGGTGTCTGGAGCAGGTCTGAGATCAGAAGAGCAGGGACGAGTGATTTACAAGCCGTCAGCTGTAAGGGATGGAAATACAGAAGCACAGCTGACACGAAAAACACAACGGCAGAGGTCACAAAGTCTAAACTGAGCTGCAGGCAAATCAAATCAAATTACTGCAGAGGTCAGTAAAATAAAAATAAAAATTCACAAACTTAACCGCCGTCTAATAAAATAAAATAAAATTCTACATAAATTCAGTTGTGCTGCCCGATAATTTTGTGGCACCCTTGGTAAATCAGAGCAAAGGTGGCTGTGAACATAAATCTGCATTGTTTATCCTTTGCATCTTTCCTAAAACAATTGAAAATGGGGAGAAAAACTCACGATGAAATAAATGTTTTTCTCCAATACATGTTGGCCACAATTATTGGCACCCAATTATTGCTGCGTCCTTTTCCCAAGATAACAGCTCTGTGTTTTCTCCTGTAACGCCTGAAGAGTTTGGAGAACACCTGATAAGAGAAAAGAGAGCATTCAGATCACCATCACCTAACTTACCCCAACCCTAACCCAGATTCATCCAGAATCACTCCAGACCCTTCAGATTATCAGCTCCATGTTGGTTCTCCTCATTAGTTCACCTCACTAAGGGTTCAACTCAGAGGAGCTTCATTTTGTGTTCAGTGCCTAATTCTTGTGTTTATTTTGATGTTTGTTTTGGATTATTGTCCCGGTGCAACCATAACCCATTATAAGATTTCTAACAGAGTCAGTGAATTATTGATTTTTATCTGTTGTAATTTGATAGAATCCATGATGGCATGTGTCTAAACAAGATGTCCAGGACCTTTTTGACCAGAAGTACTTTTTATCCCTGTGTTCACCTAACACATCTTGAGTGTTTGCTGCTAAAAAGCTCATTTTTTAGTTTCATCTGATCATAGAAGCCAGTCCCAATTGTTTTGTAGTTCCAGTCCTGTCTGACAACTGAACATGCTGGAGATGAGTGAGGAGAATTCTTCTTAAACCCTCCTGAACAACATGTGCTGATGTAGCGGCTGTTTGACTCTTTCTTTAAAAGGTTTTCTGACCCTGAGACTCAACTATTTTCTGCAGTTCTCCAGCTGTGGTGCTTGAAGAGTCTTTATCCTCTCAAACTCTACTCTTTGCCGTGTATGAGGATGATACAGACACAAGTCCTCTTCCAGGCAGCTTCCTAACATCGTGTGTTTATTGGAATTTCGTAAAACTATGCCTTTTCAAATACGATCTTTCATGCAGCGTGTCATGTAGCTGTGAACATAAACTATTGCAAAGTTGTGACGTTTTTTTGTCGAGTCGTCAGCA
Source organism: Enteromius treurensis (assembly GCA_032275025.1). Taxonomy (NCBI): domain Eukaryota; kingdom Metazoa; phylum Chordata; class Actinopteri; order Cypriniformes; family Cyprinidae; genus Enteromius; species Enteromius treurensis. The sequence continues at coordinate 525,013 of JAUCMU010000060.1, read as the reverse complement.
ATTTGAATCTTTTTCGGTTACGGCCACACGTCACAAAGTAACATATTTGCATAATGACCAATCATTAAGGACTGCGCCATCTGACCAATCACAGCAGTGAGGGCTCACAGAAAAAAGGAGGGGTTTAGACATACTGAGTCTTCGAACGGCTTCACACAAGTCGTTTACGAATCTTCTAGAAATGGGGTAAAATTAAATCTATTTTTGTGCCTACCGTGTTTATTACACATGCAAACACATGCATATATATACTCTAGTTACACTTGTTAAGAGTTTACGTATTCATGTGTGTGTGTATGTATATATACACACACACACACATGAAATCTAAGTAGTGTAACTATAATGATATTCGAAGTAATTATTACACGTTGTGAGTGTTATTATTGCTCATTACATTTCCATGTTCTCACATCAGCCGTTTTGTTAGCATTCGTTTAAAGATACAGTATTTTGTGGCAGAGGGAACAGACAGAGATTGTATTTTTTTGCGTGCAGAAAAGACAAACAGCAGCTGAAGGGAGCGTGTAAATTTCCCTGAGGGCATCTTCAGCTAACAAACAGCTGCAGGCCGCCAGACACTAATCAACCTCACAAACACACAGTAACCAGCAATTTACCAGCCAATAACAAGCCACAACAACTAATTCTTCAGCAAACCTAAAGCTGCGGGGCGTTCACAAACACGAGATCAGCGTCTGATGTGTGCTCAGAAACTGAAGTCAAAGACGCTTTCTTTTGGATCAATTTTAAGACAGACTAAAGTCTATGCAGAGAAGGAAATCACAGAAAATGAAGTGACAGAAATCTTTCTTCAAAATTACACTTAATAAATTAAAAATAATAAATTAAAAATGCCTTTGCAATTAACTGAAATAAAAAGTTGAAATACTAAAATTACTAAAAGCAAATGTACTATTTTAAATCATTTCCTAATGAAAAATAAAACAGAAATAAAATGAATATAAATATTAGGGGAAAAAAATCGAAACATAAAACATTTACTAAAATAATAATAAAAATAATAAAGTTTACCTTAAAGGACTAAAATAAATAAAAATGATTCAAAATTGTATCCTTAATTGAAACAAAGTAGAATAATAAAATATTTTTACAAAACAAAAACTAATTGAAATACAAGAGTTGAACTAAAGTTAAAAGTACTAAAACTATAACTACTGTTTTAGAAAATGAAATAAATCAATAATTTAAAAAATGACAATTATAATTAATATTAAATAAAAACAAATGGAAAAACTTGCACTTAAACAAACAGATACAGATAAACAAACCTCAAATGTGCAAATGGATGTTTCCTTGGTATCTGATGTTAAAACATTTTTTACTAAAACTATTACAATTTCCCTGAAAAGTAGAAATAAAGCAAAATATAAATATTAGACAACAGACAAAAAAGAAGGCACAGAAAAAAAGTGTGTGTGTGTGTGTGTGTCTCCGACTCTCTCTCTCTCTGTGTGCATATCTGGTATTTATCACCTTATGGGGACCAATTGTCCCCACAAAGATAGGAATAGCAGTAAATGTTGACCTTGTGGGGACATTTGTTAGGTCTCCATGAGGAAACAAGCTTATAAATCACACAGAATGAAGTGTTTTGAAGATCTAAAATTGCACAGTTTCCTGTAAGGGGTAGGTTTAGGTGTAGGATCAGTGTAGGACAAGTGTGTACAGTAGAAACACCATTACACCTATGGAATGTCCCCATAAAACATGGAAACCCAACATGTGTGTGTGCGTGTGTGTGTGTGTGTGAATGCTGAGCCAGCGGCTTCGTCTCTCCTCCGAACACATGATTGATGAACTCCATCAGAGAGAGAGAGAGAGAGAGAGGGACTGTGGGGAAGAGAGCAGCACAAAGAGCAGAGGGACAGTGATGGATGTGAGCTGATTGCGCTGTTGTTTGACACTCTCAGATTTGTCACAGTGTTAGTGTTTAATGAATGAGTGTGTGCTGTAGTTACCTTGTGTCTCAGGATCAGATCATTCTCTCACTGAGCCTTCCCCAACGCTTCAGAAACACACTGAATGAAAGTCGTTGTGAAGTCTGAGTGTCTGTCATCTAACATCCACAGACAAACTGCTGGTTCTCAATTTGACCCTTTTTTGCCAGTTTCCATCAGTTTTCTATAAGGAGAAAGTTGTAATTCTCATATGGGTACTCAAAGAGCGTTGTTATGAGAACATTTATGAAATATTACTGTCACAAGAACGATCCATAAGCGTTAATAATGTTTAAAACCGCTTGTGAATGTTGTTAGCTGGGATTAAAGCTGGCGATGAGATAAAAACCCAGAATGATGTTTAATGTTATTGAGTGTGTTTCTTCTGAAGGATATCTGATTAATCTGTGAGTCAGCAGCACTGACGGCCAATTAAAGTTGATTTATGAGCTGACGGACAGGACACTGTTTTTAGCTCTTGTGCAGGTATGGAGCAGGTTTTCGGGGTCAGATTCCAGCGTGACAGTACACTGCTGTGAACCAGAGGTCACGCGCTCCTCGAGTCTGGTTAAGCTGAACTTTATGATTGTTTCAGAATCTAGTTTGCTGCGTATACTGTACATGATCTGTTTTCAAATAAATCTAAAAGGAGTCGTACAAAGTCAATTTTCCACAAGCTAATATGATTCTTTAGGGTCTTAATGGAAAGTTTGTAATGTAGTTTGTTTTAAATTTTCTCAAAGATAGTGTACAAAATGCTTGTTTTACCCTGCAAAAACTGCTATTTTAAAATCCCTATGTTCTGTGTACTTCCCCTTTAAATCTTCATGAGCTCAGCTGACTCCGCCCCTCTTTTTCGAGGCGCTCTCAGAGGATCCACAAGAAATACAGTAACAACATTTCGTAGTTACCGTTTTAAGTTAAATTTACTGTTAAATGTTTTATTTCCGGTATAAAGGCTAATAATAGCCAAATAAAAACAGTAGAATGATAATGATAAAAGAATAATAAGGATTATGTATCATACCTGGCCAAGGCGTGAAAAGTTCTGTTTCCTTAAACTAGTTTAAGAAAAACATGCATTTCTTTATATCAACAAATTTACAGGCAAGTCCTAGTATTTAAAATTTGAGATTAATCATGATTTATTCATCCATGACTGTGATTAATGCGATAAAAAGGAATAATAACTCATGGTGTTATATCCGTTAAAATCATTCATTGCATTCAATTTATATTTACTGTAGAAATATCTTGTCAATGTATGTAAGGCTTTAGTTTGACTGTTTTCTCGGTAACGTAAAACTTAGATTAAATTCGGTGCATGGCCTCGTCCACACGTGGTCTGAATTTATCTTCTTGAGAAATAAGAGAAGAACCAGTGAAGAAAACTGTGATCGTGGTGATGAACGAGGAGCGAGAAAAGAAGAACGGAATCGCAGACACAACATACATCATCAGAAACAGAGAGAAAGAGAGACTCTCATTCATTCAGCTCTAACTTTAATGTAATATTATACCCTGACCTTCCCTTGACGTGCGCTGATAGAATCTTCAGTGATGATGAAATCACGCGGTATTTGCATACTGTCTTCTGATTGGTCTTCCTGATTCTCTCAGATCGACTGAAGCTGATGAAGCTGGAGTTTGTGAAGGACTGAAGGTGAATGTGGCAGGTCTGGACACGAGTGGCCCGCTGGTATCTGAAGACCAGAGAGTCTCGTTACACTCTCAGATCAGGTTACATCTGTTTCTCATGCAACAAAACGCACCCAATCCCTCGTTCAAGAAAGCAAGAGCAACTGATGAGTTCAGGAAATGCATCCAGATAAAAAGTATTCATTCATTTCTAAAGTTATATTGTTTTAATGCTGTCAAACGATTAATCGCATCCAATACATCTGTGTAGTGTATATATTTATTATATATATATATACATATATATGAGCATTTAGAAAATATGAACATGTATAGATTTATATTATATATAAATTAGTGCTGTTAAATGATTAATTGCGATTAATAGACATTTTTGTTTACAGAATATATTATGCATTTATATATAAATAAACACATTCATGTATATATACGTAAGAAAAATATGCTATATCAAATATATTTATACATTATAAAATATAAGAAAATAAATAAATAAATAAATCCATTTACATGTGAATACTTTCAAAATATATACTGCATGTGTGTTTAATATATACATCATAAATAAACATGATATAAAGACATATTTTGTAAAGAAAAACATAATTTAAATATATACATGCATAATACAATTGCATTACATACATAATAAATATACACAGTATATACAGACATATATTATGTGAACAAAAACTTATTTTGGATGCAATTAATCTCTATTTATCATTTGACAGCACTAATTATTTTAATCACAAATGTAATATGTCAATACCATTCAATAATATAAATATTAATTATTGGTTCTGTGAATAAAAACATTTGCTAAATAAATCAATTAATAAATAAATATATTTATAAAAATGTATTATAATAGAGACACTATTATAGTTATTATGATTTTGAATAAGATGTCTATATTTTATTTTCAATTTTAGTACATGAAGTCAAACTAAATGAAAATGAGAAACGTTGCCTTGGTAGCCAGTGTAAATAAAATAAGTTTACTTTTAATAAGTTTTATTTTAGTTCAGATTTATTACAAGTAACATGTTCCATATACCCATTAATTGCATTTAAATTACATTTATTTATAATTAATTATTAATGTTATGTGTGTGTGTGTGTGTGTGTGTGTGTGTGTGTATGCGTCTATATATATATATATATATATATCAAATGAACAAATGAAGGTGAATGAGTGAGTGATTTTGCTCTAGAAAGCTTTAATCCTGAAGCGTGTGATGATCGGCTTGTGATGTGTCCTGAGGCGCAGCGTGTAATTAAACCTGCCGAATGACCTTAGAAGCTCTTAATGGCTCTGATAATGCTGGAGCTGTCAGGATCGGGACAGGTGAGGCCTGAAAAACACACAGAACAAAGACCCGGCCGTCCGACCTGAACACTGTGATTATGATGTCACTTTGTGACAGGCAGCAGCTGATTGGGTCGTTTCTCTGACTCCCGGCTGAACGCCTGTTAATGATCGATCAATGCAAACACACACACACACACACACAAACACACACACTCCGTCTTGCAAACCATGCATATACAACTATCCACTAAGACAAAAAAAATCTGTTGAACCTTTTTGGTGCTACTTTTAAAAACTGATTTGAGTCAAAGCATTTACTGTGCAAGACTTCTCTCTGTTAACACTGAGCTCACGCAATGCATTGTGGGACTGCATAAACCAACAACAACAAAAAGACAAAGATTACAAAAAAAGGACCAAAACTTTAATTTAAGTTAAAATGAAAATCCAAATAAAAAAATGGACTTTAAAAATGTATAAAATATATAATGGTATCTAAATGATACAAGTTTAAATATTTGCTACATTTATGTATTTGCCACTTTAATTTAGCAACAACTGCATTTATTATATAAAACATTTAATATTCATTTATATTATAATAATTATATTTGTATATGTTTCTAATAATCTTTATTATTTGTAATTATTTTATTGCAATTCTATATATATATATATATATATATATATATATACATATATATACATATACAATTTTATATAAATATATATTTATTATTATTTTGTGTGTGAATGCATTTCCAGGGCAATGTTTGCAATATTATAAATTGGAATGTTGCCTTAATGTTCCAATATTTTGTAAGCATTAAAGGAACATTGAATGTTCTCTAAATGTTCTTAAACAAGCCATAAAAAAAGTTTAAAAGAAAGTTAGATTTCGGAGAAAAAAAACATCTGTGTATGATAGATAAATTAAACTATTAAAGACTAAAAGCACATTATAAAAAAATATAAACCGAATGCAAACATTCTGAAAAAAGGTTTGAACGAAAGTTCTGTTAATGTCTGTTCTTAATTTCAACAGAATCTTTCCAGTGTCAGGACGAGGTCATAAAATCAGCTCAGCGCAAACACTGGTGAGTTTCACTCAGGAAATGAACTGCTAATGCGATAAGATCTTCAAAGCGCGGCCCTTTACTTTATGTGTATCCAGTGTGTGTGTGTGTGTGTGTGTTTGATGAGGGCCGCTCTGTTGCGCTCCGATGCCTATCAGAACTCAAAACATCTGAGATGTGCTTCATATAAAAGCTCTTATGACACCGTGAGCATCTTATCAGCTGATTCTACACACAGGAGCTCTTTGTTTCAGCGAGCCGGTGGCTTTTATGAGAACTTAAGGATTCACGGAGAAGCTGTCGTGTGATTTACATGCATCCTGTAAGACTCTTCCTGTGGCCAGCACAAGACGATAAGGAGCGAGCGCTGACCTCCGGCTGACCTCCAACAGGAATTTCAGAATCGGCGTCGAATCAGAATCAACTGTTTGCTTTCCTAATGAATGTTCCTGCTCTCGCTGTCAATGATTCGTCAGCGCACGTCACTCACAATAATATAACCTGTTTGTCTTTGTAATCTCTTCATCAGGCTGTAATAACTTAGTCACCAACTTTCTTCTCTGGATGATATCCATCCTTGGCTTCCAGACATCTAAAAACACACTACCCTTCAAACAGCGAGAATCTAAGATGCGTTCAATTAATGGAAAGTGCCACACATTTCAAGTTACGTCAAGTAGATTTCTCTTTCAAATAAATGCTGTTCTTTTCAACTTTCTATTCATCTGTGAATGCTGAAAAATAAAATGTATAGCAGATTCTATTAAACATTGCAAATATAATTTATGGATCAGTTATTCTAAACATATAAATGGAGTAAACTTTTTCTTACTAACACTGGCTACCAAGGCAACTTTTCTCATTTTCATTCAGTTTGACTAAAAACTAAAACTTTTCATCATGCATAATAATCAGAAATAGCTGTAAATCATCATATTGGAATGATTTCTGAAGGATCATGTGACACTGAAGACTGGAGGAATGATGCTGAAAATACAAATTTGATCACATGAATATATTATATTTTATCTTATATACACATACAAAACAGTAATTTTAAATTGTAATAATATTTCACATTTTTACAGTTATTACTGTATTTTTGATCAAATAAATGTAGCCTCTGTGAACAGAAATGTTATCAGAGCAGTTTTTTTTTTTTAAACCAAGTGTGCTAAAGTAACATAAATATTGTTAATTGTTTATATGGTAACACTTTAGAACAGGTAACACTTGTTAACTAACAACGACTTCCCCACAATTCCTAATTTGCTGCTTATTAATAGTTAATAAGATAGTTGTAAAGTTTATGCATTGGGTAGGATAAAGGATGTAGAATTATGCATTTATATGCATGCTAATAACAACTTATAGGTGTAAAATAAAGTGTTACCGTTTATATTCATTAAGGCACGAGTGCTGACAGCGGATCTTCGGTTGTTTCCACACCTGAAACATTCCTGTAAGAGGTCAGTCTCAGTTCAAACCATCAGCCAGAGCCACAACTAGAGAGACGTGATTGAACCGATGGAGAGAATCTGAGCTGTCAGCTGATCAAAGCTCTCAGGGACAGCCATTAGCACAGGTGAGAGACACGACTACAGACCCACCTGCTCAAGAACACACACACCTGAGGGCCAAAAAAGGCAGCAATAAACTATCTAGAAATTTGAATGAAATAATTTATCTCTCTGTAGCCCCAAACATGCAAAATACCTCCGGTTGCTGATCTGCTAAAGGAATAGTTCAGCCAGAAATGGCAGCATTCTGTAAATGTCCTCATCCTCGGGTCATCCCAGATGTAAATGAGTCTATTTCTTCATCAGATCTGGAGGAATGTCTCAGCGATGGATGCTCTGTAGTGAATGAGTGCCGTCCGATAAAAACATCACACTCCAGTCCATCAGTTGACATCTGGAGAAGACAAAATAATCCATAATCGAGACATTTTTAACTTAAGTATAATCCCTTACTCTTCCTCCAGTAAAAAAAAGAGCACCTCCTATTGTCTCTCACATCAAAGTCCACCACATATTAGTTTATATCTGTTTTCTAAACGCTGCTTGATCTGTGCAGATTTCTCTCCTGATTCAATCCAGACTTTTTTTCCACTGGAGGAAGAGTTATTAAGATTTATTGAGTCGTATTTTTACCAGAAGTGATGTTTGATGCTTAAAACGTCTTAATGATGGATTCATTTCTCCAGATGTTAACTGAGTGCTGTGGGATGTTGTGATGTTTTTTGAGACACTGATGAAACTACATATTCCTAAAACTCTGAGGATAAGTACACATTTTCAGCAAAGAAATGTCAGCGTTTTGGAAGTCAGTCACACAGGTTTGGAAGCACTCTAAACTGTCTCGGTGTGTGTGTGTGTGTGTGAGGCATCTGACTCGCAGCTGCTGTGTTTGGGGTCAGTCTGAGGTCAGCAGAGTCTGCTGATGTTCTTCTCTTTAGACAGTGCTGTGACAAACGGCTGCTCCGCAAATGTCACGGCTTTAAATTCTCACTGAACGCCCGACCCGAGATCTTAAAACCTATTTACCTTTTCACACAGCCGTGTGTGTGTGTGTTTGGAGAGGGAGTTACTGGAAGTCAGTTCAGAGGGTGTGGATCAGTCCCTTCAGTGTCTAGAATGTTCAGATGAAAAAATAAAATAAAATAAATAAAGTTAGAATTATAAATCAACAAATATAAACCTGTTTAACTGAGTAGAAACTCATCATAGAGGAGAAAGGCTTCATATAGTGACTGATCTGACTCTGAAGCAACTTTTATGTCATCAGTCCCCTCCTCTCAAACCATGTGGCCTCATTCTGAACGTATCTACAAACATTTTTTTTTTTTTACAAAAACAAAAACTGAGAAAAAAAAAAAAGAAAAAGAAACAAACGTAAAAGTTTCAGGAGGTTTTTGAGTTCTCTCAACTTCTTGTTTTCAGTTTATACAACAAAAAGTTGAGAAAACTCAAAAATCTCCTAAAGCTGGTTGCCTTAAACTACGTTTTCTCAACATTTTTATTATTTTACTGATTTTTTCAAAGTTTTTACAGTAAGTGCTTAATTAAAATTCAAGCAAAGACAATAAATATTCAAAACAAAAGCTATAGTAGCATATCAGTGAAAGTAAAATAACACGGTTTAGATGTAAGTATTTTGATATTGTATGATAATGAAGGATTGCAACATGCATGCACCTACAAAAGTTCTTAACTGAACAACTTTTTAAATGGAGGTTTATTTACACTTATGGAGTGATTTTATTAAATTTATTGAGCATATTTTTACACATTTTAATTTTCTTATTGGATGCATGTTTAAAATTAAGTTTATAAACATTTAGTATGTGTAGAATTACTGAAAAAAAACATATGTATGTTCGTCCTGTCGACTTGACAGTTCTTTGGAGAATTGGAGCTGATTTTTGAGTAAACGTGGGTGTTTTAAATGTTTCTGTTGAGTTTTGAGAGTTTAGCTCACCTAGAAGGGACAATAAAAGTGTGTGATTATGGCAGCGTGGTGTTTGATTTACACCTGACGCGGTCGGCGTGTAACCGCAGCACAGCAGCTGTGTCAGAGTGAATTAGAGCTCAGAATCACATGCTGAAAGCCACGGATCTGCTGCTCCCATCAATCTTACAGCAAACACTGGATTTTACACCGCCTGGAGAAACTGCCTTTAGCTCGCTCACACTTTATCTGCTCCTTCAGTATCTCTCAGACGAGTGAGGAAAACCAAAAATATTAAAACAAGATGTGTGGATAGTCAGCTCATAAACCGTCTGAACCACAAACAAACGCAGTCTGAGCAGGAGTTCATAAAAAAAGTATAAATAAAAATCAAAAACATTTTTTTTTTTTTTTTGTGCTGTCAAACTTAAACATTAAATAAAAATTTAGTTCAATTAATATGTGAGTGTCCTATATATATATATATATATATATAATGTATTATCCATATTAAATGTATTTATATATAGATTTGTATAAATATTACATAAATATACATTTATATATATATATATATATATATATATGCATGTATATACATGTAAATATTTTAAAATATAAACACACACATATGATATAAACACAAACTTTTATTTTGGAAACGATTAATCACAATCAATCATTTTACAACACAATGTTTTTTTAATATTATTATTATCTATTATTTTACATGTGTCCATTTTAAAAATCCAAATGATTAATTATAAGGACTTTTGTAGATGCATGCAAGTCGTAATCCTTATATAGTAATATAACTATTATTAGTTTACTTTTTTTGTTAACATTTTGAATGATTTTATTTTATATTTTATGTTTTCACTTCAATGTTAATTAAAGTTTGTTATTTTGTTGTGTTTGTGTCACTTTTATTAGTTTTAGATGCCTGCATAGTATTTATTATTTTAGTTGTTCAACTTAAACTAAACAGAAATGGAAACGTTGCCTTAACGGCAACTACTTGAAATAAGAAACAGATGATTTTTGTTTGAGTTAGCGTGCAGCTCAAGTGTTAATAATTACAGTACAATGCTATCAGAATTTTTCGAAAGTGGCATTATTGCCGTTAATTTTCTTGTATTTCTTGAGGTTTTAAGAGGACCTGAAAATCTTTACTGGATTGCATTCAGTTGCATCTCAGTTCGGCCGGTTCCTGTGTTTGAACGGAGGCTTAACGACAGAAATCATAAAACAATACAGAATGCAAATGATGAAAATGCAACCAACCAGGAAAAAGCCCTTTTCATGTCAGACTCTGGTGTGAGAAGCTGCTCGGAGGAATCAGACGCCAACATGGACAGGTTGTGTGTCATGCTCTTGTCGTGATCTCTATTGGGCACAATGTGTTCTGAGTGGAGAATTATTTGCTGCTGACAGCATGAAGCCATCTAGATTTTGGGACAGTGTTGAATCACCACTTGATGTCCAGCGTAAAATCTGAGCCCTGGAGCCAGATCATTTGGTAAGCAGCATGTTAAAACACACGGGTCAACAGAGTGTAACTAACACTGGAGATTTCAGCTCCGCAGGAGACCAGACTCTCATTAACACCACGGCACGATACAGGTGACTCCATCACACACAGACCAGAAAGCCCTCCAACATACTCACATATCCATCAACCACTCATTTAAACATAAGTGAAGATTAAACCTCAAAATACTGAATTAGGATTAAAAGATTAGATAGATGGATGGATGGGATTCGACCATGTTGGCTTTCATTGGCACATGCACACCATTAGACTTCCAAAGTCATTTTCTCTGTTAGGTCTAATCTGAATTCTGAACACAGTAATTGATTTGTATGCACTGCATTATTGATGTGACATAAGCAACACTCTAATCTGAAAGTTAAAGGTAAATACAGATCAAAAGGATGTGTGTAAGTTTGTGTGAGAGTTTGAGCTGCTAGACGGACAGATAGATGAGTTACTCTCTCCTCATGATCTTCAGAGCTTCAAACAGCCTCATGAAAGAGTCTGTGTGCTTCAGTCCCAGCAGGCCCTGCGCTCCGGGCCACGATTGATTTGGTGTAAAGGAGCGAGAGATCGAGAGATCAGGCAGCTGCCTCCCGTCCCGTCTCACACTTCATCATTCATTCCTATGAGCTGCTGCGAAACACAACCCAGACACGGCAAACTTCAGCTCCACAAATCCAGCTCACGCAGGACGAGGAAGAGACGTGCTGCTCTAAACATCAGACCTGAAGCCCTCAAACATTCATTATCACATCATATTATTTCAATTCTGGATATGTGCCTCATTAACTCATCATTTCCCATGACTGACCATCAGTGTCAAATAGGCAGGAAAGAGAATATAAAAGGAAAGAGAAGTCTAATGTAAGAAAAACAGTAAATGAAATGGAAACGAGATAGGACATAAAGGAAATGAAAGAAGCAAAAATGAAACAGATGAGGAAGAAAAGAAAAAAGGAAGAAAGAGAATGAAGGATCGAAAAAGAAACAGAAATGAAAAAGAAAACGAAAGTGGAAAATGTAGAAAAACCAGAAAGACAAGAAAGAGAAAAAGTAATGGGAATGGGAAAAGTGAAATGAAAAGGAAAAAGAAATGAGAGAGGAAAGGAAAACATGAAAAAAAAAAAAACTAAAACTAATAAGCTAATGTCAAATTAAATGGAAATTAGGAAGAAAGAAAAAGGAAGAGATGTCAAAAGGAAACTGAAGTGGTAAAGGTAAGGAATGCAGAAAATAAAAAAGAAAAAGGAAATAAATAGGAAACCAAAGAAAGTAAAAAGTAAAAAGAGAAAAAAGGAAGTGGAAAATGAAATGAGAAAAAAAATGATATGGTAAAGAATAACAATCAGAAAGAGAGCAGAAGTAAACAAAGGAAGCAGAAAATGTTCAAGGAAACTGAAAGAAGAAGAAAGGACAGAGAAATGGTAATGTAGGAAATAAAAAAAGAAAAAGGAAGAGAGAGAGGTACAAATGAGAACGCAAATGGAGTAAGAATACAAAAGTAAATAGGAAACAAGAAAGGAAGGAAAGAAACCAGGAAGGGAAGTCAAAAAGAAATGTAGTAAAGAGAGAAATTAGTAAAGAAAGGTAGAAGTGGGGAAAGTAAAGAAACTAACAGGAAGAGGAGATGAGGAAAGAAGGAAAAACAGAAACAGAAAAGGTGAAGGAAACAAAAAGGAAAGGAAGGGACAATGCTAAAGGAAAGGTGAGGAAACGAAAAACAAACAGGAAATAAAGGCAAAGGGAAATAAAGGGAAAGTTATTTTGTTCACTGCGGAGTGAAGGACAGACTCCTCATCCTCACCTGACACCTCTCTCCTCGCTCCGAGAGTAATCCTGATGGAAGCGTCCCGGAAGATAATCCCTGATCTGCCCGCGAGACACGCTAAGACTATTCACTCCACCAGCTCTCAGCTGACAGTAAACCCTTCACCAGCGCTAACTCATACCCCTGCTCACCTCCCAAATATCACACTCATTCCATCAGCTCATTACAGTCAGATGAACCGTTTGAGGGAAAAGCTTAGTATGTGGTGTGTTGCAATCTTCCTTGATAACTTTAAACAAACTAACGACTCAATTATTCACTCTGATTAGGTTTAATATACTATAAAACTACATTTCAGCCTTGTGTCTTATTGATTTAGGCTTGAATGTCATTTGAAACGCATTCAAATTAATAATCTGGACAATACTTCTTCTAAGTGATATATTAGGCCATTAGAGTAGGTTGTTTATGGTTGTGTCAGTGATTTTACTATAGTAAAATATGGATAAAAACCTCCTTTACTTCTGATAAAGATGCAGACTGCATAGAATCTCTTACTGCTTTTACATTTCTGTTTTTATATCAAAATCCTATAAAAAGGAAACTAAAGTGGAAAAAGTAAAGAAATGAATAGGGAAAGGAAACAAGGAAGGAAGGAACAGTAAGGACAGTAAAAAGTAAACTGGAATTAGAAAAGGCAAATAAAAGAAAAAGGAAAAACTGAAATGAGGAAGGAAATGGAAGTGGAAAACAGGAAGAGAAGTAAGAAAATGAAATAATAAGGAAAAGAAGAGAAGACAAGAAACAGAAATGGGAAATAAAATAAAAACAAAGGCAAAAAATGAAAATGAAAGGATGGGAAAGGAAAGGGAAGTGGGAAAAGCAAAAGGAAATAAGGAAGGAAAGAGAGAAAAAGTTTTCTTTTCTATCTCCCCAGCAAAAAAACTGAATAATACATAGAAACAGAAATAACGAAATGAAAAGGAAACAAGGAAGTAAACAGGAAAGGAAGTAAAAAGTGAAACTGAAACGGGACAAAATGAAAGAAAGGAAAAATATGTAAAAAGGAACTGAAATAAAGAAAGAAAAAGGAAATGGAAAACGGGAAGGGAAGTAAACTGAAATGAAAAAAAGGATACAAAAAAAAAGCAAAAGAAGAAAAAATGAAAAGGTAAAGGTTAGGGAAATAAAAAAAATACTTAAATGAGTTAAAGGTAAGATGGAAAAGAAAAGGAAAAAATAAAGGAAGGAAAGAAAACAGAACAAAAAGTAATGTGATCTCAGACTTTAGGACCTCACTACATTGTAAAAAATATAAAAAATTATATATATTATTTTAAATTACAAATATATATGTTTAATTCAAAGTGTTACTTGTACTTGTAGATAGATAGATAGATAGATAGATAGATAGATAGATAGATAGATAGATAGATAGATGGTCTTTGTAATTATGTCTGATTTTATAAAATATTTTTATTTCGCCCTTTCTCATATGTGACCTACAGGGTTTGAGTTTCTGTTAACTGACGTCAGACAGACACATTATGAAGGGCAGGAGACAAGCTTCTCATATGAAAATGAAAATCAAAAGAAAAACCTGCCTGAAAAACAGCTCCTAATGCAGGAAAAGCACCCGTTCGCTGTCAGGTTATCATTTAAACCTGATCATAACTGTTCTGATGAGCTGTCTGTCAATTGGGTCTGGAAGAAACTTTGTGGCAAATGATCCTCATAAGACTGTTAGTGAAAGCGAAGGGCCATCAGAGCGTCAGGATTTGTCAAGGCGTTCTCACCACAATAATACGGCAGACGCCACAGGGATTGGTTCCAGACTCGTCAGATGTATTGAGAGGCAGAACTGAAGCACCTGCTGATAACACGGATGTCCGTCTGTAGCGTCTTGACGAGTCTCTGAGGTCCACGGCTTTAACTAATTAATGAGACACCCTTAAAAAACCAGTCCAGATTGTGTCCGCAGTCGCAGCTATCAGACTGACTGGAGGAGTTTAGAGAGTTTGAGTTTGGTGAAGGAGAGACACACCTGCTGTAGAGATGAATAGAGCCGTCAGAAGCATGTCTTCTCAAAGAGGTTTTCTGCTGTAGATCAGCTCGTGGTAATGGCTCCTGTCAGCTCAGAGTTTAAGACTGCAGCTGAAAGCAAGTGAAAAGTGTCTCATCAGTTATGCGCTTGTTTCAAACCCGTATGACTTCCCATAGAGCAAAACCAGAGAACGCAGACAAAAAATACAGTGCATTGCTTTAAACGGACAAAAAAGACGGCCCGTTTCAGATACTTATGCATCTTTTATGCATGTAAAGTTTAAACTACTGATCTGGTTTTCCCAAATGGAGTTTTGTGTATAATAAGGAAAAGGAAGAGAAGACCAGAACCAGAAATGGGAAAAAAAAGAGTTTTGTGGGTTGATGAAAAAAAAAAATGAAGGTAAGTAGTTTATTTAAGCTACATAAAAAAAAATTATAAAAAAGAAAGTTAGTCAGATATAATTTGTTTATTTAAATCCAAATGCAAAATAAATTAATTGGTACTACTTACTCTAAAAATTTAGTAAATTAATTGAATTTTTCAAAAAAAATTTTTTAAATTGAATGTAAAACAAGGAAACTAAAACAAACCTGAAATCACGTTACAATTTATAAATACACTTTTAGATATAGAGATATTTTTATAAAGATTATATATAATATATACACAACACCACAATATTTGACAAAATAACTGCAATATTTATACAGTTATTATAGCTGCTATAACTAAAACCAAAATCCTAACTAAAAAAACTAAACTAAAAAATGTAAACCAAAATAAAATCATTTTCAGCCAGTTTCCAAGCAACATTTCACATTTAGATTTGTTTTTGTTAATATAGTTAAATAATGTTAACCAATTAACTTTATTGAGAAGTGTTACCATTAACATTTATAAATGTGTAAAATTTAAATTATATTTATAAAATATATATATATAAATATAATATTAAAAAAAAAGATTAAAACTACAACTAAAATTGAAATGGAAGCAGAATATGTATATATATATAAATGTAAAATCTAAAAAAGTAAACTGTAACCGTATCTCAATAATACAAAAAACTGCTTGAAATATTGTACCATTAAATGAAAAGGTTGTACTGAAATACAAATATATAGACATATCTACTACTAAAATGACACAAGCACAGAGTCACAGTGAGATCACTGCACGCCTGACCTCTGCATCTGTGGACTCGAGCGCTTTCAAACAGCAAACAGTTTGTCTGCAGCATAGTGTCTGATAACGGCGAGAGATGACAGCAGTCCTTGTGACAAGGTTAAAACTCCTCTAAAGAGCTCCAGCATCCTGACAGAAAGAGAAAGGGGGTATAAAATGACAGCTTAGAAGGCATGAATGTCTCCTTTCACCGCTCTAAACCTGACTGTCTGTCTGTCTGTCGATCCGTACCTGAACAATAATGACAAGACACTCGTGTGACACTTCAGCGTGTCTGAATGTCTGAGCATTAGAGAACACAATATCTAAACCACATGTCATCTGCTGCAGCTTTTCTCACAACAAAATGTACAAAAAAAGTTCTGACATTCAGACACTTGAGGAGAAAAATACTGAAAATACTCTGTTTCCAATTCTGAGTCCAATCTTTTAGATCTTTTAAAATAAATGTTAAAATAAATAAATTACATTTCTAAAATTTTATTAAAAATGTGGAAGTAAATAAAATGTTAAAACAAAAAACTTAAATAGCAATATAACACTTACAACATATATATAAATACAGTTTAATAAGAAAATAGTGGTATAATGTATGATAAATTTATATACACATGATAAATACAAAGTACACACATATATATATATATATAACATTTGCATAATATATAAATACATATGTCTTAACCTGTCTGAAATACTGAACAGCATATAAAAAATGCTAAAATAAAAACAAATAAATGAAATAAAAACAAAATTAAAAGTTAAAGAATAAAAAAAAAAAAAAAAAAAAAGGACCTGTGTTTGTTTCTTTTAACATTAACACCACAAAACATCATTAATCTGATGTTCATTTGTTAAATTTTTTATTTATTTATTTTTTACTAAGCCAGTCCCTGTAAGACAGAGTGTGTGTTTTCAGCGGAGCAGGATGAGCAGGGAGCTGTTTTCTTCTCTTGTATTTATTGCAGAGAAGCAGCTCACCATATGTTTGCATGTGCTTTGCGGGGCTTAATGGCGTTTTCTCTTTCTTTACAACCCCATCAGGTCCTGCTCGATGTCTCTCTGGCGTAGATTAATGAGGAGAAGATAGCGAGCAGAGCTTCACATGATCCGCTCAACCAATCGACGTCTCTCCAGAGTTTCCAATTCCCAATAAAAGCAATACGCTCAATTACAACGCTTATCTGTTACTGATAGATACTCCTCTCGGAACATGCAATAAAAGGGTTCTTGTTTTACTTATAGTGCAAATAAAAACAATGAGTCAAGTATTCATTTAGATTCATGGCGATGGTGGTGACTTTATTTAAAACATAACACACTAAATGCAAATATAAACTCAATAACAACCTCTATTAATTACCAAAATCTATAAGATCTGGATCAGGCCTAGACATAATTTTTCAAGGGTGAAACCAAAATGGTAAATTTAATACATACATACATATATATATATATATATATATATATATACCATCAGAATATAATGTTAAATAATTTCCGGATTAAATTGTATTTCCATGTTTAACTCCAATTCATATAATTTAAAATAAAATAAATCCTGCATGGTCATACGTTATCTGAATGTTAATTACGATTATTAATATTAAGAGTCTGAATACTCAAAAAAATGTATATCTTATTTCCAATTTTGTGTCAAATTCAGAACTGTTTAAATAAAATACAAAAAAATAAAATAGAATAATTAAATTTAAATGATTACATTAAATATATCAAAATAAAATAAAAAAGAAGAACATTAAATAAAAATATATATATATATATATATATATATTAAAATTACACTAAGTCTTATTTTCATATTTTGAGTCTAATTTAGATCCTTAAATATAAAATGTAAATATAAATGTAAATGTGAATAAATATAAATAATAGTATAAATAAAATCCTGCTCACATCCTGATTATTAATATTAAGCGTCTAAATACCTAAAATATTCTATATATTATTTTGTTTACTTACTTATTTTTTCAACTCCGGACAAAACTTCCTGGTCTTTATCTCAATATTGTGGATCCTGTTATACACATCTCAGAGAATGAAAAAAAAAAAAGTTAAATTTTAAATAATATTTTTAGTAGCTGTATTTATAATATACCCCAGCAGGTCAAAAATGTTGAAGAAAAAAATGAATGAACAAATAAACAAAGCAAAATGCATTGATATTAAACACAAGATTTACAGAAAATCAGAGTTAATTTTATAAAACAGTTACACAAATGCACATCTCTTGCTTTAATAGAACGGCCCTTGCACTACACTGTGTGTTTAGTCCTACACAGGCTACAGCGTGTAATTATATCTGCATGCATGGACTTTCCATAAATATGCCAGAGGGATGTGAAATATCGAGGAGGCGTTCAAAACTTTCTACTTAAATGTGGTGAAATATGGCCCGTCTCAAACGTGTCCCCATTATGGAACAACGCCTGAGCGCTGGGCGTCATCCATCACCCGCACAATAAAGGGGGAGTTTCTGGCCCTAATAACTCACGGCCAAACCCGGAGCTGACAGCCACCGCCGAAAACAGCAACCCCCGCTCATCCATCAGCCTCAGACCCGATGATTCATAACAATCAACACCGCATTAGTAAACAATTAATAATCCCAGGTTTAACTGAAACACTCCACAATGTCATATCTGTGCATCACCAGACACTACATTTATGGTTTCTTCTCTAATTTAATTTATTTTATGCATCTTGGTTTTATGGTAGTTGGATGTGTCATCAGAGCGCTGTGATTTTTATTAGAGGCCGGTTAAATTGGTGCAGCAGTGCTCGAGCTTGTAGTTTATGGCTCTAATATGATAGTTTACTGCCTATGAAGTCATCTGACCTGCTCTGAGCCATCACTCAGCACAAAACACTGATAAAATCATTCTGTGGCGTAGTAAATACTACAGAAAAACCAATGCAGTTTCTAAGTAAAGTGCCCCTATTATGGGTTATGAAAAGTTCATATTTTGGTTTTGGGAGTCACCAACAACAGGTTGACGCATGCAAGGTCAAAAACACTTTCATTGTCTTATAATATGCACTTTTTTACCTTATTTGTTCAATGACTTCCAAAACATTTGTTCAATGATTAATTTCTCGATTGGTCGATTTCATTAAAAGCAGGGTTTGCCAGCTTCTAACTCTACAAAAGCGACACCTAGTGGTGAAGAATGAATTAGCATTTTCACTCAGACCAATGTGAAAAGACCAACAAGTGTGCAGTATGGCTGTGCGACTAATTGAGGTCGAATCTAAGTCGCGATGTGAACATGCACGACTGCCTCTTACCACAGCATGCTATTTAAACCAACCACAACGCAGCGTACCTAAACAGAGCAAAGATATGATGCCCGCAAATGTTGTGAGTAAAGCCAGCTCAATCGTGCGCTATGTGCTTTAATGTGTGCGTTCGGTAACTTACCGTAAAGGAGAAACAAGCTGCGTTTTAAACGCTGTTGTCAGTTAATGAAGATTTGAAGAAAGAACTCGTGGCTAAATTGGACTCTTGTCATGTCAAACGGTGATAAAACTTTCAGTTTTGTGGACGTCGCCATCTTTGATATTACTTCTGTCGCGGTTGCTATGGTTACTGGTAGGAATACAGGTTTGACTCCCATTGCACGTTCATACAAACAATTCTAAACTGAAAAAAACCGAAAGCTGCTGTGAACGAGACATTTCGAGACTCACACCAGTAAAGAAAATATGGTTGTCAATCCTGTATTCGGCTGCTGTGTGAAGCAGCTATTTAGTAACAGTACATGCTCGCACACAAAGTATTTATTTGATTTGTCATAGGTCTGTTTTAGAGACATGTTACAGGTCTTTGATAAAGAGATATTTTTCCTTTGGAAAAATGTTTCGGATTCACACTGTAACATGTCTGTGTGTGGCAAAATCATGATTAAAACCGAAATTGATTTCTTTTTTCCATATCGCACAGCACTAGTGTGCAGGGAATATGCTAATGTTTCATTCTGACATCAACATCACATTCCTATCTAAAATAAAAGTTTTTGTTTACATATTGTGTGTGTGTCTCTCATTTGTATTAAATATATGTAATAAATATATGTGTTTGTATTCATATATACATCACAAATAAACACAGTACACACTAATATATTATGTAAAAAACACTAAATTAGATTATGTATTATTTTCTTAATTCCTTTATGAACCTTCAGTTCCATAGTAGGCAGATTTGTACAGAGCAGTAAAATGTAATTTAAGCAAATCCTTTTTTAGTGTATGTATATTAATAACAATAAAGCCAGTGCTGTTTACATCTTACACGTGTTGTTTATATTAAAAAGAAATAATTTCAACATGTGATTTCTATAATGACGCAAGTTTGTTTTTACCTCCTCAATATGGCCAAAACAAACGCCCATGACGGCGACGCACCTCCCCCGGAGCTGTCAATCAACTCAAGCGGCGCTGTGATTGGCCGGCGGCGGAGGCTTTAATCTCTGCTGCGCTGAGCTGAGCTCAAAGTGAGTGCGCGACGCTGAAGATAAGATGCGCCCACAACCCTCCTCCTACGCTTTTCCCAGAAACAGCCTTTAAGGATTATATTGTTTCTCCTTTTATTATTTGCTTGACGTTTTGGGAGCTACTTTTGGTCCGTTTACAGATGCGTTTCCAGATCACGCGGAGAGAAGCTGGGCATGATCACTCTGCCTCCGGAGTCTGCCGTGTTTAGTGTGCTTGATCTCGAGAAGCGATACCGGGCATCGTTCCTGCACGCGCCGCCTCACGCGGACCGTTTTCCCGTTAAAGCGTTGAAAATGCTGAGCGCTCGGACCGGACACATCCTGCACCCGGACTATCTGCAGCCGTTACCGTCCGCTCCCGTCAGCCCCATAGAGGTAACGTCAAAGCGGACACTTTCCGAGAACGATAAGGAGAAACAACGCTTGAGTGCCTTTTTTTCCTCTGCACACCGATATTTATTTTCAACGCGCAATACAGTGAAGCTGTGTCATGAGGAAAATGCACTAATATTTACTAGAGGTTATGATTAACCCTTTTAAAATACGCAAGATATATATTTTTTTATTATGTTTATTTATTATTATTATGTTTTTTTTTAATTTAAAATAACAATCCAATTACAAAATTTGTAGGCTAATTATGTTTGTAACCCTTTTACGCAATATGTTAAAACGATATATTTTTTATGTGTTTATTAATTAATAGTAAAATGTATTTTAAACGCAAAATCACGACCCGATTACAAAAGTTTCGGTATTGTTTAAACGTTTAACATTTAGCTACACATGAAACAAAAGAAAAATCGTAAAAAGCAGCTTATTGATTTATACTCCAATTAATTTTATGCTTATATTATGAATTTATATAGGCCTATTTATACATTTCGAACTCTTACAACCTCAAAATGAATGAAAAATGCATTAGGGCTATTTGTAATTCTATAGTGATAGAGCTGTTCTTGCTCTCTAGAAAAAACTAAACAAATATGTCAGTGTTAATGCGTGAGCAATTACTATAAAGTTTGTCATTTATATCATTTCTAATTGCACCATGCAGATATGTGGTCATGTGTTCTTGATTAATCTTAATTTTATTCATTTCTATACAATTCTGAAAGACAAAGTATCAAAGTGTAACAGAAGGAAATGTGTTGGATGAAAAAAAAAAACACAAAAATGTAATGTAGCATAATATATATGATAATAATATCATGTAACTGTTTCCTCAAAGAATGACCTATTTCCTGCAGTGCAATTACTTTAGTTATAAAGCGAAGGAAAACAATGCATGTTGCCACAAGGAAACATATTTTATTGCCCGTACAGAGGGATATAATAAAACCCCTCCTGACATTTGATTTATAGTCTCTGCAGCGTTTTAGATTTAAGACTCTGGAGTCACGCTCAAAGTCAAAACATAAATAAACACGCCTTTTTGTGTAGATAAAAAAAAAAAAAAAGAAATTCTGAAATGCTTGTTTATTAAATGTACATGTAATGTGGACAACATCAGTTGCATGATTTTGAATATTATTAAATATTTATATACTATATGTAACCCAGGACCACAAAACCAGTCAGAAGAGTAAATTTTCCAAAATTGAGGTGTATGTATGACCTGAAAGCTGAATAAATAAGCTTTTCATTGATATGTGGTTTATTAGGATAGGACTGAGTATATTTGGATGAGATACACCAATTTGAAGATCTAGAATCTGAGGGCGCAAAACAAAAAACAAATATATTATACGTATGTCTAAATATGTAAATAGTAAGAAAGTCACCTTTTAAAGTTGTCCAAATTAAGATTTTTGCAATGCATATTACTAATCAATAATTAACTTTGGATCTATTTACAGTATTATATAAACAAAATATCTTAATGGATCAGTACGTAATATACTAATGATTTTTGGCATAAAAGAAAAATTGTTAATTTTGACCCATACAATGTATTGCTGGTTATTGCTACTTAGTTTTTGTGCTCCATCACGTTCACATATTTTAATTACAATATACTACATTTTACATAATTCTATTTTATATAATTTATACTTATATTAAACATGTAAAATGCTATTTTCACAGTTGGATGCCAAGAAGAGTCCCCTCGCCCTCCTCGCGCAAACATGCTCCCAAATTGGGAAATCAGATCCGCCGTCCTCCACCAAACTCTCCGCGGTGGCCTCGGACAAAGACTGCAAGCCCAGCCCGCTGAAGATCAGCGACATTGGGGCCGAGGACAAATCCAGTTTCAAGCCATACGCCAAAACGTCAGAGAAGAAAGACACAGGTGCAGATAAATCAAGTTTCCGTGGGCCGAGCGCCTCCTGCCGGCCGGTGACGCCCCGGAGCCCGGGCTCCTGCAGCTCCGTGTCACCTCAGCCCGGATTCGGGGATAAACCCGGAAAGAAAGAGCGTGAGGCGGCTCAGACGCCGGACACCAGAACCGAGAGCGAGGTGGAGGTTTCCAAACCGCCCATATCCGAGGGCATCCCAGTGTCTTCCGCTCTGGGGCTGGTCGCGCCGGTTTCTCCATACAGACCAGCTCACTCCGTATTCACTCCTTACCCTTCGGCGTACCCCCCTTACCCTCAGCCCTTCCTGTCCCACGCCGTGACCCTGGACCCGAGCAAACCCGGCGGCGGTCAGCTGATTAACGCTCAGCTCTCCGGCGCCCTCGGCAGCAAGCCGGGCTCCAGTCCCCTCGCCGGGGCCTCGCCTCCATCCATCATGTCCAGCGGTCTGTGCAGGGACCCGTTCTGCTTGAGCTATCACTGCGCTACCCATCTATCATCCGGCAGCTCGCACGACAAGTCCGGATACCCTCTAATGTACCACTCCCTGCACCCGCCTTCATTCCCGGGACACCCGTTATATCCGTACGGCTTCGTGCTTCCCAACGATTCCCAGACACACGTTTGCAACTGGGTTTCCGCAAACGGTCCATGCGACAAGCGCTTCTCGTCCTCGGAGGAGCTTTTGAGCCATTTGCGGACTCACACTGCGTTCGCTGAGAAGCTGGTTACGGGATACCCCGGCTCTTTAACCATGGCTTGTCATGTTCCAGGAGCTCCGCTGGCTCTCAGGACCCCTCACCTCGGGCTCAGCTCGCGGTATCACCCATACTCCAAAAGCCCTGGAGGCGCTCCGGTTCCGGTTCCTGCCGCCACCGGCCCCTTTTACTCCCCGTACACTCTTTACGGACAGAGACTGACCACTGCGTCTGGGCTCGGATATCAGTGATTATTTTTGAAGGTTTTTGTTCGCCCTCAGGACTAACTAGTGGACCATTATTTATTAAAGTTAGCTTTAAAGCGAATGAAACAAAACCGGACTCACATGGCTTTTATTTAAACGGTTACGGACGTGATTCTCTCGTAAGAAACAAGCCACACTGTGTAATGTCTTATAGCCAAAATGTGCATGTTTTATTTCTAAATTGACTTGAATTTATATTTTAATGTTTGTGGGGGAAGAAATGTTTTTACTGTGCAACTCAGGGAAAAACGACAGCAATTAAAGAATAACTCGATTCGGTCTGGTTGTTTTGGTGCACTAGTTCATGGTCTGAGAAGACGCAATGGTGGGTTTAAACACTAAATTTTATATGTGGCTCCAGTTGTAATTTGCATTACGTTATGCAATAATAAAAATAAGAATAATATAAAAACCACTGAGGAAGGTACACATATAGTCAACAAATGCATCTTTTACAAACATATCTTTGCATTCCTGAGGTGTTTTTCTAAATTTCAGCTATTTCAAAAATGTATTTGATTTATGTCTGCAAGTTAGAACCTTTTTCCTCTTAAAATAACTTCAATTTTACTACCAACAGCTTTTGGTGTTTATGAGCCTGGCTTATATTTGCAGGACTTTTTACATGCGTTAAATAAATCAGGTCCTAAAGAAAAATACTTTTAAGATGTAAAATAAATATAACGTGTATATTTTATATAAAAAGGAAAAAAGGTACAAAATGTGTTTTTATGGTCTTGTTAAAAGAAGTCAAATGTGCTAAGGGAGCTTCTCCAAAATGCAATGAAAAAGCAATAAAGCAAACCTACTGGAAAATAATTTATAATATTAGTAAGCCACAAATAAATAAATATATAAACACTGAACACATCAGTGAAGTATATAAAACAGCATATGAATCAATTTGACAGTTTATAAGTCACAAGTATTATAAAAAATAACACAAGGAAGTAGGTAACATAGTACAGTATACTTCTATTATAGTTTATGTAATATGAATGTATATATATATATATATATACACACAATGTATACATTTATATTCAGGAAAGGAATTTATCTACAGAAATAATTTAATTTTAAGTAGAAAACTACTGACTGACTGATGGGTTAATGTTACACATTTCTTAAATTAATAAATAATATTTTAGCATTTGTTAATAATTCTCAGCAGGGAATGTATAAACTTTCACATTTGATCTCAAATTAAAATATAACATCAGCATAAAAGAAAGATGAAGTTACTAAATTAGACTGCTTTGTCTAGAATAATACATCCATGCATAAGCAAGAAATTTTCTTGCATATAAACCCCCTAAACGCAGCAAATGAATTGCAGATATGGGCATTTTTGGCCACACCACATTTTTTGTTTTTGTGCATTTTTGCAATTTTCTGGCTCACTCTTCTGCATTACCATGTGTACTGCGGTGTGCAAACTTAAAACAGCTCCTTTAAATATTCATCATGACAGACTCGCAGAGTCTCAGCGCTGGACCGTGTGCATGTTTCAGTTAGAAACCAAACCCACAGCCTCCCTGGAGTCCAACGCACACTTTTAAAGTCTCTCGCTGATCCTACGTACCGCCGACTGACCACACGCTCATACATTACAAGAACAATCACTCGTCTGAGCAAACAATCTTCCAGTACACGTCCCCTCCTGTATTTTTACATTACATTTTTTGTCTTATTTTCCAGGAAAACATCTAAAAAAAAAGACACATTTAAAAGTGAAATATATTTAGACTCAGAAGACAGTATTGTATTTTATGTTTATTATTCTAAATCCTCACTTCATTTAAAAAAAAATTATTTATGTAATCAAGGAAAATATGAATACTGTTAGTATGAGTACTGTTAGTATACTAAACTGCTGTTAAATTGGAACAACTCATTTTGTACTTAATGCACATTAATTGTGCAGAAGTAGTGCAAGTCTAATTAAAGACATACTTAATATATTTGATTGTGCTAAAGTGTACTTTAGAAAGATTTTAATAAGGCACAATCCTCATTAAAAGTGACATAAACACACATTTTAGGCTTATGATAAGAAATATGCATTGTGCTCACAACTAATACTCCAAATAAAGTTGAATTAAAAATGTTATGTCTGTAGGTGTCGAAATATTTGTCTGTAAATATGTTAATAGATTTGAACTAAACTTAGTATGATATAAATATATTTCAAATATATAATTTTTTCACAAGGGTATAAGAACTCTTCCTGCAGTGAAAAAGTGCATCTCACATCAAAATCCAGTCACATATTTGTTTACAGCTGTTTTTGCTTTTTTCAAGCCGGAATTGAGGGTTTGATGTAAAAACATCTTATTTTTTTCTTACAAACATCCAGTTTTTGGAGGGACTGGAGTGCTGTGGATCATTTTGATGTTTTTATCAGCTGTCATTCTGACGCCACCCATTCACATCCATTACTGAGACACATTCCTCCAGATCTGATGAAGAAACAAACTCATCCTAATCTTGGATGGCCTGAGGATGAGCAATCTTGTTTTACTGGAAAACGAGGGAAAGGCACCGTTTAGTATGATCTGCGTTTGGCATAAATCACCAAACATACACAAACAGACGCTCTCACACACATTAGAAGAGACACATCCAGTCTTCCATTAACAATCCTGTCGTCAACACGAATAACGCAGATGATACACAGACGATCGCTCACTCAGAAGGCCTGTTTACAGAATCATTACAGCTGCGCTTCTGTGTCCCGCAAAATACACTGCGTTGCTATCCGCTTTAAAAAATCCCTGATTTGAAGTGTCTAATTTGAGGTGTAATTCATGTCGGTTTCATACGGCAGAATAGTGATGTTTGACTCGTCTGGAAAGACTTGCGAGCAAAGTGATGAAATGTGCGAAGCTGCACGGTTGTTTTAAAGCCTCTGAAGCACTAAGAGCAGGTGATTAATGACGGGCCGCTTTCTCCCGGTCTCTGCAGAGACGGAAAATTAGCCACAGATTGGATACAAATGCACAAACACACACACACTTGAACACATGCACCCATGGAAACTTTTAAAGGGAGAACACATGTGCAGTGAGTAAGATAAATGAAGTCTCAACAAGAGCTCCACAAACACACACATACTGTAATTTAGAGAGTATTTAAACGCCAGTGCTGGGATGTTCGTGCTTGGGCTGGGATCTGCAGGCCAAGTTCTCCCCGCTGAGGTGTTTAAATCAGCTCTGGCATCGCGTCTCAAAGCCTTTCTCAGGGCTACAGCACAGGAATATTTCACACAGATGTCTGATTGATGTGCTGTCGTTCTCAAACGCTCGCATGTGTGTCTTCGCAGAACACTTCAAGACATACCTCTCCGGCTAAACGGAACAACTTCATCACTCCGTCTCAGATTCATTTCAAATCAACATATAAGTGTCATGTGCTTCACCACGGCTGCATTTATTTGATCAAAAATAGTTAAAATTTGTAAATATTATTATGATTTCTAATAGCTGTTTTCTTTATGAATATACAACCAAATGTAATTTGTTTCTATGATGTGCACTTGAATTTTTAGCATCATTACTCCAGTCTTCAGTCTTACATGATCCTGATCATAATAATATGCTGATTATCATCAATGTTGAAAACAGTTGTGCTTCACAATATTTTTGTGGAAACTGAGATGAAAGTTAATAAGACTGTATTTGAAAAAAAGGAAACAATACTAACTTTGCACAAAATCATTTTAGTCAAATACCTAAATATACATTAAAAAAAAAGATTTATTTTTCTTGAGAAGCAAAATAGTGCGAGATGTTAATATTTTTCTTTTAAATGTATTTTTCACAACCTTACTCAATTTTAACTTGTTAACTTATGGATAGAAATTAAGATTTCTCTTAACACAAGGATTAATAAATTTTTTATTAAGGATGTTTAGATAAGTTTACTAGAAAATGAGACAAAGCTACTGATTCCAGGAATATTTAATAAATAGAAAGGTTTATTTAAAATAATATATATATATATTATTTTATTATTTAAAAAAAAAAAAATATATATATATATAAATATTTATTTTATCATTTTTTAATTCTGAAATGGTAACTTCTTTGCTGCATCACCATAAGTTATAAAGGCAATTAATTTTTTTTATTTATAAAACTAAAATTATTTCACTGTAAATGTATAACTGTTAAATGTAAAAAAAGTTACAGTAAATTATAAAGCTAAAACGTAATTCATATTAAATGTACAGTATCCTAATTCATATTTTTCACCTATAAAAATATTTTCATATTATTTTACATATTTAAAAAAATTTATTAAATAAAATTAGAAGCACATTTTCGGGCACATAATAGACAATGTGTTTGGTTATTTCTGCTAGAAACCATTAAAGACATGTAATGTCTTCATCACACTTAAAAAATGTTAACCTGTTAAAGTGAAGAAACATTGTCAGAAAACACTCAAGTTTCCCCAGGATTAACCAGGAGATGTTGTGAATGTTTTTAGCTCATGTTCTGGGTGGTTCTGTCCTTATCCTCTCACGATGAACACAGAGACATCAGAAACGCTAAAGCAAAACTACAGGACAGGAGCAGTAAGAGGTCAATGACAGACGCTTGAATCTTCTGCAGCACCGCTTTCCACATAAACACGAAATATGGCATCATAAAAACAAATATAGCAGAGCGCTGCCATATCTGACCTCTACTCTGAATAGCCTGCATGTCAAAGCACAAATATTGTTTCAGTATCACTCGTTTATGAGCACAGCATGTTCTGGAGATCTGAAGACGTCACGGCTAGAGAGGAAAAACCATTAACGTTACCTCACACTCAAGAGCTCTTTAAAAAGAGTACTGGATGATTCTTGACATTTGGATCTGTATTTAATGGTTCAAAGATGTATTTGTAATTCAGTTATCCAATGTTAAAAACTACAGACATGAACAAAAGTGCTCATTCACCAGAATAAACACATTTCATGACGCAAAGACTTTTATAAACACAGGCCAAAGCAATCAATTTAACACAACATTAAAGTTTGTTATAAACAAGTGATATTATTAACTAAAACTCTTTATAGACTGTCTTACAAGAAAATATTATTTCAGTTTTTCTAACTTAAAAAAAAGAAAAAGAAATAAAAAAAAGTTTAATTCAATCTGTTATTTGCAAATTATTTGTGAACTTTACTAGCAATTTCTAAATGAAATTTGTTTGTTTTTTTCAGTGTATTAAAAATATTTTGTGTTAATTGATATAAAGCTGAATATGTAAATATTAGATAAAAACTAAACAGCAAAATCTACAGCAAAAAATAAACCAAAAGATATTTTGTGCAAATTGAAATAAAATAAAAAATAATAGATGGAAAAAATAAAATATAAATAATTACTGAAAACTTAAATTAAAAAATTATATATATTTTTATTTATTTATAAAATAAAATAAGTACATGCCTTTTTAATTTGAACATGTTTGCAGTAAATAATAAAAATTAATACAAGTAATACTTTTTACTTGCAAAAATATCTTTCACACAGATTAATTGTATTATTTGCACATCCAATTTTATTTGGACCTCCATACAAACAATTCTTTTTCACTTCAGGTCCCTCAAGAAAAAACTGTTCATGCACCACTTCAGAAAAAAACAAAAAAACAAAACGAATTTAACAAATGCAGATGTTTTGTTGTTCCTCATTATTATCTGCTCAGGTAAGTTTGACAGAAAGGTGCTGTGAGAGCAGATATCAGTCTAATTTGAGCCGCACGATTATCTCAGCAGGAATGGAAACAGCAGCAGCGGACCTGATCTGAGATCAGAGGAATGCTTTGAGGACGTGTTGAGTTGCACACACATGAACAACTCAGCAGAAACTGCTCAATGCCGTCTTTATACAGCCAGAAATCATGGCTCCAGCAACTTAATTACGAATACCAGCCTTCAAATGCTGCCCAATTACGGCTTTCATTGGACTGATGGATGCCAGCTGGGCTCCGGGCTCTGGGGCCACTCTCAGCCCATAAGTCACTCTGACACACGGCTCTGAAGTACATCCAGAGGAAAAGCCCATAAAAACCTGTAAGAGGAACCCGAGATGAGATTGATCACGTGACACGCTAGCTCTTCCCATCATGATCTCTGCTGTATCACTCCATCTTGGCGGGTTAGTTTAGCAGGATTGATTGACAGGATCATCCTTTAGACAGTAAAGAACAGGTGAACTGAGATCCTTAAAATCCCCTACAGAAGTCTCTTCTGCTCATTAAAGCGGCATTTGATCAAAAACACAGTAAATATAGTGATAATATAAAATGTTATTACAATAAAATGACTTGCTTGTTAATGTAAGTGAAAGATTACAATTTAGAATAACTGATCATTAAAAAATTTTAGAGGTGTTGCTGTCAAATGGATATTTTTCTTTCTTTTTGTGCAATTTTGAACTGCTTTGGGTTGTTCGTTAATGTGCAATGTCCCAGAAATCAAGGAAATTAATAAATTCATTAAAAAAGGGAAGAATATATTTTTTCTGGCTACAATGTTAATAAAAACAAAAGTTTTTGTTTACATAATGTACACATGTGTTCTGTGCATAGGTATTGTACAT